>CM042568.1:3016515-3356515 GCA_023630585.1 Cranoglanis bouderius
TATATATATATATAAGCCTGATGTGTCGTTCATCTGCTGCAGTAAGTTTCCTTGGCTGACCACTGTGTCTAGGGTCCTCAACATTGCCCATTTCTTTTTTGACATAAAGAAATGTTTTGTTCTGGTGAGTGGCTTTTGAACAGTATATATTCTTAAGACAAAAGGTTTTTCAAAGGTCCTTTGGATGTTTCATGGTTCGACTTTCTAAAGGGTTTTTTTTTTTTCTTCTAAAGAGTCTTTTCTCTAAGGTAAATATGGTTCTATGTAGATATTGTAAGGGTTCCCCCAGAAGAAAAAGCTGAAAATCCTTTAAAAGGGTGCTAAAATTAATATAAAGCATTACTATATTATAATTTAGTTTAATTTTGTTTCTGCTGCAGTAAAAGAAATCCAGATTATTCCTCTTCCTGAATCTAAAAGCAGAGAAGAGTTCCTACAGTGTAAGTTTCTTTCTTCAGCACACCACAAACACAAACACATATACTCAGACAGGGAGTGATTTTTTAAAAAAAAAATATCTACTATGAGTACTTGTTAATCACCCTGCAGTTGAGCACTTTGTTATCATGACCATTCATGACAACAACTGAAATGGTGAACAGTCATTTTCATGTAGTCAGGACCTTTTGTTTTGTCTTCATGAACTTAATGAGCAAATCAAGAAAAGTTAACCAAAAAAGATCACAAAACCACTACACTACAGAAATGATGAAAAGGCTCTTCAGGGTCTCAATAAGACCCTCCGATTGGCTGTTGCCTGGGGTATGGGGAACAGCAAAGCACATGCTTAAAATTTCATTCACCAGAAATTTTAAAGAGAAAATAACATTGTTGTTTTCACAGCATTTAAGGTCTGTGCATGGCATGTCTGATTCCAAGCTAAGTACAAGAATGGATTGGCAGTTTATTAGTAGAGGTAGTTTATTTTGGTAAATACTTACAAATGCACAAACACTTACTGTGTAATACTGTTGTCCATGTCCATGTTTGTTCCGTACTCTCTCTCTCTCTCTCTCTCTCTCTCTCTCTCTCTCTCTCTTTCTTTACCATTGTGGAACTGTGTACAGACATCTTTGTATTTTATTGTTATTTGTATTGTGTATTTGTAAATATGTCTAGATGTTGATTGGTCTAAAGCAGGGTTGTCCAATTTTCAGGTTTTAATTCCAATCAAGGAGGAGCCACACCTGATTCCAACTGTTGGATCAGCTGATCTTGGCTTTCAATAGACCCAAGTGTGGCTTCTGCTTGGTTCGAATGAAAACCTGCATCCACACCAGCCCTTTCTGGATAAGACTGGACAACTCTGATCTAAAGCAAATAACCACTACACTACGGAAACCACGACAGACCCTCTGATTGGCTGTTGCCTGGGCTCTGGGGAACAGCAAAGCACATGCTTAAATTTTCATTCACCAGAGTAGCAACACAGTAGGCTCAGGCGTGGCTTCTGCTTGGTTCGAATGAAAACCTGCACCCACCCGGACCTTTCCAGATAAGACTGGACACCCCTGATCTAAATCAAATACTTGTTTATACAGTATAACCGCATTCCAAGGTAAGTGCCACTTTGTTGAGTTCTGAAGCTGTCACGTTGACTTGAACATCACTCTGTAAACGGAGAAGGAACTGGTAGTTGAGAAGACTTCCGCCTCTTGACGAATGGCAATTTCAAGTTGAGGGGGCATTTTCTTTGTCTTTTCCTGGTTGGAGGGAAACCGCTCCCAGATGGTTTTGGACCGAAGACCTTTTGCTCGTAGGTGAACCAGTACTTTACAGAAAATGTTCCAGTCAATGGAAAAGCAGAGACTCCCTGTAATTTTGTAAGCAGTTGTTATCTGCCTTGCTCGGTCAATACCAGACGGTATTGACCGAAAACCTTTTGCTTGTAGGTGAACTTGGCAACCTGTGCTTTACAGAAAATGTTCCAGTCACGTTCAGTGTCTTATTTAGCAATGAAAGAGCTAGGCTTCCACATTCAATGGAAAAGCAGAGAGTTATTTTGTAAGCACCTGTTATCTGGGGCTGTTCATAAAGGCACAGATGCTACAGAGACCACAACTGGACAGTTGTTTACTGCAAAACTCAACAAACTTAAATTGTTTTTGCCCAGTTTCAAACCAGGATCTTTCACATGTGAAGCAAACATGATTAACCACTGTACTACAGAAACCACAACAGAGCCACCGATTGGCTGTTGCCTGGGGTCTGGGGAACAGCAAACAGTTTAATTAAGTGTAACCAATAAAATGAAAGCCAATGCATACATTGGCCCAATGGCTGTCATGATTTCAAGGTAAGTTAAGTTTAAGGTCAACTAATCCAGATTGAGATGAATGAACAATCGGTGAGAAATGTTAATTATCACTTGGGTGTGAAAACGTCCCCTGACATAATTATCTACCATGGCAACAAATGGCCATACCACCCAAGGTTACGTCAGTCACTATACACCTGAAATGGTATATAATCGGTTGTATACGGGCATGTGCAATTTAACACTGATAAACTCTTACAGAAATTGTTTACTTTAAGTTATTGCTGCTAAAGATTGTTCTACATGGTACTGAATTGTAGGGTGTATTTATTTTTTCCCACCTGGTTTTAAATGTTGGTTTACTTATGGGAGATAAAATAGGTTATTTGTTTGTTTATGTAAGTTGATGAGGACCACCCAATTGTTATCTAGGCCCTGATAACTAAAACATAAAAATTGAAGCAGGGTGTAATCCTGTTTGCACTGAAAATCATTAACAAACTTAAAAGAGCAACAACACTCACATATTAGTAAAATGAAGTACAATACAGTTCACAATTAATAAATGTATCACTAATCGTTAATATAGTTTGTCTAAAGGTTGTGCAAATACAATCAATGCAGAAATATTTTAGGAAATAATCTAGAAAGCATTCTAAGCATTACAGGAAGTTAAAGTCTACATTAGTAGTAGTACATTTTAAAGCTGGTGATGGTTATTAAATATCTAAAGGCTACATGACTGAATCGAACCTTTTCCATAATTATTTGCAAGAGGGTCTCACTATGCTTTTATATTTTGATTTTTCAATACAAAAGATTTCACCAAGTTTATTACTCTCCATAGACAAGATTTGCCTTTCTCTCATGTTAACTTTAAACAGATTAAAGTTTATTTCGGAGAACAGACAACAATATAAACCTAAATAGATCAAATTTTAACAATTTTTACAGATTTAGCAATTAAGATATTATTATGTAAATTTTTGATTGAAATTTATTTTTACTTTTATACATCAGAGAAAAGACAAAATTATCTGTCCACAAACTATTACTCAGTTCTGTAGTCTAATAATTGCAGAGATCAAATAAAATAATATAAAATAGCTTCTAACCTTAAAAGCAGTTGTCTAATTTCAGAGTGTATTGTTTTAATTCTTATCCCGTAAAGTCGGTTTCTGTGGAAAAATAATGTTCAATAGAAGTGATGATCAGCGGTGCTGAGTTTTTACCACCATTAAGACAAGGGCTGAAGAACGGATAGAGTTTCTCAGTGAAAGTCTGACCAGTGAAAGAGTAAATATGAGACTTGGCCTCAACATCATAGAAGGAGACCAAACCTTCCTCATAATCCACAAAGACCCCCACCTTCTGAGGAGCCTGTTTCAGTGTAAGGGGGATGAGTGGAGATTCACAAGCCTTATATTCAGACTTATGCCTCAGCATCATAATCCAGTATCCATTCTTTGGACTGAATGTAATTTCCCCCTTCCTGTTAATGGACTCTCGGGCCACTCCTAAATCCCAAGCTGTTTTCCCTCTGACCTGCACATCATAGTAAAATCTCCCTGAGGAGAATCCCTCCTTTCCCAGCACATTAACACAAGGCTTAAACCTCTCTGGGTTATCAGGAACATTCTGTCCTTTGTTGCCACATATCACTTGCTTCCTATTATTAGACAGGATAAGTTTAGAATTTGCTGTATCAGGATCCAGAGTCACTTCCACTGTGAGAAAGAGAAATGGCCCATGTTAACATTATTCAGAGTATAATAGCGAATACAGGTATATTTAGTTATTTAATGAATGAAAGCCAACATACCTGCATATTGTTGAAATATCTTCAGTTCTGTTTGAGGGGGAGGAAAAATATCACCTTTACGCACTGGCCAATTATAAGAATAATCTGTAATAATCTTGGAATAATTTCCAAAATGGAAAGGAGGACAAACAAAATCATTTTATTATAAATATAACATATTAGTTAGGCTATTAGGTAGGCTGGGTAGTTAAACTAGCCAACTAACAGATACATATACATATTGGGTTCTTCTTTTCATATTAGGACATGGATGTTAAGGAGTTCCTCAAAATATATTTCTTCCTCTATCCTGTTAAAATTGATCCCCCTATGTCAGGGGCATCTGTGAAGGACCTGCTGCACTCCCCCTTGGCTTGTGGGGGCTATGTGTGGTGTTGCCTTGCTGGGTAGGCAGAGTTTAAATGCCCCATCCACAGCCCCCATAAGGGCTGTGTCTGAGTTGAAGAGAGTCTGGCCTGGCACCACAGGTGCACCTGCAAAGTTCCTTTACAAATTGCAAAGGATGAGGTCATTGACCATGACGCTCTCCTTCCACAAGTGGGGGAAAGAGCAGTTGTCTCCCCATATTCACTGTACAAATGCTGCATTTGTAGTACCGTGTAGTGGTAATTCAACGCTCAACATGCAAAGTGGAAAAAAAACATGGATGCCTCCTCAAAAGTCTGTCTTTTGTTTGCTCTCTCAGAGCACGTAAAGCTAATAAAAAGCTCCTTTAAGTGCTCTTAGATGACTCTAATATTGATGATTACCTTCTCTAAATAGCAATTAGTATGGTCAATATTATAGATTTACCCAAGTATTGTGTCTGTATATTAACTGATCTAAAGCCAGTACTGTTATACTGTAAACTATTTTAAAAATATAGAAGGGATTCTTTACACTGTTTACACAGTGTGTCCAGCCAGACTACCCCATATTGACGAGTTGAAACTGCAAGTTGAGGGGCATTTGCTGTGGTTTTACTTGTTGTAGGCAGTTGCAACATCACCTCGAAGCAGCATAAGTTCAGATTGTTAGACTGAGAGGACATTTAGGGCTCCTGCTGCAAGAAATTATGGTCTGTATGTGGCCTGGAAAATGGAGGCAGAAAAGTTATCCATTTCATTATGGGCCTAGCTGTTGAGAGTTCAGTATCTGAGGCTTCCCCCATGCCATGTATTTGCCCTTCAGGCCAGAGAGACCATGCTTCAGCATGTGGTTCCCTCCAGTGATTCTTCATGTGCTTGACATCAGGAGGAGCTGTTTCCTAGACATAGGGGAGGGCCCAGAGGGATCCTGCTCATAGACATCAGTGAGGATTCCAAACAGTTGAAAAACAGTCAGCCTGCTGGAAAACAGGGCTTGGATGGGAGGAATCATCTTCATTGTAATGAGAGCACCACAAGCAGGTTTGCAACTGTGGCATTATAGTATAGAAGCTCACTAGCTGTGACAGACAAGCAGGTATCCTAAGCTATGCAGGTAGTCTGAAATTACTAGTTAAGTGAGCAAGTGTGTGAGTGTAGCAGGCTAATCAATATCACATTGGGGACTGTATTGCAATGACAGTTATGACTGGTGGAGAGTGACCTAAAGAGATCCTACGAACACGAATGAAAGCTAGTGTTGAAATGTGGTTGGACAATAAGAGAGTAATGAGAGTTTGCAACAAGGGGGAGTGTGACCAGGTTCTATATGCCTTCCTCAGCATTGGATGCATGCTTCTATCTGTCAGCAGTTGGGTAGGAATGTCCCTCTCATTGGTGGATCATCTCTGAGATGATGAAAGAGAACCTGTTAAAGCACACTACATATTCTTACAGATGATGCAGTTACAAGAGCTTACCAATCTCCGGAAGTTTCTTAATCTCCTCATTGAGAGACTCCTGAAGCTGATACAGAGCTCTCCTCAGGTTCTCCACACTCAGATGAGAATTATTTCTGACATTATTCCAATTGGTGTTGTGTAAAGGTCCGTGCAGAAATGGGTAAATCTACAGTACAGCAGAAGAGAGGAGAAATCCCTCAGCATGGGGACTACTGTTCTGTTATGTTCTGCATAATATTACTATTGAGAAAAGGAGCATCTCTAACCTGTAGGAACTTGAGGTGATCCTGTGTATGTAAGAGCTGCTCCATTTCATCGTTTTTCTTTTTTAGTTCAATAATTTCCTCCTCCAGCTCTCTAATGAACTGTTCTGCTTGCCTCTCTGTTGTCTTCTGCTTTTCTTCCATCACCTTAAGCAGGTCAGACTGGCTTCTCTCAATACAGCGCATCAGAGCACTGAACATCTTCATGCTTTCTGTTTTTTCCTTGTCTGTGTGTTTCTAACACAGGAATATATATGTTATTTTTGTGATGGAGAATTCAAAGCTAGTTAGTAATCACTATGATAAATTGTAGAGACTTAGTTTTGACTCACTTTATTGAGTTCTATAGACTGTTTGAGCTCCACAATCTTTTCCTGTCGGTTCTGGATCATCTTCTGAACATGTTTTTGGGTCTCCATGAGGTGACACTAATACAATGATACAAATATGATACCACAAATTAGAACTGATTAATTTCCAGATGTAAAAACAACAAATGCATTTTCTTGGGACTATAAAAAAGTCTCACCTTCTTCTTTTGACTTTCCTCCTCCATAGGAACAGTGTTATGAATCTTGTGGTCTCCCAAAATACAGATCTGACACACACACATCTGGTCGTCTCTACAGAACATCTCCAGGGGTTTCTCATGTTTCTGGCAGATGTAGTCCTCCAGGTTCTCCACAGGGTCGATTAGTTTGTGTTTTTTTAATTTAGCTGTAGTTTTATGGGGCAGCAGATGAGTAATACATAAAGAAACCCCACAGTCCAGACAGGATCTTAGAGCCTCAAGCTTTTCCTTTGTGCAGGAGTCACACAGAACCCCTTTAGGTTTTAGGTACAAAGGTTGATCCGCAGCGCTGCCGGATTTCATCTGAACTGACATCTTAAACTGAGCACTCAGTTCAGAAATAAAAGTATTTACACTGAGCTCAGGTCTTTTGGGGAAATCTGCTATGCACATTGGACACTGGTAATGTGAACTGTTGTCCCAGAACCCGTTGAGACAGATCTTACAGAAGTTGTGTCCACATGGAGTAGAGACTGGATCAGTGAACACATCCAGACAGATGGAGCACTGGAGCTGCTCTTCATATAAGAGACTGCTAGAGGAAGCCATGACTAACAGAGAAGACAAATATATTATCTTAGATGAGTGTAAACATCGCCATTTTGCTGATTTTACTCAGGCATTAAATACAAATATATGCTAATATTTTACAGAAACATGCAAATGATGTTAAAAAATAGGTATACCCTTATGAAATGTAAAGAAATTAAAACAAATAGCATTTAGCACCTTTCCTAAAATGTGTTTCTCTACCTACTTGTTACAAGGAATACATTCTCCAGATGGGATAGCCTCACCACTCCCATAAAAAATGTTACATTCAATTTTTTATTTTTTTAAAAATAAAATTACACAAACAAAAGGTAAGTGGTTACAGCCAGTATTAGAAATGTGCCGAACAGGTTGTGCCAGTAGAATACAATACAAAGAAAAATCTTGGCTGCATTACCTATTTTACCTCTCCTCCCCTGTGTCTTTTTTCCTTTTTCTTGCTCCCTCAAAAGTTACCTGCAGTGGATTTAGTCACTTGGATAAAAACTGTAGGTGCCTTAACGTGGAGATGGTGTCCTGACAAAGGGATCTGTATTCTGGTTAGAAACTGGTTATGCATTTAGTAATTGCCTAACCTGAGTGACATCATAAGGCCACTCCCAGTGTTTTTGTTTTTCATTTGGTTCTAGTTTTAAAACAATATTTTTTTTCCACCAGATGGCAGACATCCATGTACAGTGCCCCATAATACATTTCTCCAGAACATCTTAGGAATGATTCATTTGTGTTTATTCAAGCGTGACAATCATAAGAGAACGAGACCTGTGAGTCAGAGGGGTGGTTCTTTACTCAACGTCTGCCCAGTAAATAGGTCTGATGAAAGGGTGCATGTGCAGCACCGGAATGCGGTGTGATTAAAAATCAACAAAAGGTGAAGCGTGTGTTAGTTACGTGAGTGTATCAGGTGTTAAGCTACACATAATTTAAAAAACAAAGAGGTTATTGAGAACACTGCGTTCCAGCTCACCGAGACTGTCTAAAGATTCTAAATGATTCTGCCCAGTCATTACTGATATGTGAACAGCTCACCTCTGGTCAGTTTTCCAGTCTCACGTGCTGCAGTTTGCAACTCCAACCAGGAAAAGCCACAGAAAATGAAATTTCAACTCGTCAACTTTAGGTAGTGAGCTATGGCATTCATTAAATTCCAGGGGTTTCAGTACCACGACGTAAAATGGGTGTTTCTGGAGGTGTGGTGAAGATGCCCCCTTACAAAAAAAATAAAAAATTCCTTTTTACAAGGCATTCCCAGAATCAGCGATGTAAGATGAAGGACAAAACAGTCATATTGTTTGTTTTTTTTGTTTTGTTTTATAATCCTGTAAATGCTAAATTAACTGGTTCTTCAAATGTCAATGAAAATGTGGATAATTATTAGTTTTGTTTTTTTTTTTTAATGGGGCAACAGCAGTGGAAAGGATACAGAGGTTAAAAAGAACTAAGGTTTCAGTGCAGATGTTTAGTCTTGCATGTTAGGACACATGATAGAACTGATGTAAAGTCAGTAAGACTTTGAGCTTATTTAAGTGAAACAAGCATTTCATAACAATAGTATTTTTCAAACATGAAACCCTTGCGGTCACGGACAGTTATCTGAAGATATAGCAGTATTAATGTAAAAGGGTATTTGGGCACAAAAGCCCTGTGATCACAGACAGGTACAGTGCCCTCCGCTAATACTGGCACCTCTGGTAAATATGAGCAAAGAAGGCTGTGAAAAAGTGTCTTTATTGTTTAACCTTTTGATCTTTTGTTAAAAAAAAAAAAATCACAAAAATACGTTGCTTTCATGGATATTAAACAATTGCAAACACAACACAAGTCTATAAAAAAATGTTTTTAGTACACCTGGGTGACTAGAAACAGGACATTGTTCAACCATGACTTCCTGTTTCACAGGGGTATAAATATGAGGTAACACATAGGCCAAATTCCCTTAGTCATTCATAACAATGGGTAAGACCAAGGAATATAGCTATGTTGTTTCGGCAAAAGGTTTTTGAGCTTCGCAAAATGGGAAGTGGCTATAAGAAAATAGCACAAGCATTGAAAATACCCATTTCCACCTGGAATTGGACGTGTGTCTATATCGTCCCAACGCACTGTGAAGAGGATGGTTCGGGTGGCCAAAAAATCTCCAAGGATCACAGCTGGAGAACTGCAGAAGTTAGTTGCGTCTAGGGGTCAGAAAGTCTCCAAAACTACAATCCGAAGTCACCTACATCACCACAAGATGTTTGGAAGGGTTTCAAGAAAAAAGCCTCTACTCTCATCCAAAAACAAACTCAAGCATCTTCAGTTTGCCAGACACTACTGGAACTTCAATTGGGATCGGGTTCTATGGTCAGATGAAACCAAAATAGAGTTTTTTGGCAATAAACACCAGAGGAGGTTTTGACGCACACAGAGAGGTAGCCATATGGAAAAGTACCTCATGCCCACGGTTAAATATGGTGGTGGCTCTTTAATGTTTTGGGGCTGTTTTTGGACATTTTGTTAGGATACATGGCATCATGGACTCTATCAAATATCAACAGATATTAAATGAAAACCTGACTGCCTCTGCCAGAAAGCTTAAAATTGGCCGTGGTCGGATCTTCCAGCAGGACAATGATCCAAAACATACATCAAAATCAACACAGAAATGGTTCACTGACCACAAAATCAAGGTCCTGCCCTGGCCATCCCAGCCGTGGCACCATAGTGTAATGAATTGGCCAGTCCAAACCACATATAAAAGATATGAATGTTGAGTTTTGCAAGCACAGACTTAGGACAGACTTAGTAGTTCTGCCATATCCCAAATAAATTACATTTTGTTGCATAGATTCTCAGAGTATGTATGAAATTTTGAAGAACTTCATTTGTTTACTCCAGGCCCTTTTCATGTTCATGGATAACATGAATACTATGTACTGCTCCTGGTAGGTGCCTGTTTCAATGTAATTAACACATGGATTAATTTCCAAGAATCCCTATATTAATGTATGTCTGGAAGGAGTATGAAACTAGTAACACTGTTAATCTGATCTTACTCTATTATTATCTATTCATGACATTGCAAAAATTGTCTAGCTTTTCAAACCATATTAACAGGCCAATTTTTATTCAGACAGTTTGCATAAGCAGTGTGCTCTGAGACTGTACTACTTGTTTGAATTTTTCACATATCTACTGATCAGCATGGCATTATGGTTGTGAGCCAAAGCAGTCATGCATGGTCTGCCAGAGATACAGAGATTTGAGAAACAGCATTTAAGACCTGTTAATTGTGTGTGAAGGTACCGAGTGTGCGTGCATGTATGATATAAGTGCTTTAAATCATAGTGCAGGTAATGCCTTCCAGCACTGTTTTAATTGTTCTATCTCTGTAATCCCTTACAGAAAACTTCATAAGATTTTTACACATGATTAATTTCATTTCACATGTTAATTTTTTCACAAGTAAGACGGTTTTATTGATCACGTTTTATTCGCATGATGTCACGCGTTTACTTGAATTCACTTATGCAATCTCAGGACACAGCGTGTTGAAATGTACTTTCGCAAATTTTGCACTTGATCACATTACGGACATGAACTGTATCCAATGTTTCTGTATTGTAATGCTCACAGAGCTATCATATACACATGACAGTAACACCCGAACAATAAAATTAAAAAAGAAGAAGAAGAAGAAGAAGAAAACAGCTTAAGAGAAAAAAAGATGTGATCAAGATAAACCTGATAAAGCTAAAAAAATAAACGTACACCAGCACTGGCTCTTAGGGATGGAATGAAGGAAGTATGAGTACTGAATAATAGTGTTGTCTTCATCATGCTAACTAATTGTTTAAAAGCACTTTTGCATTCAGTAAATGAAACTTGAACCAGTTTCACACATAAACCACCAGCAGTGGGACAGTGATATACATCTGGGGAGTCAAATACATTTTAGGTAACGAGCTACATTATATTTAGTCCAGATGTCAAGAAGGCCAGACCAATAACACACACACACACACACACACACACAATATAGTTTGCAAAATGTTTTACAAATTAAAAACTTAAAGGTTTTAACTGCATAAATATTCACACCCAGTGGTGTGAAACCCCTGAATTGGTTCTTTTGGAAATATACATGGTTCCAGCGTATAAAACAATTACAAATAGCACATTTTACTCACTGGCATATTTTGTCAGTAGCTGTCTATTTGATGTCTCTGAGTTTATTGCTCTACCTTGGCCTCTAGTGGGAAAAACTGAGATTTTTTTCTTTTATTTCAGTTCAGAAATCCAAATTAATGTGTTGGGGTGAATTAGAACCTGTATTGGGCCAGTCCCGACCCATGGGCCATATGTATACACTACTTTAGACGGGACTGCTACACAAATTCAATTAAAAAAAAAAAATTCTTAGTAGTATTTTTAATATAATATTACATTGGTGTAAGCGTAACACCATAGAGTTGGTTTCTATGGAAAACAATTTTCCGTTTGAACAGGTGTGATGATCAGTGGTGCTGAGTTTTTACCTCCATTATTGAGTGAAGGGCTGAAGAATGGATAAATTTTTCCATTCAAAGTCTGACCGGTGAAAGAGTAGATAAGAGACTTGCTGTCAACATTATAGAAGGAGATCAGACCCTCCTCATAACACACAAACACCCCCACCTTCTGAGGAGCCTGTTTCAAGGAGAGGGGAACAGGAGGAGAGTCACAAGCCTTATATTCAGCATTATTCCTCAGACATAACACCCAGTATCCATTTTCAGTGCTGTACGTAATCTCCCCCTTCCTAAGAACAGACTCTCTGGCCACTCCTATATCCCACTTAGTCTTCCCGCTGACCTGCACCTCATAGTAAAATCTCCCTGAGGAGAATCCCTCCTTTCCCAGTATGCAGGGACAATTATCGAATCGTTTCCGGTTATCAGGGAGTTTTTGTCGTAAGTCTCCATGTCTCACTTGTTTCCCATCGTCAGTCAGGATGAGAGCAGGACTTCCTGTATCGGGATCCAAAGTTACATTCACTGAGAGAAAAAGACAATTTCAACATTATAAAATGTTGAAAATTAAACTTAATTAAAAGTATATTTTGTCATGTGTAAGAGGCCACACACCTGCATATTGCCGAATTCTCTTCAGTTCTGTTTGGAAAACATTAAAACACATTATTGCTTTCTGTACAATACGAATTTTTGCCTGTGATGATCAGGATTGTTAGACAATTAGAAAAATACGGATGAAAGCAGAGCTCATCAAGGTTCAAGCACAACTTTGTAAGCACTTATATTTGTTCAACTAGATTTGTCTACTATCGTTAACATTACTTCTTTATTTATTTATTTATTTATTCCAATTTTAGAAAATGACACAATATTGAGTGTTGCTCCTAAAGCATACATTTATCCATTTTCTGTACCGCTTATCCTACACAGGGTTGCTGGGAGCCTGGAGGCTATCTCAGGGGACTCGGGGCACAAGGCGCGGACACCCTGTACGGGGTCCCAACCCATCGCAGGGCACAATCGCACACACAATCTCACACTACGGACAATTTACACATGCCAATCAGCCTACAACACATGTCTTTGGACTGGGGGAGGAAACCAGAGTACCCAGAGGAAACCCCTGAAGCATGGAAAGAACATGAAAACTCCTTGCACACAGGAGGTAATCAAATTCCCAACCCTGGAGGTGCGAGGCAAACTGCTAAGCCACTGTGCCCTACCAAAGACCAGTAAAGACTAGTACTAGTACTAGTAGTATTAAGATTTCGTTTAAGACTCTCCAAACTAATATAGGATATATATATTAGGTTATATATAATATAATACTCTGTTGTGAAACGTAATTTAGAGTCCAGGCAGAGTCATCGAGGGTTCGTCAATAGTGAAATGTTTTGTAATGTGTGCACCCCTGTCACCGATTGCTCGTGTAATTTGAAAACCCCACGACTTCCATGACAAGACAGACAGTTGTGTAATATGAACGGTACCACAACCCGACGTCTTTGAAAGTCACCTAGTGTGTAGGAGCCATTAGAATCAGACTGACAGTGTAGTTCAACATGGTCCTTGAAGCAGTTTTGTTTGGTTGAAGCCCAGGACAGTACAGGAACACGGCCCTTTAGCACCACCATCTGGCAGCTACAGTACTCTCACATGCCTCAGTACGGTTTCTTTCTGGCACATGGATATTGACAAGTTGAATTATGCGTATTACATATTTTTCACTTGAAAAAAAAAAAAAAATCTTTGTCTTTTTTTTTGCCAAACCCCACAATTCAACAGTACTTACTAATCTCAGGAACCTTTTCCATTTCCTCATTGCGAGATTTCTGAATCTGAGACAGCGCTCTCTTCAGACTCTCCATATTGAGATGAGAGTCAGTTCTGACATCGGCCCAGTTACTGGTGTGTGGAGGCCTGCACAGTGACGGGTAAATCTACAGTACAGCAGGAGAGAGGAGAAATCCCTCAGCATGGGGACTGCTGTCCTGTCTTTTGCTGCATTGCTATTGAGAAACAGAGGGACTCTGACCTGTAGGAGGTGGAGGTGATCCTCAGTGTGTGAGAGCTGCTCCAGCTCAGTGTTTCTCCTCTTTAGCTCAGTGACTTCACACTGCAGATGTTTAATGAACTCTTCAGCCCGCCTCTCTGCTGCTTTCTGCTTCTCCTCCATCACCTTAAGCAGCTCAGCCTGGATTCTCTCAATGCAGCGCATCAGAGCACTGAAGATCTCCACAACGTCTGCTTTCTCCTTCTCTGCGTTTTTCTAATATGGGTTTATATATATATATATATATATATATATATATATATATATATATATATATATATATATATATATATATATATATATATATTGCAAGCCACAGGATATACTGCTATTGAATAACTCTTTGTTAACATGATGATAGCTGCCACATCTATTCTGATGACACAGAGCTGTATGCTTTAGCCAAACTAGATGATAGAGACATGCTAATAGGGTTCCCTAGTAGTGCAACAGAAAAGTGTTCATGGGACGAGATGATATCATGGTCCTTTACTCATGTAAAAGGGGAATCTTTTGTAAAATACCCTAGTAACAGCACATCAGTTTAAAGTCAGTTTAAAGTTGTTGTTTTTTTGTTAAATAATAGATAATATTGTTTATAATCATGTTTTATATTTTTTAATGAAGTTTGTGGTAGCTGTTCCTTAAATGAAGTGTTAACTGTGGGATAGACATAAGTGGTGTTTATAATAAGACTTACTTTACCGAGTTCTACAGAGGATTTGAGTTCTTGAATCTTCTTCAGTTGGTTTTGGATCATCTTCTGAATGTCTGACTGTGTCTCACCAAGTTGGCTCTATGATAAGGACAAAATGCAAGTCATAATTCCGTATTTGCGCAATTTTACAGACAGCTTCGTGCATTTTGCGTAAATGTCACTTACCTTCTTCACTCTAACCTCCTCCTCTATAGGAACCATGTTGTGAGTTTTGTGGTCTTCCTTAGTACAGAAATGACACACACACATCTGGTCAGTTCTACAAAACAGCTCGAGGGGTCTATCATGTTTCTTGCATAAGTAATCCTCCAGGGTCTCCACGGGGTCAATCAGTTGGTGCTTTTTGAGTTTTGCTACAGTTTTATGAGGCATCAGATGAGTGTGACAGAAAGAAACTCCACAGTCCAGACACGACTTTAGAGCGTCCAGCTTCTCCTCAGTGCAGAAATCGCACAGAATCTTTTTAGACGCATTGGAAAGCTGATGTGCAGTGCTTCTAGAGGAAGCCATGACTGACAGAGGAGAAAGATGCCATCAGTGTCTATCACATCTATTAATTCAGATTCAAGTATCTCTGATTCATGTTTGTCCCGTTCATTATGTTTTATTTATTTTGTTTTTTAAATAAATCTTATTAGTAAACATATTAACAAATGGGACAACCTGTGCTCAGTTTGGTCTTATTATTTCAAGATTCTCCACCCTACAACTTACATTCATGTCAAACTGGATAAACCTGGAGTGGATAAAACTGACTCATTCTGAGAATGTTCTGGGTGTGCCTCGGGCTGTCAGAGATATGCTGTGGTTCTATTTAAAATTTTAGCAGATGTATATCATATAGGATTGCAGCCTGATTTTGAAATGGCACTTTACGTTTCAGGACATGGAATGTCAATAATTCATAAATGAAATGATTGAGATTTCCTAGCACTACGAAATTGCTTGACTTGACTGAAGCCTCTACAGTTCTTTAGTGGCTTCATACTGTTCCTCAAAGCAGGTCAACTAAAAACATGTCATGCATCCTGGGATCATAGAATTTTCCAGAAAGCATTTGATATTATAACAAATTGTAGATTTAATTGTCAAAATGAATGTGCCTTAGTATTTTTCTTGTTCTTTTTAAAAGACACTGTAGTTGGGGAGGGTATTTTTCCAAAAAGATTGAAAGCATAATTATCTTTTAACATGTACAGTATATGCCTTAGTAATAATAAAAACAAATTTTTTTAAAAAATAAATAAATTACCGCTTAAATTAGCAACAATAATTATTGGTTACCTGCAGTGGTTTTAGTTCCTGAAAGAAAGATGAGAGCGGCTTCACACTGAAAAATTTAACTCATTAGGTTCATGCCACCTGACGTACCTCAAAAAGTCCCTCCCACCCTGGTGAGAAAAAAGGGTGTAACGACATTAAGAGAGCAACACAGCAAGTTCAGACCAAATACATCAACACTGTAATGCTGGGCAATAAAAACTAATAAACAAACAAATTGGATAAGTGATCAAACAAATGAAGTCTGTAAATTACTGTAAGTTACTGTAAGTTACTGTGAGACTGTAAGTTCCTGTGAGACTGTAAGTTACTGTGAGAGTGTAAATTACTGTAAGTTCCTGTGAGAGTGTAAATTACTGTAAGTTACTGTGAGACTGTAAGTTCCTGTGAGACTGTAAGTTACTGTGAGAGTGTAAATTACTGTAAGTTACTGTAAGTTACTGTGAGACTGTAAGTTCCTGTGAGACTGTAAGTTACTGTGAGAGTGTAAATTACTGTAAGTTACTGTGAGAGTGTAAATTACTGTAAGTTCCTGTGAGACTGTAAGTTACTGTGAGAGTGTAAATTACTGTAAGTTACTGTAAGTTACTGTGAGACTGTAAGTTCCTGTGAGACTGTAAGTTACTGTGAGAGTGTAAATTACTGTAAGTTACTGTAAGTTACTGTGAGACTGTAAGTTACTGTGAGAGTGTAAATTACTGTAAGTTACTGTAAGTTACTGTGAGACTGTAAGTTACTGTGAGAGTGTAAGTTCCTGTGAGACTGTAAGTTCCTGTGAGACTGTAAGTTACTGTAAGTTACTGTGAGACTGTAAGTTCCTGTGAGACTGTAAGTTACTGTGAGAGTGTAAATTACTGTAAGTTCCTGTGAGACTGTAAATTACTGTAAGTTCCTGTGAGACTGTAAATTACTGTAAGTTCCTGTGAGACTGTAAGTTACTGTGAGACTGTAAGTTACTGTAAGTTACTGTGAGACTGTAAGTTACTGTGAGACTGTAAGTTACTGTGAGAGTGTAAATTACTGTAAGTTCCTGTGAGACTGTAAGTTCCTGTGAGACTGTAAGTTCCTGTGAGACTGTAAGTTACTGTAAGTTACTGTGAGAGTGTAAATTACTGTAAGTTCCTGTGAGACTGTAAGTTACTGTAAGTTACTGTGAGAGTGTAAATTACTGTAAGTTACTGTAAGTTCCTGTGAGACTGTAAGTTCCTGTGAGACTGTAAGTTCCTGTGAGACTGTAAGTTACTGTAAGTTACTGTGAGAGTGTAAATTACTGTAAGTTACTGTGAGACTGTAAGTTCCTGTGAGACTGTAAGTTACTGTGAGAGTGTAAATTACTGTAAGTTACTGTAAGTTCCTGTGAGACTGTAAGTTACTGTAAGTTACTGTGAGAGTGTAAATTACTGTAAGTTACTGTGAGACTGTAAGTTCCTGTGAGACTGTAAGTTCCTGTGAGACTGTAAGTTACTGTAAGTTACTGTGAGACTGTAAGTTCCTGTGAGACTGTAAGTTCCTGTGAGACTGTAAGTTACTGTAAGTTACTGTGAGAGTGTAAATTACTGTAAGTTCCTGTGAGACTGTAAGTTACTGTGAGACTGTAAGTTACTGTGAGAGTGTAAATTGCTGTAAGTTACTGTGAGACTGTAAGTTCCTGTGAGACTGTAAGTTACTGTAAGTTCCTGTGAGACTGTAAGTTCCTGTGAGACTGTAAGTTACTGTGAGAGTGTAAGTTACTGTGAGACTGTAAGTTACTGTGAGACTGTAAGTTACTGTAAGTTCCTGTGAGACTGTAAGTTCCTGTGAGACTGTAAGTTCCTGTGAGACTGTAAGTTACTGTAAGTTACTGTGAGAGTGTAAATTACTGTAAGTTCCTGTGAGACTGTAAGTTCCTGTGAGACTGTAAGTTACTGTGAGACTGTAAATTACTGTAAGTTACTGTGAGACTGTAAGTTCCTGTGAGACTGTAAGTTCCTGTGAGACTGTAAGTTACTGTGAGAGTGTAAATTACTGTAAGTTCCTGTGAGACTGTAAGTTACTGTGAGACTGTAAGTTACTGTGAGAGTGTAAATTACTGTAAGTTACTGTGAGACTGTAAGTTCCTGTGAGACTGTAAGTTACTGTGAGAGTGTAAGTTACTGTAAGTTCCTGTGAGACTGTAAGTTACTGTGAGACTGTAAGTTACTGTAAGTTACTGTGAGACTGTAAGTTACTGTGAGACTGTAAGTTACTGTGAGAGTGTAAATTACTGTAAGTTCCTGTGAGACTGTAAGTTCCTGTGAGACTGTAAGTTCCTGTGAGACTGTAAGTTACTGTAAGTTACTGTGAGAGTGTAAATTACTGTAAGTTCCTGTGAGACTGTAAGTTCCTGTGAGACTGTAAGTTCCTGTGAGACTGTAAGTTACTGTAAGTTACTGTGAGAGTGTAAGTTACTGTAAGTTCCTGTGAGACTGTAAGTTCCTGTGAGACTGTAAGTTCCTGTGAGACTGTAAGTTACTGTGAGACTGTAAATTACTGTAAGTTCCTGTGAGACTGTAAGTTCCTGTGAGACTGTAAGTTACTGTGAGAGTGTAAGTTACTGTAAGTTCCTGTGAGACTGTAAGTTCCTGTGAGACTGTAAGTTCCTGTGAGACTGTAAGTTACTGTGAGACTGTAAATTACTGTAAGTTCCTGTGAGACTGTAAGTTACTGTGAGACTGTAAGTTACTGTAAGTTACTGTGAGACTGTAAGTTACTGTGAGAGTGTAAATTACTGTAAGTTCCTGTGAGACTGTAAGTTACTGTGAGACTGTAAGTTACTGTGAGACTGTAAGTTACTGTAAGTTACTGTGAGACTGTAAGTTCCTGTGAGACTGTAAGTTACTGTGAGACTGTAAGTTCCTGTGAGACTGTAAGTTACTGTGAGACTGTAAGTTACTGTGAGACTGTAAGTTACTGTAAGTTACTGTGAGACTGTAAGTTCCTGTGAGACTGTAAGTTACTGTAAGTTACTGTGAGACTGTAAGTTCCTGTGAGACTGTAAGTTACTGTAAGTTACTGTGAGAGTGTAAATTACTGTAAGTTACTGTGAGACTGTAAGTTCCTGTGAGACTGTAAGTTACTGTAAGTTACTGTGAGAGTGTAAATTACTGTAAGTTACTGTGAGACTGTAAGTTACTGTGAGACTGTAAGTTACTGTAAGTTACTGTGAGAGTGTAAATTACTGTAAGTTACTGTGAGAGTGTAAATTACTGTAAGTTACTGTGAGAGTGTAAGTTACTGTAAGTTACTGTGAGACTGTAAGTTACTGTGAGACTGTAAGTTACTGTGAGACTGTAAGTTACTGTAAGTTACTGTGAGACTGTAAGTTACTGTAAGTTACTGTGAGACTGTAAGTTACTGTGAGAGTGTAAATTACTGTAAGTTCCTGTGAGACTGTAAGTTCCTGTGAGACTGTAAGTTACTGTAAGTTACTGTGAGAGTGTAAATTACTGTAAGTTCCTGTGAGACTGTAAGTTCCTGTGAGACTGTAAGTTCCTGTGAGACTGTAAGTTACTGTAAGTTACTGTGAGAGTGTAAATTACTGTAAGTTACTGTGAGACTGTAAGTTACTGTGAGAGTGTAAATTACTGTAAGTTCCTGTGAGACTGTAAGTTCCTGTGAGACTGTAAGTTCCTGTGAGACTGTAAGTTACTGTAAGTTACTGTGAGAGTGTAAATTACTGTAAGTTCCTGTGAGACTGTAAGTTACTGTGAGAGTGTAAATTACTGTAAGTTACTGTGAGACTGTAAGTTACTGTGAGAGTGTAAATTACTGTAAGTTCCTGTGAGACTGTAAGTTCCTGTGAGACTGTAAGTTCCTGTGAGACTGTAAGTTACTGTAAGTTACTGTGAGAGTGTAAATTACTGTAAGTTACTGTGAGAGTGTAAATTACTGTAAGTTACTGTGAGAGTGTAAGTTACTGTAAGTTACTGTGAGACTGTAAGTTACTGTGAGAGTGTAAATTACTGTAAGTTACTGTGAGACTGTAAGTTACTGTGAGAGTGTAAGTTACTGTGAGAGTGTAAGTTCCTGTGAGACTGTAAGTTACTGTAAGTTACTGTGAGAGTGTAAATTACTGTAAGTTACTGTGAGACTGTAAGTGGCAGTTTTCCCCCCTAATAAAATAAAAAGTCACATCTCTAACTTCACTTATAACTTTTTCTTACTTAGATTGTCTAAATCTAGAGAACTTAAATTGAACCCATTTCTTACAATTGAACTAAATATTAATAGAGGGCTTTCAAAAACTTTGGCAGTCACTAAAACACATTAAAATAAAATAAAAAATAAATAAATAAAAATAAAAGCTCTAGCACTGCTATTACCACAAGTGGGTGCTCAAACCCAAGAAGTGGAAAAAAAAAGGAAAAACACCCTTTAAATATCACCAATAGTCTCATTTGATTGATACCCTTATATACAGGTGCATCTCAATAAATTAGAATGTCGTGGAAAAGTTCATTTATTTCAGTAATTCAACTCAAATTGTGAAACTCGTGTATTAAATAAATTCAATGCACACAGACTGAAGTAGTTTAAGTCTTTGGTTCTTTTAATTGTGATGATTTTGGCTCACATTTAACAAAAACCCACCAATTCACTATCTCAACAAATTAGAATATGGTGACATGCCAATCAGCTAATCAACTCAAAACACCTGCAAAGGTTTCCTGAGCCTTCAAAATGGTCTCTCAGTTTGGTTCACTAGGTAAGCCACAAACATTCACTGCCAAAGAAGCTGGCTGTTCACAGAGTGCTGTATCCAAGCATGTTAACAGAAAGTTGAGTGGAAGGAAAAAGTGTGGAAGAAAAAGATGCACAACCAACCGAGAGAACCGCAGCCTTATGAGGATTGTCAAGCAAAATCGATTCAAGAATTTGAGTGAACTTCACAAGGAATGGACTGAGGCTGGGGTCAAGGCATCAAGAGCCACCACACACAGACGTGTCAAGGAATTTGGCTACAGTTGTCGTATTCCTCTTGTTAAGCCACTCCTGAACCACAGACGTCAGAGGCGTCTTACCTGGGCTAAGGAGAAGAAGAACTGGACTGTTGCCCAGTGGTCCAAAGTCCTCTTTTCAGATGAGAGCAATTTTTGTATTTTATTTGGAAACCAAGGTCCTAGAGTCTGGAAGAAGGGTGGAGAAGCTCATAGCCCAAGTTGCTTGAAGTCCAGTGTTAAGTTTCCACAGTCTGTGATGATTTGGGGTGCAATGTCATCTGCTGGTGTTGGTCCATTGTGTTTTTTGAAAACCAAAGTCACTGCACCCGTTTACCAAGAAATTTTGGAGCACTTCATGCTTCCTTCTGCTGACCAGCTTTTTGAAGATGCTGATTTCATTTTCCAGCAGGATTTGGCACCATTAACATCACAATTAAAAGAACCAAAGACTTAAACTACTTCAGTCTGTGTGCATTGAATTTATTTAATACACGCGTTTCACAATGTGAGTTGAATTACTGAAATAAACGAACTTTTCCACGACATTCTAATTTATTGAGATGCACCTGTGTGTGTGTGTATGTGTGTATGTATGTATGTGTGTGTATATATGTGTATATATATATATATATATATATATATATATATATATATATATATATATATATATATATATATATATATATATATAACTTTTCACATATTCAAATGAAATTATAAAGAAAACATGTGTAACATCATTTCATAAGACAGCCATGATGTAAATGTTCAGGCGACCTGAAACAAGCAATTACAATTTAATCAAAGGTATAAAATAATATCCATGTCTATATCTGTGTAGTCCAACTGAAAATGCACTTGGTATATCATTATAAGGTTTCAGATGAGTTATGGTGGAGTAGCATCTACAGAATTTTGCAGAAGTGGACCTCTGGAAGTTAATTTTAATTGAATTATTTTAAATTCCCAAACTATACTTTTCTTCTTATTATTATTATTATTAATGAAGGTCTGCTGTCCTCGACACTGTGAATCATCAGATCCTCCTATCAACTCTCTCCGGCCTAGGCATCACCGGATCGGCTCTGTGCTGGGTGGAATCCTATCTCTCAGACAGATCCTTCAAGGTATTGTGGAGGGGAGGGGTTTCCAAAACTCAGCAACTCACAGCTAGGGTTCCCCAGGAGTCAGTTCTGGGTCCACTGCTCTTTCTATCTATACCACATCTCTGGGGCCTGTGATTGAGTCTCATGGCTTCTCATATCACTGCTATGCTGATGACACCCAGCTCTATTTGTCCTTCTAGCCTGATGATCCATCCGACATAATAGTTCAGTACCAGCAAAAGTACAGATAGATGTTACAAAATGTGCAAAAATTGCAAGGGGAGTGGGATGGTGTTCAATTCAGTGTGTGTGTGTGTGTGTATCAGTCCAGTCTCTGAGTATTAAGGAGTCTGATGGCTTGGGGGAAGAAGCTACTACACAGTCTGGACGTGAGGTACCAAAGCATTTGGGCCCTCACGGCCAGACTGTGTAATAGCTTCTTCCCCAGACAGCAGTAAGGTGAGGAGTTTGTGTGAGGGGTGTGTGGGATCATCCACAATGCTGGTGGCTTTGCCAATGCAGCGTGTGGTGTAAATGTCTACGATGGTGGGAAGAGAGACCCCGATGATTTTCTCAGCTGTCCTCACTACCCGCTGCAGGGTCTTGCAATCCGATACAGTGCAATTTCCGAACCAGGCAATGATGCAGCTGCTCAGGATGCTCTCAATAGTTCCTCTGTAGGATGTGGTGAGAATGGGTGTTGGGAGATGGGCTTTTTTTCAGCCTTCTCAGAAAGTATAGACGCTGCTGGGCTTTTTTAGTGATGGAGCTGGTGTTGAGGGACCAGGTGAGGTTCTCCACCAGGTGAACACCAAGGAATTTGGTGCTCAAGTTTGACAATTAGCAACAAATGTCTAGAAACAGGTTTATTAGTCATATACTTGGTTTATTGTGATCTTATAATTGGGAACACTAGATAAATATGACTATACGTATGATGTTTTCACTTGCTGTCATTCTTTTTTTTTTTTTGCAGTGTGCTTAAGATCATCATTTGTTGCTGTCAGGTTTACACAACATCCAACACCAACATCTAAAATAATAATAATAATAATAATTATATGTTTTACACTATTTAATTATTTAAAAAACAGTAATTTGTACCATTTTTCACTACTGATCTTCAGAACCTTGGGTTTTTACTTGCAAAATGATTGTGGGAGCAGGCGGGAGTGGGATTAACAAACTAGTCCTGCACACGCCTCTAAATGAAGGGTCCAGAGATGCTACTAAATGATGCTACTTGCGTGAGAAAGCTTCAGGTTGCGTTATGGTATTTAGTTGTCTTCATGACCGTTTGCTTTTTCCACAAACTTGTCTTTCATTTTTAATTGGCATCTTACCAACCTAGAGAAAACAGCAGGTAAGTACATTCTACAAATGTGTATGTGTATATACTGTATATAGACTAGTCATGTCTACTCAGGATTTATTTATTTTTGTTTTTCGTCAGGACTCGTTTGATTTGCTTTGCAGCCATCCAGTTTCTTTTGCCTAGCCGTGGACTTGCTAATGAGCTCTGAGCTGCACTTTGTTGGGGTAAAATCCTGTCTTTTTTCTTTTATCAAATAATGTATGTCTTGATTCTTGTTCCCCTCCAGTTCCTTTAACATCAGAACATTCCTACATACTACAAAATGCTCCAGGAAAGCTCTTTTCATGCTGAGCTAATCAAAATGACCACAGCTGATCACAGTTGAAAGTCAAATGGCGTTGTGTGCCATTGAGAAGGTGATCAGCTACACCTTATTGAGTTTACAAGTCATTTTTAGGAGGGGGGTGGGGGGGGGGGGTCCTTTGTCCAACTCAGTGATTCTGTTTTTTAATTTTTTTCTGACATGTTGGTGTTATATCTCTCACTTGGATGTTATAAGTTGCACTGAGTAAATACAACTGGATAAAACAGAAGCGGTGTCCGTCTTCATTTCAGGCTGAAAAGCAACAAAATGTGATTATTTTAAAGGGGGGGTTGATTCTTTTCTATACCCGCTGTATCCGTTACTCTCCTCAGTTCTCTGTGTAAGCACTCTTCGATGATGCATCTTTCTTTCAGCATTTATGTGCAGTTAAGCTCTCCTGAGAAGTGAAAATAAAATACTCCGGCGAAATAACCGTTTCAGACCATCTGTCAACCTTAATGAATCGTCTGGGATTAAATGTTTTAATTCTCATATTCTGGTGTTAAATAAGTTGACCCCAGGAGCTGTAACGACGCCTGGAAATACCCAGTGCATGCGTGAGTGTGACATGATTCATGGCCAGCAGCATTAAGTTTGCGAGCTGTAATCCATTATAAGGTAACAGGCCCAAATAAATCTCGCCATAATTGAAATCAATCCCTCATAGCAGCAGGACAAGTCGACTTTTTAAGACCCAATTAGCCCTTTCTGTGCGCCACACATCAGAGCCTCACTCGCCGAGAGAGAGAGAGAGAGAGAGAGAGAGAGAGAGAGAAAAAAATGGTATGGAGGCGATCCAAGGATGAATAAAGAAATATCCTCACTTTCTCATCTCACACTCACTTTCTCTCCAGCAGATTTATGACAAGCACACACAGGCTTAATTTGTGTCCAGCGGACAGATCGGCCTCACGCCGTGTTTCATCACTGGATGTTTCTTTAATTATATGTCAGAGGCCATAAAACTTGGAAACGAGTTCTCCAACCATACACACGCGCACACACACACACACACACACACACACACACACAGAGTAATAACTTCTCAGATCTCAATTGCAAATAAAATCCCCCAAAACATATTTAATCATTTTTACATACACTCTGATACATAGATATTTTTCTCTGTGCTCAGAACACGGTGTTAATTATTATTACTACTTGAGATCTTTCAGGACACGCTGGATGTTAACGTTTCAGCACAAAGACCGTCTCACAGCAGCGGATATCGAAGCGGTCTGACGTCCCGTGCCCGTGCGGATTTCACCTTGAGTTGGGATCGTAGACGAGGCAGAGTCGATGTTTTGTTTTGTTTCAATCGTTAACAGGGACGCTGCGAGATCGTCCCGCTATATATAGAGTGAAAGAAGAGACAAAGGAAGCATTTCCGAAACACTGTGCAAGAGAGAACGACACACTGTTCAATCTGAATGACCGGGAAAAAAAAAGAACAACAACAACAAAAAAAAAACAAAAACAAAACACCAAAGGCGAACAGCAGAGAAATGAACAGGCACGTGCTGGAGCTGGAGAGCGTGAAGCAGCGATCGCAATGCCTATTCCCCCACACGGCCTCGCGATCGTGTACACTATTGCACAGGCGTCAGGTTTAGTGGCAACGTTCGACGAGTCGAGAGGATGTGCTGCTTGTTCAGTGCACAAAATGAACACGGCCATGCTGAGGCAAAAAAACAAAATGACCATGACCAAGACAGAGAAAAGTGCACACGTTTATATATATATAAAAAAAAAAGAAAACACACTCACTAACTCACTCCACAAATGTTAGAAACTTTCATAAAAATGTCACACGACCGCTAACCTGCGAGAACGTTTAATTCACACCGTCAGTCAATCCTTAACCGCCAGGGATGGACAAATCTCACCCGCTCGCCCGTCACACGGAATTATAGAGGCTAACTGAATTTAACCTCACAGTATAACAAGCGAGTTATCTATGTAAACGCATTAATGCTGAATAATGAAGCGAATATTGCGATTCCTGGTCAGGGGGACATTCGGTGTAGCCATCCTCCTCGTCCTGTCCTCATCTGTCGATCGTCCTGCATTTTGCTCGGGTCCGTCACCATTTCCACATCTCTACGTGATGCCGATTCGTATAAAAAAAAAAAAAAAAAAAAAGATTAGTTACTGGTTAAAAAACAGTTCCTGACGATGACCGTATCCTTGATTGACCGGTGTGTGGTGCAGCAGGTGACCAGCAGAACCCTAAAACCATTAAAAGTATGACGTGAACGGATCGTTTAAACACACGCATGTGGTTAAAAACTGCTTTTTGAAATGTCTGTTCATTTGTCTGGCCGGTGGACCGGAGTAAAGACACTGCTAGTGGTTTTCTCAAAAGTCCTATTACACCTATTAAACCTGCTTGAGACTATGAATAAAACACGACGCGCATTACGCCAGTCCTGGGTTCCTGATTCGTCCATCCCTGAGCACAGACACACACACACACACACACTTGTATTAGTGCTTGAAACCTTCATCGGTCATCATGTAGAGAGAAACTCCAACCAAAAATAAAAAAAAATTTAAAAAAAGGTCTAAATGTTTCCTCCTTGATGAAATTCTAAAACAAAGCCATGCTCGTTTTTTCTTTAACGTCACCTCCGCTTCTTTTCCGCTTTGCTTGAACACCCTGCGGAAGTTCTGTCACGTTATTAGATGAAGAAAGGTTGGTCAGACGAGCCGTCGAGAGCCGGAAGGATCCGGGAGCAGAACGTTACCCAGAAGGCACTGCGAGATGACTCTGATGATTTTCCTTTTTAGACCAGCAGAAGTGGTGGGTGAAGCGGTTTAGGAACGTAAGAGCGAAAACACGGAATACTTAAACATACACGCGAGCTGTGCTAAGCTCGGACTGGGTTTCTACTTAGTTGGTTACCGAACCTATCTATGTAAGACAACTTAAAAAGAGAATTTCTGCTAGCTATTTAGCAAACTAGTTAATTAGCTCACGGCATGCTAGCAAGCATGGCAGGAGCAAAAGGAGAAATAAAATGAAACGTATTTAGAAGAAAAAAAAAAACACGATCATCTGACTAGCTAAATTAGGGGACTACTTTAAGTGGCTGGGGAGCTAGCAAAGAAGATAATGAGCACACTAGTTATTACGCATGCTAGGTGGTTTGCTAGCTAGTTCTTCTGTGTGGTTCGAGGAAATAAATTGACATCAACAATACTGTACACCGTGCAAGTGGCTACACTGTTAATAGCGCACTTCGAAGTGGATCTTACATCTTCAAAAGATCTTAACAGTCGTGTTTTAAAACCGCGATTAGCAATTTAATGGTTTAGTCTCAGAATTTTGAATGGGGTGGGTGGAAAAAAAAAAAGAAAAAAAAAAAGACAGGTGGAGTTTCCCTGTAGCTACTGCGTCACCCGTGATAGCCAGTTATTGGCCAAGCTAAAAATCACGACATACTGTTGCTAATGCTAAACTACTAATATGCTCTCATATAGCTAAAGCGCTCAGGCGTCTGATCTTAGAGCAAATCTGAATCTTCGTGTTAGGATGTGTTTATTGGCGAAGCTACGTCGTCCTCACAGTCGCATCAGAAAGACACAGCTAGCATCTGGTTAGCACTCTTCTTCAAACGTCCAGCACCGGCACTACAAAAATAACCTGGCAAAAATCTTTGGTGAGTTACGCATCGCATGTTAATGTTTAGAAGATGTGCAGTGCTTTGAATGATGGCGTCTCCGGCAGTACGGTCGCTTCCTTTTGACGCCGTTTTGGATTAAAATTAAAAAATTCGGTGTCCCCGTCGTCCTTCGTCGGATTTCCAGCATCGGTGTCCAAGCATGTCAAACATTTTGTTCTTTCGCCTCACGTTTGTGAATAAAGAGCCTGCCCCCGACCCCCCCCCCCCCCCCAGTTTGGTTTGGTCACCAAGGCAACGGCGTCCCGCTGGCTCTCAGCTGAGCTCGAAGCCCGAGGACGACTCTATGGCGTAGAGCAGCTTGCTCCTCATCAGATGCTGGTCGCAGAACTCGGGCAGCTTGAGGAGGTTCATGCAAGTGCTGGCGGTGGGAAGGCGCTCCAGATCGTTCCCCCCGTTATGGATGCAGAAGGCAGGGTAGAGCTCCTGAAGAGGAACCAGACAACCAGAGGAGAACAGATCAGTAACATCAACACGGCAAAACATAGTGGAAAATTATCACAGTATCACATTATTACTGGACCATTAAAAACAAACAGAAGCCATCGATGAAAAAAAGTGATTATATCTTCTTTCTTTTCTCATTTCCTTCCTTCCTCCTTCCTTTCCTTCATTCCTCCTTCTTTATTTCTCTTTTTCTTTCTTGCTTCACTCCTTTCTTTCTTCATTGCTTTCTTTCCTTCCTTCATTCTGTTCTTTCCTTCCTTCGCTCTCTTTCTTTGCTTGCTTCCTTTCTTTCTTTCCTTCCTTCCCCCTTTCTTTTCCTTCCTTCCTTTTTTCTTTCCTTCCTTCCTTCCCTCTCTTTCTTTCTTTCCTTCCTTCCCCCTTTCTTTTCCTTCCTTCCTTTTTTCTTTCCTTCCTTCCCTCTCTTTCTTTCTTTTCCTTCCTTCCTTCCTTCATTCCTTTCTCTCCTTCCTTCATTCTGTTCTTTCCTTCCTTCGCTCTCTTTCTTTGCTTGCTTCATTTCTTTTTATTTCCTTCCTTTCTTTCTTTCCTTCCCCCTCTTTCTTTTCCTTCCTTCCTTTTTGCTTTCCTTCCTTCCTTTTTGCTTTCCTTCCTTCCCTTTTCCTTTCCTTCCTTCATTCCTTACTTGCCTGCCTTCCTTCATTCCTTTCTTTCTTATCATTCTTTCATTCTTTCCTTCCTTCCTCTTTCTTTCTTCATACCTTTCCTTCATTCATTCCTCTCTCTTCCTTTCTTTCAGCACACGCTGATCAGACTTATCGTTTACATTTTTTTTTTCCCGCAAAACAGCATGTCCAAGATTCTTATTTTAAACGTCACCTGAAGCAGACCATCATCACGATCCCACGAGAGCTGCAAATCTCTACAGTTTGAATCGCCCCCATGAGTCTGATGGGATATAAGAGTCACGCTGACCGCTCTTCATCACTAAAATCATCGCTGCGCGTGACGGCTAATACCCAGAAGGTCATCGCTGCCACAAAATCCCACGCAAATTGTCGCTGACTTTTAGCGACTGCCCATGCGCCAGGGTTAGAACCCGATTAAAACCGATCTCAGGGTTCTGCTTTAACAGCACCATTTTTCTAACAATTAACGTATTAAAGTATCGTTGCTTATCGAGGAAGTGTCAGAGCAGGAGCCATCTCTTTGAGAAAAGGGTTTCCATCATCTTTTTTAAATGGCTTCCTCTGACAGGGCCATTTCTCCCTTAATGAATTCCCGGGTGTTTAACGGCTCCTAATTAAGGCCGGGATGGCTGGAGATGAGGGAGAGGTGAGAGGGCATCGCCGCCTGGACTGTATCTCGCCGTCTTCTCTCTCTCTTTCTCTCTTTTGGTGCTCGCTCTGTCTGCCAGCCAGCTCTCTCTCTCTCTCTCTCTCTCTCTCTGTCCACTCCAAAGTCAAATTCATTAAAAAGCCTCTTTTAATTCTTGCCAGTTAAAGTTCATACTTTTATTTTAAGAAGCTAATAACAGGAGAAGAAAGTTTAGAACGTTCAGAATCAGAGCATGAATATATATATATATATATATATATATATATATATATATATATATATATATATATATATATATATATATATATATGTATGTATGTATATTTTTTTTTCCTCTTTCATCTGCTCCCAGTGGCTGGGGTTGGTTCCCTGACCAGGAATCAAACCCAGAAATCATACGTACAAATAATAAATAAATAAATAAATAAATACATAAATATATCAAAAATTATTTTAAAAAATGATCGTGAGATATTTATGAGATGATTTTCCTTTTTCACAAGATTTATTATTATTTTTTTAATGTTCAAAAGCTTCTAAATGTTAAGAAATTTAAACCTTTCAGAACAGTGGTGAGTGACATCAAGCAATTTTGATCTCCTGACCAATCAGGACGCAGCTTTGAGAGGCGAGTGAGAAAAACAAAACGGAGGCAGTGCAGGCAGAAAAAGTACTTGTTGTTGAGAAGCTCAACCATCTGTTCATTCAGAGATATCTTAATAACTAATATTTTCATTCGCACTGTAACTAGAGATTATAAACCTGTTAGTTTTGGGATGTTCGCTGGTGTCTGATGTGACCGAGCGGTCTCAGTTTAACCCATACAGTGGTCTAAATGCTGTCTAATCGCACATCAGATCACGACACAGGAAGATGTTTCTGACATTCTTTAATTAATTAAAAATGGTTAGTGTTGTCAAACTGCTGTAGTATAAGAGGAATAAAACACACGGGATGTGCTGTTATAGGAAAATAATCAACTTTAGGGTGGTAACAGTAACTCCACTTCATCACACCGTCCTGACAAGAGTGTTTTATTCCTTTCTTAAAGGATAGTGCGCATATTGTGTATATATACGGACGGACACAGTTTTTGTTTTATCCAGCTGTATTTACTCAGTGCAACTTATAACATCCAAGAACTGCTCAAGTTCAGTTAAATTTGATGGTGACCGTTTGTGGACTGCAGTCTTCAAGTCATTCCACAGATTTTCAATGGGGTTTAAGTCTGGGCTCTGACTAGGCCATGCAAGGACCTTCACCTTTTTCTCCTTCAACCACTGTGTGGTCTGTTTTGCTGTGTGCTTTGGGTCATTGTCATGTTGGAAGGTAAACCTTCTTCCCATTGACAACTTTCTGGCAGAGGGCAGCAGATTTTCCTCAAGAATTTGATGGTATTTTGCCCCATCCATTTTCCTTCTATCCTGACAAGTGCTCCAGTCCCTGCTGCAGAGAAACACCCCCATAACAGGATATTACCACCTCCATGCTTTACTGTAGGAATGGTGTTATTTGGATGGTGAGCTGTATTGGATTTCCGCCAGACATATCGTTTGGTGTTGAGGCCAAATAATTCAATTTTTGTATCATCTGACCATAACACCTTTTTCCATGTGGCCTCAGAATCTTCAAGGTGCGTTTTGGCAAAGCTCAGTCGTGGGTGGCTTTTTTCTTGCAGCCCTCCCATACAAGCCACATTTGTGGAGAATTTGTGATATTGTTGTCACATGCACACAATGACCACTCTTTGTCATAAATTCCTGTAACTGCTTCAGAGTTGCTGTAGGCCTCTTGGTAGCCTCTCTGACCAGTTTCCACCTGGCTCTTTCATCCAGTTTGGAGCGACGTCCTGATCCAGGGAGGGTCTGTGTTGTACCAAATACCTTCCACTTCTTAATAACAGACTTCACTGTGCTTCTAGGCATTGATAAAACCTTTGACATTTTTTTTTTGTATCCATCTCCTGACTGGTGCCTGTCCACAACTTTATCCCGGAGATCTTTTGACAGTGCCTTGCCACCCATAGTTGATTGTTTGCTTCAGTTGCACTACAAAGAACCTGTGGCAGAACTTCTTTTTCTAAGAGTGTAGTTTTTCAAAAATGATTTTTTTTGCGATTGTTGCGGCCAAAAATGCTTGATTTTACTGCAGCTTTTTTCAAAATTTGCGATGCAACTTGCAGAGTATTTTTTGCTTCTTCTTTTTTTTTTTTTTTTGCAGAAAACTACTTAAATTGGCGAAATTGCTATCGCACCAAATTGTTTTGCACGGTCTTTCACAGTGATGTTTGTTGGTAAATGAGCAAAACAGATTTTATATTACAAAAAAACAATGATTTTGTGTGTGTGTGTGTGTGTGTGTGTGTGTGTGTGTGTGTACTAACTTTAAATCCCAGCAGAGGAGGACGTGAGCAGCTGGTGACGAACTTGAGCAGCTTGCGTTTCTCCTCGTCGCTGAAATTCTCCACCACTTCCCAGAAGATCTTGATGACCGGGTGAGTGGGCGAGTAACCTCCTGCACACCGAAAACCACTCGGTGAGGTGTGTCTTTAAATGTTTTAAGCGTGACTCGGGTTGTCAGAAGTGAAGCGTTCAGTAACAATGCTCAATATAATTAAACTGTAATGAATAACAGGTGTGGAGGAGTGTGTGTGTGTGTGTGTGTGTGTGTGTACCTGAGTAATTGGTGAATTTCTTCAGGTCATCCAGACAGATGGGCACATGTGCACCGGAGATCAAGACCTGAGAGATATGATCGACATAGAAATCAGTCGGCACGCACAGAGGGAGGTAAAGTGTCCATGTCCATGGCTGTGGTTTGATTCCGTACGTTGATGTATTTTGATAGTAGCGTTCAAAAGGCACCACACTTCCTGCTCCAACCTAAATAATCTGACAGCAGCTTCGGGAACTAGCTGTGGAGGATCTCTCACCCACATGGTGCTGTGAAAAAGATCTCCCCTATTTTTGTCGCACTAAATGGTTTCCGATCCTCATCTGAGACGTAATATGAGACAAGGACAACACGAGGAAACACAAAAACAATTTCTCAAAGGAAAAAGGTTATCCTAGACCATCCTAGATGCTGGGTGTTTTGTTTGTCATGCGAACATTGGGAGACATCTGATAAAATGATATTACTGATGGAGAAGCCCTGACGGGTGTATAAAGACTCGATCACGTTCTCCATCAGTCTGAGCAACGGACAGCTCCAAGCTCGTAAAACACTCGCACAAACCCCACCCTCGTTCAAATGACCGATCGTTTATTATAAGGACTAATGTTCGGGAAGACGCACACGCTACTACTGTAGAGCAAGACACGCCCCCCAGGGGCGGGATATACGGTACTGTGAAATAAGTACTGTAATAATGAAGAAAGTGCTCAGAAATAATGACATTAAACATTTTAAAAAAAATACTATATAGTGCAGCAAACATTAATAAACTAAAGGAAGTCAATATTTGGTGGCAACTCTTTGATTAAAAAGTTTTCTCGGGAAATTATCGGATAAGTTTTAATGAGCATCTTTTAATGAGAATCCGCCTCAGTTCTTCCCAGCAGCCTTCATCATGTTTTTTTTTTTTGTCTGAAAAGTGGTCTATTACATAAAACACACATTTACATTTTTTTTTTATTGGAAAAAGTAAATGTTTGGGAATTTAAAATGTTTTTTTGTACTGACTCGATAATGTAGAAGTCACAAAATAAGCATCCATAACACAATTTGGACAAAAAAAAAAACAAAAATGGTTGGAAAATACTATATATATTTTCCAGAGAGCATTCAATTGGACGAACACGAGACTTGTACAGGATGATACAATTAAAACAAGAATATCTCTTGAAAACACCTCTGAAACACTAATTTAATTTCAGTTAATCTCAAAACATGCAGCGCTGATCCTCAACCACATTCGTTTTTTTGTTTTTTTTAAATAAACCCTATTATTTGTTTTACTACTTATGGTTTCATTACGGTTATTCAAGCACTTTACCTTTTATCCTGCATCATCCTCTTTTACAGTTCTGGTATTGTTCCATATATTATTTTTTTAAAATCTTACTCCATCTGTGTTCCTCTCTTGTTTTATGTATACTTCCTGTTTGTGTTTGCAGGCCTTTGTGAAGCTGCGTTGGAGACAATTCAGTGGTACAAAGTGCTACGGAAAAAGGAACTAGCTGACAATGGCCTGTGTGTGGGAGGAGTCACACGTCTGTGCACAGACCTAGTCATTAGTTATGAATGAATGTGTGTGTTTAATAACTAAAATGGTGAGAAGGAAATTAAAACAAAACTACAAAACTCATTCTCTGAAATGCAGAGCGCGTGTGTGTGTGTGTGTGTGTGTGTGTGTGTGTGTGTGTGTGTGTGTGTGTGTGTGTGTGTGTGCGCTCGGCTGAGCATTACCTGTATCTCCTGCTGGTCAAACATGCGCAGCCACTCGAGGTTGAGCACGTTGGCCAGGCCCTGTCTGAACGCCAGGCAGTGAGCTCGGATCTGTTTGTTCAGGCGGTAATCGGCCACTAAATGGATGTAGGCGATGCGGTTCGCTGTGGTAACCGGAATGTCCTTCCCCCCTGGCTTCAGCTCAACCACCTGGAAAAGCAGAAAAAGTGAGAATTAGAGGAAAAAATGATGATGGAGTGATGTAGGAAGTGTTTCATATACAACAATAATAACGGTTTCCTTACTGACCCCCAGATAATCCACAGTTTGTGCTCTACTCTGTGTGTGTGTGTGTGTACACTTATATTAAATGTTCACCCTCACGCTGATTTAACATTTAAATCTCCAATGCACCGAGGATTCATCTTCATTATAATATTAAAGAAATTAAATATTATCATTATTTATCTCGTTATTACTTCCAAGCGTCATTTCTAAATAAGACTTGTTTACTAGCTAGTTACACACACATGATTAGCTTCAGCTCTCGTATCTAGAAAAGAGCTGATTCACACGCCTCAGGTGTCTTAGCGACGCGTCCCACATTTCCATCAGTTTAACAGCGAGACTTTAACATGGGCAGATGTGGGAGTTTGTTTACATACCAACTGTCTTCATTTGCAAATTTACTTCAGCACTTACACACATCATGGAGACAAAGACAACGATTACACACACACACACACACACACACACACACACACACACACACACACACACACACACACACACACACACACGATTTTAGTTGGATTCTGCTTTGCACTTCTAAGTGCTTCCATGCTGGATAAAAAGTGTCCTTTATAATGAATATAATGTAGATATGATGAGGCAGATGTTTAAGACTGATGTGGTGAGGATATTAGCTTTAGGTTTAAAAAAAAAAAAAAAAAAAAAAAAGGAGAGAGAGAGGGAGAGAGAGAGAGAGAGAGAGACAGAGAGAGAGAGAGAGAGACGTGCTTTATCATCCCACTGCTGCTCACACAGTCAGAGTCAGGCTCAATCATTAACCAAAGATCATGAGAAGGGGGAAAAGCAAAATATAAAATGAGAGGAGAGGGAGAAAGAGTGTGGGAGAGAGAGAGAGGGAGAGGGAGAAAGAGTGTGTGAGAGAGAGAGGAAGAGAGAGAGAGAGAGAGAGGGCAAAGAGTAAGACAGATGGACAGAAAGAGATAGACAAACATACAAGGAGAGACAGACAAAGAGAGAAAGAGAGACAGAGGGACTGACAAATGAAGAGAAAGTGAGAGGGATGGACAGATAGAGACAGAAATATACATATATATATATATATGCAGAGAGCGAAAGACAGACAGATACAGATAGATAGACAGACAGACAGATAGACAGATGAGAGAGAGAGAGAGAGAGAGAGAGAGAGAGAGAGAGATATGCAGAGAGATAGATAGATAGATAGATAGATAGATAGATAGACAGACAGATAGATAGACAGATGCAAAGATAGACAGATAATTAGAGAGAAAGAAAGATACAGAGAGAGATAGACAGATAAATAGATAGAGAGAGAGAGAGAGAAACAGAGAGAGAGAGGGAGAGAGAGAAAGAGAGAGGGAGATATGCAGAGAGAGAGAGAAAGATAGAGAGATAGACAGATAGACAGATGAGAGAGAGAGATATGTAGAGAGAGACAGATGCAGAGATAGATAGATAGATAGATAGACAGACAAACAGACAGAGAGACAGATGCAGAGAGACAGACAGATAATTAGAGAGAAAGAAAGATACAGAGAGAGATAAACAGATAAATAGAGAGAGAGAGAGAGAGAGAGAGAGAGAGAGAGAGAGAGAGAGAAAGTCTAACCTGAGCCTCTCCCAGGTCATTGTTGACGATGGTAAAGTTTAGGCCCAGATCCTCCACGTCTCCCTCGTAGCTCTTGAGGAACAGAAGGTTCCGGTACATCTCGGGGTCGAGCGAGGCCAGGTGATGAATGTCCACGTCAGCGCTGGTCCCGAGCAGCTTGGACAGGAAGAAACTGGCAAACGGCAGCTCCACTAACATGTTCTCATATAGAGCCTGAGGAAGAAGAGAGAGAGAGAGAGAGAGAGAGAGAGAGAGAGAGAGAGAGAGAGAGAGAGAGAGAGACACCGATTACTAACATGATAAAGGATCAACATGGACTTGAAACCACTCATTCTGCTTTATAAGGGGCGTCGGTGGAAAAAAGTAAAGAAACCTTCACCTAGTGTGCACAGAAATCACAAAAATCACTCGAGTGCTGAGAACAAGTCGGCATTCAATACACAATCAGATCATTTAATAAATAACCAGTTTCAAAAATGTTGTGTATCGCATTCAACTTTTATGTTCTCTTTTCATTCATTGGTCCAAATCTCGAGAACACACGTTTGATTCACTTCCTGCAGTGGAGTCGATTCAGAGTCGATTCAGAGCCGAATCATTTTCTCTCTAGGGTTTCTCACTCGGAAGCGGACGAGATCACATCGCTCGGACTCTCTCGGACCCGAGCGCGATTGCTGTGGTCTCACCTGCCTAAAGAACCGCACAGAGAGAGAGAGAAAACAAACCAGGCTTCCATTCAAATACACTGCACACAGTGCTGTGAAAAAGTATTCACCCCCCTCCTTACTTTCCTCACACTGAATGGTTTCCGATCCTCATACAGGATGTAATATAAGGCACGTGAAAAAGCTGGAAGTAATCAAGCCCGAGTGTGTCTAGTCTAATGAAACCCAGGTAAATTTGGTAAATTGGGTAACTAAGGGGGCAGCTGGGGGTGGATAACTTTTGTCGATCAATAAATGAAACGAACTTTGTGTCCGGTTGTCTCAGGTCGTCTTTGTCTTATATTACATTTTTGTTTGCAGACCTGAAACAATTCAGTGGGACGGATATTTTTTTTAATACTTTTTTTCCATGGCACTGCATGTGAAAGCATCCTAAATGTACAGTTTAATACCTTTAAAACTGAGAGTGGTTTCTATATTACATACGCGCAGCGACAAATTTCCCCCACGAGACGAATAAAGCCTGTTCAATTCAATTAGATTCAACTTGCAACAAACAATCTGAACTTCTCCAGACAGTTAACAATCCCGGCACAACCATGTTCCTGCTCATTCGCTTTATAGGACGGACGGACACGAGGGATCGGCGATCCCAAACTTTCCCGACATCAGTCCTGACCTTGACCCGAATCGGGACCAGCCGTAAAAGAGCTGCAGCTAATGCGGCGGAACGGTGCTAAAAAAAAAAAAAGCCCATTTCAGGACGTTAAAATATACAGAGCTCGTATAAAGGATTGCACTCACCCTCCCAGCCACATCAACTAAATGGATTATAAATTTCCCAAATCTCCATAATGCACGCATCGAAAACACACAGGCAGCTCGTAAATCAGGGCATTTTTCTAAACACAGGTTAATTGTTCGACTCTTGGGGGGGGGGGGAGGAGGGAAAAATAACCCACGACACATTTTTTATGCAAAAATAATCCACTTAGCGGCGGCCAGCCTTCACTCCTGCGTCAAAGCGACGTACGCGAGGGCCCCTTGAAACCTATCAATAACGCCGCTGCCGGGAACGAGCGGCAGTGAGAACATGGAGGCGGGCTGTGGCCACTGTTCTCCGAGCGGCTGCATTATTTATCGCTGTTTATTGCTAGAAATTGTGCCAAAATGAAAGGGAAAAAAAAAAAAAAAAAAGGATTAATGGCACCACTGGCTTTTAATATCAGTGAGTGCAGTGGCAGGGTAATTAATGCAAATCGCAGCTCCATCAGGGCGGCCTGAACGCCGGCGACTTTAAGCGCCTGCCTTCTGTTCGCTGCCAGGTGAATTTGTTAATTTACAGCATTAAGAATCGATAAAAAAAATATAACAAAATGCTTCGAGAACGTCTACGCCATCGGTCAGCGTGCGACCTTCTCTTTCCCGGGAGAAACTTTTCTCTGTGAAGAACAAGTAGGAAAACTTGTTTTGTTTTTTTTCCCAGTGCATTATAGGGGTGTTAACTTCAGGCTTCCACGCCGAACGATACGATTTGGATTCTTAAAGCTATGAAGCATTTTACATTTTCATTTATCCAGACTGACTTACAGAAGTGCTCTGGAGTCTCTGTCAATAAATACACCCTCGTACCAGGTCAGAACCACCGGTATAAAAACCCTATTGGTGAGGTCAGTACAGTATGAAAACATGCACAAGATGGATGGGTTTTTTTAATAACAAAGTGCTAATTTAAGCACTTCATGAAGAAGTAGGTCTTCAGTCAGTATTTGAAGGCAGCCAGTGACTCAGCTGTTCGAAACATCTAGAGGAAGTTCATTCCACCACCTAGGTGCCAGGTCAGAGAAGAGCCTGGAGTGCCTTCCTTTTGCCCTGAGAGAAGGCGGGTCCAACAGAGCAGTGCTGGATAATCCGATATTTGACGAGGTCACTGAATGCGCTTCGATGCGATACGATTTAAGATTTTTAAAGCGACGATCCGAGACCACTGAATTCGATACGACAATTTTGATTCTTAAGGTGACAATTCAATATCTGACAATGTCACTGAATCTGCTACGACGTACGGTACTGCGCAAAAGTTTTAGGAACATGCAAAGAAATGCTGTAGAGCAAAAGATGCCTTCAAAATAATGAAATTAAATGTTTCTACATTTAAAAAAAATAATAATAAATACCATAAAGAGCAGTAAACAGTAGTAAATGAAACAAAAATAAAAATAGTCGTCTCCGGTACAATGTGTGCAGTTTTATAAGGAAATGAGCTGGTAAGTTTTATTGAGCATCTTGCAGCCACAGTTCTTCTGGACACTTTGACTTTCGCATTTTTGCTTCTTTCTTATTTTTGCAGCGAAAACCAGCAGCCTTCATTGTGTTTTTTTTTTTGTCTGAAAAGTGTCTCTTACGTAATCTGCTGCTTTCTTTAATGACGTACAAACATTTTTCTGTAACATTTCATTTTGTGCTCGAAAACTAATGTTTGGCAATCTAAAATTTTACCACTGAACCTGCCATGATATACGATATGATACAGTTTCGATTCTTAAGGTAACGATTCGATATTTGACGATACCACGGAATCTGATACTATTCTAATCTAATGAGTCGCTTTTCGATGGCGTGATTAACTGGAGTTACCGTTACCACCGCAAAGGTGATTATTTTCCAACAGCAAGAACAACACCTTGTACTTGTATCCGTTTATAGTAACGTTTAAGGTTTGTGAAAGGTCCAGAAAACAAGTCAGTTCCTGTTCTGACTTACATCACAGCAGGGGTAGACAGTCGTTCCCTCACCAGCGTCTCTTTTTTTTTTCTTCTCTCTATTGAGGTTAATAAGATAAAGTTAAAGCGTTACCTCTGACTGTTACAAAGCTGACACTGGGGACTCCTTCCATAAATGTGAAAACGTCACCATATCGTTTTTATTGAATTCATTTTTAGAAAATGGCACGTCTTACTTTTTATCTGTTTCTAGCTACACTTAATAGTGCCACAGATGCTGACGAGTTCCTCAGATAATATTTCTTCCTATATCCAGCAACACTGTTCAATCTCACCACAGACTCTTACTAATACATACAAAGTATTTACATGTGCAAATTATTACATCCCCCCCCCCCATCATAGAGAGATTTTAATGCCTGCTGATAGAGATGGATCATTTGGTAAAATACATTTTAGATATTTCCAGAGCAATTTAAATGTCATGTTTGGGGGGGCGGGGGGGGAATAGTTATCTAAGCCAACAATTAAGCAGTTACATATCCCCTCATCTTAATTTTGTTTTACAATTGGACCATCTCAAATGTGCTCCTATTGTTCAGAAGTGTGTAAATATGGACCAGACAGAACTCTGGAAGTCCTCCATGAGCAGGGTTGGGCCCCGGGGTCTAAATATTAGCACAATCAATTTATCCCTGCAATAAACAACGTCCTGACGGCTGATATCTGAACGCCGTTATGACGTTATCCTTTTAACGAGTCCACCTTTAAAACAAAGCGGTAATAAATTCAGTAAGTAGTTTAAACACTTTATTCGAGTCCATCAAAGCCTAAACGTGAGTGTATCACATTAGCCTCGGCAACACTAACAGACCTTAATCATGAATTAGTATAATGAATGCTTAAGGCCGTGTGTGTGCATGTGTGCGTGTATGCGCGTGTGTGTGTGTATATTGCGTGTGTGTGTTCAATACAGCAACAGTGATGTAATTCTAATCTACATCAGGTGTCTTTATAACCGCACTAAACAAATATCAATAGCGCACTCTTCCTGCCACTCTGTGGGGTATTTATGGAGAGAGAAAGAGGGTTAATTGAAAGTCAAATTCAAATTAATCTCCCAAACCTTAATTGCCTGAGCCATTAGTGGCCTAGTGAATGGAGGAGGGGCTCATTTCTCACTGTAAGAACTCTGATCCTCGCTAAACAGGAGATATGTGTGTGTGTGTGTGTGTGTGTGTGTGTGTGTGTGTTAAGGGTCTCTAATAAGTGTCCTGAGTTGCCTCGTCAGGAACTGCGTGGATGCCCGTGACTGTAAAACAGATCAAAACTCTATTAGCCGCAGAAAGGGTTCAGTTTATTTATGACGCCAGCTGATTTACCTCCGCAAACACGGCCAGGGAAGCGGCGACTAATGGAGGGCCATGGTCGAGGAGACGAGGGGCTCGTGGTGTGAGGTCATTTATATAGGCGGCGCTATTTTATGCATAAACATAAAATATTCCGGCCAGGTGAATTAATGAAACTTTAAAAAACATTAGGTTTATAAATCAAGAGCATTCAAGATGGCCGGATGGACACGTCTGATAATCTCGTCTGATAATCAAATCAGCACATCATCATTTTGGTCTTAATGTCCAGAAGTGTAATGAAATCCGGTAGGCAAGTCTGATCCCGTTCAACAAAAGAACACTCGAGCTGGCAAAATGTCCTGATCAAAAGACCGAAAGCCAAAATTTTCGACTGCAGTGACCTTATAAATGAGAAGAATTTCGGTACGGTCTGTTCAGACAGCACTTAGGCTTAGACCGTTAATTGAGAATGACCTTTGACCCTCATCAGATGATTCACAATCGGCCCTTAGATCCTGTGTGTAAATGTGCGACTAAGAATAAGGAAAGAAGAACCTAGAATGATTAAAGGTGGTAAACGGTGAATGGAAGGTAATCACAGGGAAAAGGAAGGGAAACTTAGGGGAAAAGGGACAGGATGGAAATGGGAAAGGGAAAGCAAGGCAGGGCAGGGCAGGAAATGACAGGACAGGAAAAGACAGGACAAGACAGGACAGGACAGGAAAGGATAAGACAGGAAAGGATACAACAAGACAGGGCAGGAAAAGACAGGGCAGGAAAAGACAAGACAGGACAAGACAAGACAGGACAAGACAAGACAAGACAGGACAAGACAAGACAAGACAGGACAGGACAAGAAACGACAGGGCAGGACAAGATAAGACAGGACAAGATAAGACAGGACAAGATAAGACAGGACAAGAAACGACAGGGCAGGACAAGATAAGACAGGACAAGACAAGACAGGACAAGATAAGACAGGACAAGATAAGACAGGACAAGATAAGACAGGACAAGATAAGACAGGGCAGCACAGAACGGGAAAACACAGAACAGGACAGGACAAGATAAGATGGGAAAATACAGGAGAGGACAGGACAATACAGGACAGGACAGGACAGGAAACAAAACAAATTTATCAAGGGAGTAAAATAAAGAAAACAACAATAAAAAAAATTTTTAAAAAACAAAGAAAGAAAACATAAACAGAGATAGAGAAGAAAAGGTAATGGCCAAATAAATACAGATGAACAGGTGAGGAACATGACACACGTGAAAGTGTTTTTGAGATCAGATTAAACAGTGTCCATATCTAATGCGCTGTTGAAAACCAGTCTAGACTGAAGCTAATCTTTGAGAACTGATACGGAGTTTTGTTGACTTTTCCAATCTAATCGTCATCATTTGCTCATTTCTTGGTTTAATCCAGTGCTAATAAAAGCCAGAAGAGCGGGTCAACACAACACTGTGCCTTATCACCAGCTCTCTGCGCTCAGACAGACGCAGAGCACAAATCAAACATTTCCTTTGTTACTCCAGTCTGATACAACTGCTTAATAATTCAACCAGACGGCGCTATCGTGGTGTCTAACTGTCAAGACCAGCTAGCGCATTGTCCACTGCCATGTAGCGGAGGGGGAATACACTGTTTAATATTCTGCAGCAGGGGGATTCAACAACGCGTAACAACAGAGACCTTTTTTTTTTATATATATAAACGCATGTGATTGGCTGAAGCCAGGCTGGTTAATCCCTAGAAAACGAGACCACCAGGAAAAACGATGGCTGTTTATCGGCTTTGCTACGGTAATTTATCAAGCACTCGGTAAAATACTTAAGACAAAGCTTCACTAGTTAACTGCGGCTGCTCTACACATAACTTACTCCACCCCATACATAATACAGTAATACATCCTAACCCCCCCTCTCTAATGGGCTCTACCAGTTAGATCCATACCCAACCCCTACACATGATCAGGCATGCAGCAATGTTCCATTTTCATATCGTATCACAAAGTCAATATTTCTAATCAGCTTCTATTATTATTATTTTTTTTTTTTTAAGTCTTGCCCAATTCCAACCTACTACCTCATTCTCCTCGATTGTGTATACATGACCTAACAGACACTTATGATTGGTGTCACTCGGATCGGGCCAGAAGGCAGGGTAGGATTATGTCGCTTGGACTCCCGGCTGTAACGTCATCCAGACAAATCTGTAAATAATGAATACATTTTTTTATCGAGTACTCACTTATAGCCAGAAAGATCATATTAAGATCTTCAGCTTCCTGTCAACTTTTTCCATTTGGTGAGTCATAATGACTCGCTAGGTTAAAACCTAACTAGAACTGTATCTGTAAGGAATAAAACACACAGGTTCATGTCGTTAACTGATTTTAGTTATATACAGTAATTGTTTTTTTTTCTCTTAGCGTTATTCCCACGCTATGGCAGGGTCCGCTTTAGTGATCGGCGCGGGTTTTACGCCGGATGCCCTTCCTGACGCAATCCTCCCGTTCTATCCGGACTTGGGGCCACGCACACACACACACACACACACACACACACACACACCCATTCACACACACTACGGACAATTTAGAGATGCCAATCAAGCTACGACGCGTGTCTTTGGACTGGGAGAGGAAACCGGAGTACACGGAGGAAACCCCCGGAAGCACGGGGAGAACATGAAAGCTCCGGAAGATATTGGCTTACGCCATGACCTCAGCACAAATGTATTAGGTTAATCGTGATACAAAAATCTTACCTAACGTACCTTTAACATTCACCTTTTATCGTTACAGAAAGTGAGGGCTTTCAAAAGCAAAACAAAACAATAAAAATGTAAAAAAATATATATATATATTATTGATATGAGACGAGAGGAAGGGGGCGGGGATCAAACATTCCAGACTCATATCTTGATTGGCTCCTTGCCATTGTATCGAGTGATCAGTCATACTAGTATACCCCGATGTTAAAAAAGCGGATCTCCTGAGCAAAGTGCATGAGATCTAGCAGTTCTGCAATCTAATCCAATCCAATCCAATCCAATACCCAGTCCCACATACACACCTTGCCCAGTATCCGGCCCAGGAAGTAGTAGTGGCGCGTGAAGCTCTCGCCCATGAGCATCTCGGCCGTGGGGCTCGGGAACAGCAGACCCTCGTTGGTGGTCCTGAAGAAGCCCTGGTTGGGGTTGAACCCCGACTTGAGCAGCTCGCTGAGGAACTCGCGGAAGATCCCTCCGCCGTCGATGCCGGCCTCGTCCAGGCCGTGAGCGTTCAGCAGGTGCACCCGGATACGCTTCTTCAGATCGGGCTCTGAAACGAGGAGAAGGAAGATTTCACACTCGTAAGGCAAGGGGGGGAAAAAAAAAAACGGCTCCTTGTAAAATTCCCTGCCAAAGCTTTATCACCGCGAGTGTGTACAAATGAGAGCGAGTTTAGCAAACGGACTTCTTCTGCCCTTTTTACTGCAGGCTGGTGCGTGAAAAGCAACCATCGGATTCGTTTCTCCGACGCTAAACGGAAACGACCGGGTATCCGACTGCTGTTAAATGGGAACAACGTAAACAAGTGTGAGAGCTCACCGTTAAACCAAAACAAAATGGCCAACTTTCAACACAATTACGCAGCATAACTCACAAACACCACTATAATTAACTAGAGCTATAGCAACCCGCTGACCTGCTATGAAATATTTGCACTGCCTGGTTAAAGGTGCATTTATTATGTTCCACATACCTTCCAGGTTATTTGTACGAGTAAGGAATAAAAATCGACTATTGCACCACAGAATTCAAGGGGAAAGGTGTGGTCAAATATTTCTTTGGTACAGCATTGTTGGGTAGATTATTACTCACACACACACACACACACTCTCTCTCCCTACGTACCAAACGACCTGAACGATGCCTTCTTGGAGCACTTTGTAGGGTTTACATTATCGGGATGCTCTAAAGTTGTGGTAAACAGAATTTTTTAATAAAAAAATAACTCTAAAAGTGAGTTCCAAATGACCATTATTTTTGAGCTGCACCCTTTTCAGTGCTCCAAAGCTTCGAAGGGAACAGGGTGATCATTTCTGAATGGGACGCATCCTCTCTCTCTCTCAGAATTGTTGTCTCTCGGTCCCTCACAGTCACACGTACAGTACGCATCCTTTCTATTCTAAATAACTGGATAGAAAAACAGCCAGAATCTCAGTCCAAAGTTGCATTTCTGGTAAGAGGCTAAATGCATTTAAGTTGAATCTCATTTCATCTCATTATCTCATCAACCGAGACGGGGATTCTTAGTATGAATAAATCGTTATTAAAAAAAAACAAAATAACAAATGTGATACATACGATCATCTGAATCAGTTCTACTGTACACTTCCAGATGTTTAGGCCACACCCCTTACCTGAGTGGAACGACACCAAACTATTCTCTGAGGAAGAAGGCCGGCTTTTGATTGCCGTGGCAACTCTTTGACGTAGGGCCAGCGTGTCAGTTTGAGATACTGAGCAAAGCCTAGCCAAAGATTGTCGACGATTTATATCACTATTTACGCCGCAGCGCTGTCGAGTTCTGGATTCTGATTGGTCAGAACGTGTTTCGATAACAGCGGCCCTGACAGTACCGCGACTCCAAATCACAGGTTTATATTAACGTGCTTGTACTAACGCAGGTTACCGTTTCTATAGCGACGGCTCGTCCGACGAGTCTAAAAGAGACCGCGTTGGTCATACCGTTCTCCGGAGACAGCTTGTCGTACGCGTCCTCGTAGATGTAGTTCCTCCGGATGGTGATGTTGATGCCGTCTAAGAAAGGGCCATCGCCCTGTATGTCCCGTTTATCAGCGTAGATCAGCCTCTGGAAGATCTGACGGGCAGAGTGAAGATTTATTTCAGATAAGATCTTTTTTTCGTTTGTTTGTTTGCATAAACAACAATTTATCCTCCAACATGAAGCGAGCCATGAGTCTTCATGGCACATAAAGTATTTTCTAAAGGTCGAAGACGATCGTTAAGTAACTTGGCACACAAACGCACGGGAAATAGACTCCCGTACCTTGACTCTCTCCTCGAAGGGCACGACGAAGGGCAGCTCTGTGAGGATAGCAAGGTGTCTCTCCTCCGAAACGGACAGCGGCGGAGGCTCCAAGCCAACTGTGTAAGGGGGGGAGAAAAAAAAAAAAAAACACATTTATTCTTGACTTTACTTATTTCACTCCGTAAGACACGACATCTTATTTATAGGGAATTTGGTAACAGCCCAGAGCAAAAAAAAAAAAAAAAAAAAAAAAAAAAAAAAAAAAAATCCTCATTTGATTCCAGAGATACTAAAAATAGCACTGATTAATTGATCCCTATTAAAAAAAAAAAAAGAGGGGAAAAAAAGCAAAATCTTTTTTAAAAAATGGTGTCTATGGTATTTTCGCACACACTTCCAGGAGGTGAAGTTTCCAAGTAGTTTAAGTGATATTCAAAAACAACACCGGTTCTGATTAGCATCCGAAGGCTATGAACTGACGTGCATTGCATGCTGTATGTGAAGAAGTGGTGATTAAGCAAATTAACCGCAGAGATATTTCCATCACAGTTCATTTTAAACCCCCTCTTTTAACAAAGGGTACTGATAATTTTGCAGCTCTGTGTATATAGTATAATATATATATATATATATATATATATATATTCAGGTTAAGTTCGCCGGATTCTGCGTTTGTCTCGGCCGCTGCTCACTTTTAATTAACTCTGTAGTCCTGCGTCCATCCGGCTGTCTGCTGCGTCCATTACGAGGACGTTTGTTTGGGATTAAAGCTCCGTCCTGTTTGATGGAGATGGTAGAAAGTGCCGGAACAGCAGCAGAGAAGCATCATTTGTCTGCCACGCTGCTAATACAGCGCAATTATTCTGCTCAATTAGTCAAGCCTCCCTCTCTCCGTCTCTCTGAGCCGGCCATCAACGCGCCATCTCGGAGAGAGAGTTATGGCGCGGCGTGGTCAATGCGCACGCTGTTCATCACCAACGCAAACGTCCATTTAGGGAAATGAAAGAGCTTCGGACAAACAGGGGGCCAGATGTGACCTGCCTTAGGCTAATTGAATTTTTAAGCACCTATGCCCGAGAGAACTGCATGAGACGCTGTTATTGGGGAGTTTTCACACCAAACACACGCACAAACGGGCTATTAGGCTAATACACACTCCCTCAATCCACTCAGGCCTCCATCTCACTCGGTGCCTCTCGTCTCATTTCTCTGAACTGTATTTATTAATTAGGGATGCAGTGATACTGATTGGCTCTAGTGAAGGGTATCGGTCTGATATCGTGCTGGTTTACTCGTGATAAAACGTTGTGATACCGACATCTGATACCGCGTGATAGTACGTGATGTAAGACTAGTGTACGCTGTTGCACTAATGAGGACACGAAATGACCGCGATCCAGACAAATGATTAATGATCACAGCAAAGCAGACTGAAAACTGTGATCGGACAAAAGATAGACAGGTACAAAGATAGACAGGTACATAGACTTTAGTCCCAAGGGGAAGTTTGGGTACATATCAACAAGAGGAACTGCAGTGTCTTCCTACAATTCCTGTAAGTAGGCCTGGGCGATGTGACAATATTATCATATCATTATTCTTGAATCAGTATCTGTATCTGTACTAGTATCAGTGTCCGTATCTGTATCCCTATCTGTATCAGTACCAGTATCAGTACCCCTATCTGTATCCCTATTAGTATCAGTTCCTGTATCTGTACCAGTATCAGTGTCCGTATCCGTATCCCTATCTGTATCAGTACCCATATCTGTATCCCTATTAGTATCAGTTCCTGTATCTCTACCAGTATCAGTGTCCATATCCGTATCAGTACCCATATCTGTATCGCTATTAGTATCAGTTCCTGTATCTGTACCAGTATCAGTGTCCGTATCCGTACCCATATCTGTATCCCTATTAGTATCAGTTCCTATATCTCTACCAGTATCAGTGTCCGTATCCGTATCAGTACCCATATCTGTATCCCTATTAGTATCAGTTCCTATATCTCTACCAGTATCAGTGTCCGTATCCGTATCAGTACCCATATCTGTATCCCTATTAGTATCCGTTCCTGTATCTGTACCAGTATCAGTGTCCGTATCCGTACCCATATCTGTATCCCTATTAGTATCAGTTCCTGTATCTGTACCAGTATCAGTGTCCGTATCTGTACCCATATCTGTATCCCTATTAGTATCAGTTCCTATATCTCTACCAGTATCAGTGTCCGCATCCGTATCAGTACCCATATCTGTATCCCTATTAGTATCAGTTCCTGTATCTGTACCAGTATCAGTGTCCGTATCCGTATCAGTACCCATATCTGTATCCCTATTAGTATCAGTTCCTGTATCTGTACCAGTATCAGTGTCCGTATCCGTATCAGTACCCATATCTGTATCCCTATTAGTATCAGTTCCTGCGTCTCTACCAGTATCAGTGTCTGTACCTGTATCAGTTTTAGTATCAGCACCATACCAGTATCTGTATCAGTAAAACATGGTGCTGATGTATCACTGGCATTTTACACACCAGGAAAAGCACTACACTACAGCTCAGCATTAACTCTCTGACTTAATTAACTAATCAGCTCCAGCCGCATCGATAACTCGTTAAGCCTGGCGTTATCAGTAAATCAGGCAGTCTGGACTCAGCGATGATAAACACAGCAGGATCTCACCATCTAACGTGGACTGGAGCGGTCCGATTCGACCCATGCGCCTCGTCCTCCACACGTGTCGAGCAGAGGGCACGTACAGCTGAGTCACCTTAGTAAAACAAAAAAAAAAAAAAACAGGACACGGCTGTTGAGTAATAAGAAAACGAACAGAAAATAACCTTGTTTTCAAATGACTGCATTTTATTATTATCCATGCAGAATAATTCAAGTTTTGGTTTATAGTTTCTTACTAAAAAAGAAGAAAAAAATAATTTAATTACCTTAATTTTAACAGCTAATTTGGATTTAGTTTTGATCTTAGTCTTTAGTATTTTAGACGTTAAATAAACGTCTCCTCCCAGAAAACTTCACTTACACTATACAAGACCCTGTGAATGAGCTGTTACTATAGAAATGATAAGGTATTAGACCGAGAGCATTAATATACACCTGTGACTTGCAGCTGCACCACTGTCAGAGCTGCTGTTATAGAAAACTAATCATCACCTTCTGGCCAATCAGAATCCAGATCTCATAAGCGCTCATCGTTCTCTCGATTATTTTCATTATTAACAGAGATGTGCGACGAGACTGTGCACCTTATCAGCCCTGATGTTGACCTCGTTGGACAGCCAGTGACCCTCCGGGCAGAACGGCCTCCTGATGTCCCGCGCCTTCAACATCTTCACCAGGTTCGTGATCACCTAAAGAGAGAGAGAGAGAAAAAAAAACACATTGTGATGTGAGGAACGGATTTAAATCGTCGGATACAAATCGTAATACAAACGTGTGTGCACTTGTTTTAAACTGTGCTCTTTTTTCAGCAGCGGATTGTCCACCATCTGATCACCTCCTCAACCGAGGCGTAAAGAGGCAGAAGCACAATTTATTTGTCTTTCGGTCAAAATGGCCGCTTGTCTGAGTTAAAAGGGCAGCATTAGGGTCATTAGTGGGCAATTGCTGGTGGATGGAGAAGATAGATGAGCTGTCACAGAGCAGCACACACTGCTAATTAACCACACACACACACACACACACACACACACACACACACACACACATATATATATATATATATATATATATATATATATATATATATATATATATATATAAAGAGGCACTGATGTTTGCTGTCCTGCCTGCTTTCATTTATAATTGAGTCTAAACTCAGACTGCATAGGTACAACAGAAGTGACAAGAGGCTCGATCGAGTTGACAAAAATATCTTCCTGCAGTGCGTAACGGCTCAGTTACCCATAATCCCCCATGTTGTAGCTATTTTCAAGGCCATGTAAGCATCTCTTTTAGCCCTATCTGGACGGGATTAACGTACATGTGGTCCTGGGGTTATTTCCTGTTTTGCAGCTGCTCCTCTGTCATTTTATTTCCGTCTGGATCGGCCATGTCGGTGTTTTTGATACTCTGCGATTCTGAATTGTGATTTCGAATTGTTTGCCCGGAAACTCTATAAGCTCCAGCGTCTCTTCTCTTGGACGCCATGTTGCGAATGGAGCGCGATCACGTGACCGCGTGACACGAACATCTGGGCTCAGAGAAAACACAATCCTCTAGAAACTCTGTCTTATCATAGAGGAGACGTGTAAAAAAAAATAATGATGATAAAAAATGTATTACAGACCTCCCCCGATGAACTAATCCGATCCAAATAAGGTTTTTGCTTAGCTGTTGCTTAAATTGTTAAATTTAACAAAATCATAGAATACTTCACACTGTGCTTATAACAGGATCAACTCAAATTCAGGATTTCGTTTCAGATAAAAACAGCAAGATGCTACATATTAGCTCACTCGAAGCGTTCCTTCATACTGGTATCAGCTAGTCTTTCATCCACACTTGCTCGAGAGAAGAAGAGGAGCAGCTCTCTTCCTGAACAGCCATCAGATACTCATCCGTCCTGCAGCAATAATAACACTGCAGTAATAACAGCGAGTGCAAAACGCTGTCTGGTCAACCGGCTAACGGAGGGAGACGGAGGAGAAAACCCCCAGAAATGAGCACTGGTTAATTATCCCATCGGGTTAAGTGCAGGCCGTGACGGGCTTCTCCCAAACTCCGGCCATGTCTGCGCTTCTCCAAACACGGCCAAGAGGCAGCCTTCCATTAGCAATATTAATACGAGCTTAGTTGATCATTTTCATTCAATTAGCTTCTTTCTATTAAATGGATGGCCGGGACAATAGTGGTGATAAAACACAGCGGAAGGACAAGCGTGCGCCCGAGGCTAACATTAGCGTGGGCGGGGTCAGCGGCGGGCCGGCCGGCCGTAAATCCCGCCTTCAATTTGGGAAATGCGTTTGTGCTGCTTTCAGCGGCTCGTTTCGGCTGCTAGTGCTAGATTTTATTAAAAAACATTACTTCTCTTCTACCACATAAAGAGGAGAACTCTTTCTCACAGAGAAATTAAACACACACACACACACACACACACACACACACACACACACACACACACACACACACACACACATACAGCGAGCGAGAGAGAGAGAGAGAGAGAGAGAGAGGCAATAAGACAGACAGCCAGACAGACAGGGAGAGAGGCAATAAGACAGACAGGGAGAGAGAGAGAGCGCGAGAGAGGCTGAGAAAGAGAGAGAGCGCGAGAGATGCTGAGAGAGAGGCTGAGAGAGAGAGAGAGAGAGAGAGAGAGACTGTGAGAGCTGCTGAGAGAGAGACCACGAGAGCTGCTGAGAGAGAGAGACCGCAAGAGAGGCTGAGAGAGAGAGACCGCGAGAGAGGCTAAGAGAGAGAGAAAGAGAGACTGCGAGAGAGTCTGAGAGAGAGAGAGAGAGAGAGACCGCGAGAGAAGCTGAGAGAGAGAGAGAGAGACCGCGAGAGAGGCTGAGAGAGAGACCGCGAGAGAGGCTGAGAGAGAGAGAGAGAGAGAGAGAGAGAGAGAGAGAGACCGCGAGAGCTGCTGAGAGAGAGAGACCGCGAGAGAGGCCGAGAGAGAGGCTGAGAGAGAGAGAGAAAGAGAGACTGCAAGAGAGGCTGAGAGAGAGAGAGACCGTGAGAGAGGCTGAGAGACAGAGAGAGAGAGAGAGAGAGAGACAGAGAGAGAGAGAGAGAGAGAGAGAGATAGACCGCGAGAAAGAGAGTACATGACTCAGAGATTAAACTTCTGCTGTATGCAGATGACCTGGTCCTGCTGTCCCCCACCACTCAGGGTCTACAGCAGAACCTGGACCTGCTGCAGCAGTACAGTCAGACCTGGGCCCTGACTCTCAACCTCAAAAAGACTGAAATGATCATATTCCAAAAAAGATCCAGCTGTCAGGAAACAAAACACACATTTAAATTAGGTACACGTGAAATTGAGCGTTCCAAAAACTACACCCACCTCGGACTAACGACGCGTTCATCAGGAAACTTCAACCTGGCACTGAGTGAACTGAGAGAAAAAGCACGCAGAGCTTTCTACGCCATAAAGCGACAAACATTTGTAGAAATCTCAATTAGAATTTGGCTCAAAATATTTGAATCAGTGATGGAACCGATTGCCCTGTATGGCAGTGAAGTGTGGGGGCCGCTTACACGTCTCCAATTCCACTAATGGGACAAACATCCGATTGAGATCCTGCGTGCGGAGTTCTGCAGAATTCTTTTAAAGGTGCACAGAAACACCACGAGCAACGCTTGCAGAGCTGAATTTGGGCCATATTCATTATAAACATACAAAAAAGGACAATCAAATTCTGGAAACATATAAAAGAGAACAACCCAACACTCATATCATTATAAAGCTCTGCAGTACCAAGACCCCAGTCCCCTCATCCAACTGGTCCTGAGACACTGCACTACAACCCCACTACTACACACTAACACACCACCAACACACCACTACCACACACTATAGCCCCACTACCACACACTAACACACCACCAACACACACTAACACACCACCAACACACCCTAACACACCACCAACACACCCTAACACACCACCAACACACACTAACACACCACCAACACACCCTAACACACCACCAACACACACTAACACACCACCAACACACCCTAACACACCACCAGCATACACTAACACACCACCAACACACCACTACCACCAACACACACTAACACACCACCAACATACACTAACACACCACCAACATACACTAACACACCACCAACACACCACTACCACACACTATAACCCCACTACCACACACTATAACCCCACTACCACACACTATAACCCCACTAACACACAATACCACACACCACCAACACACACCAACACACACCAACACACACTATAACCCCACTACCACACACAAACACACCACCAACACACACTAACACACCACCAACACACACTAACACACCACCAACACACCACCAACACACCACCAACACACCACCAACACACCACCACCACACCACTAACACACCACTAACACACACCAACACACCACCAACACACCACCAACACACGCCAACACACCACCAACACACGCCAACACACCACCAACACACGCCAACACACCGCCAACACACGCTAACACACCGCCAACACACGCTAACACACCGCCAACACACCGCCAACACACGCTAACACACCGCTAACACGCCACTACCACACGCTAACACGCCACCAACACACGCAAACACGCCACCAACACACGCAAACACGCCACCAACACACGCTCACACGCCACCAACACACCACCAACACACGCCACCAACACACCACCAACACACGCCAACACACCACCAACACACGCCAACACACCACCAACACACCACCAACACACGCCAACACACCACCAACACACGCTAACACCACCAACACACGCTAACACCACCAACACACGCTAACACCACCAACACACGCCAACACACCACCACCACACGCCAACACACCACCACCACACGCCAACACACCACCAACACACACTAACACAGTAAAGTCTCAGGAAAAGACGAATTTTGCAAACCCAATTAGAATAAACCAAATGACACAAACACTGAAAGTAAACTATTTGGCCTGTTGGGAAACCCAAACTAAACTCCAGAGTAAAATGCAGTGTTATCTGGCCCTAAACAGACAGTACAGCGTGGCAGATTATCTGAGCACGGTGACTGATCCAAAACTGAGAAACACCCTGACGAAGTACAGACTCAATGAGCAACGCTTGGCCATGGAGACGGCCGACAGACACGGTCCTGCTGCCCCGAGAGCAGAGACCGTGCCAGCAGTGCACACTAAATATAACAGAGACAGAGCTGCACTTCCTCACTGAATATAACCACATTCCAACTGAATTCTTCACCAAAATGAACAAAATCATCCCCAACTTTAGCTGCCTCTCAGACCCCAACTGCCCCAGCTACTGGGGGAGCACAGAGAGAGCTGCACACTAGCGGCACAGTACACACACACTCACACACACACACACACACCTGCCACCAGGCGAGGGACAGTGAGTGACCATGTCACAAGCGCACACACACATTATTATACTTTTTCTATATATTTTTCCTTCTCTTTTTTGTGCATGTATATGTGTGTATAAGTAGGTATGTATATGTGTGTATAAGTAGGTATGTATATGTGTGTATGTATATTTATATGTATGTATACATATATATGGGTATTTTCCTTTCTTTCTTCTTTTTATTTTTTTAAATTTTATTTTATTTTCTTCCTCTCAGGGTTCTATGAGCCTCGTTACTAGTGTTTCTGTTTCACTGTATTGTTGAATGTATGTACATTTGTTTCTACTTGTCAATATTTGTCATGCCAATAAAGCAACCTTCTGACTTTGACTTGACAGACAGACAGACAGAGAGAGAGACAGACAGTATATACAATGATAGTATTGTAAAGGTCGCAGGTCATGTGGTCGGTGTTTTGACCTTGAACAGCTGGACCCAGCGTTTCTGTTGGTTCTGGATGCGCTGCTGCACTTGGCTGCTGGTTGTGACTCCGACGCTGCGGAAGGCGGCTGCGTATTCCTCCCTGTGGCCGCTCTTGGTCTCGGGATGCGCCAGCTTGATGATCCCCAGACAGGCGTCACGCAAACACCGGGACAGAGTCACCAGCTCCGGGAGAGAGAACGGCATCATGGACGCCTGCCTCTGACCTGCAACAAGAACAACAACAACAACCAACAACAAACGCATTTTACTACGCAGTGTTTATTCAGTAAGAAATAAAACACTCAGTGTTGCGCTGTTAGAGAAAAAATTATCATAATCAACTACAGGATGGTGTGATGAAGCGGACATACTCTTACCGCCCTGAAGTTGATTGACGTCCAAGAACAGCACATCCCCGAGTGTTTACGTTCTCTTATACTACAGTGCCTTGTCAAGGATTGCCTTTTTTATTCATACTTTTTATCCATTTACAGCTACATTTAATGTAGCACACAAAATTCCTTGTTTAATGGTCGAGTGAGCATCACACTAAACACTCTCTCTCTCTCTCTCTCTCTCTCTCTCTCCCAGTCAAGATGTTTTTAAGAATCTGGGCCCAGGGTCATTATTTATAAGGAGTATAATTAGGAATTTTTTTTTATGCTAGTGTCCTTACTGATATAAAGTCTCTATGAAGATGACAAGACACATCTGTCTCTGGTGTGTGTATATGTGTGTGTGTGTGTGTGTGTGTGTGTGAGCTGTTACCATCCATGGCTTCCCCGAAGAACTCGGTGTCGTGGATGGAGATGAGCGAGTGGCTGAACAGCGAGCTGAACAGGTAGAAGAGAGGGATGATCCTGCTCGAGTCCTCAGCGGACATGGGAGAGCCGCGAGACAACAACTGCAGCAACGGCACCAGAGACCTGGCCACACACACACACACACACACACACGCCTAAATCATCTACCTGTACTGGGTACTCGAGCTACTCGAGACATGACATTAGCAGTAGTAACACTCACCCTGTGATCATTTTGGTCCTCATGGACGTTATTAAGTGCCACAGGTGTCTGAGGAAGCGAGCGTTGAAGGCCAAACTGTACAGGAGCCTGGAGAGGAACAAAAAGCAGTTCGGTGAGTGCTGGTTTATCATAATCCTGACATTTCAACATGAAATTAAGTTTAAGTAAATCTCTAGTTGAGACCGATTAGGAACTGGAGTGATGTAGCTGAGGTTGAGGAACTGCCAGAGGTAGAATTCACACACCATGCTGACACTGCCGCTTTTTCTACACCTTGGCTTTTTTCAGTGTTTTGCAGTGCTTCCACAGGCACAGCAAGAGGTTTTGTATGTCACTTCTAAGGTAACAACTTACGCAGGGGCTCGTACGGTGGACGCTCCACATCAACGGAGCGTAACTGTTGATATGGTGATGTTTCTTGTAAAAGTTATTAACACTGAATGGGTCTCCAGTGCGAGGTAAAGCTGTAAAACCTTAGGTTCTCTGACACCTTCAGGACAGAGGAGCTGCTAGAACGTAAGCGATGGCAAGAACTAGCATGTGGATGTTCCGCAACACTGAATGTAACTATAAACAGATAAAAAATAAAAAATAAAGTATGACGACATTCTTCTCCACTCCAGAGATCCAGTCTTCATTCAGGATCTCAGATCCTGTAACAAACGTCAAAGACACACTTGTGTCCTCAGTGGACTCTGTGGAAGAGTGACTGATGTGCTTTCTTTCTAAAGCAGAGCAGGTTCAGTATAAATGTGCGTTTGTGTACTTTAACACTTTCTTTTCCTGCTATTTAAAAAACAATGGTCCCGGCAGCGGCTACTGGACGTCCGTCGCTGATACCGTCGCCTTACAGTCCGAGTCTAATCAGTGCTCTTCCTGCCCGCGACGATCTCCCGGGCCCTAAACCACTAAACGAACCGAGGAGTTCAGAAAGGTGGAAAAACAAACGCGCTCGGCTGGTCGCTCTGTTCGACTGCGGGACGAATTAAAGGAGCCGTTAAGCTTTATTAAGGCGCCCATTAGTAAAGCGGTGATGCCCTGCAGGCTCGTAAAAGCGGCCGCGGTTTCCTGCGGGGCTCCGTTTAACTTAACGACCTGCGGAGAGACAATGCCACAGTGACTGAACCCCAAACGGCACACAGAGTGTGTGAGCTGACACCGAGGTGTGAGAAAACACACTGCTGAGGGAAAGAAAAGGAGCGAGCACGAGTGATTAACTGAGGAGAAAGGACAATAATGTGTGTATGTCTCCGTGTGTGTGTGTGTGTGTGTGTGTGCGCTACGAACGGCCTAGTTTGCTCCTTTTACGTGGTTTGCTAACGCCGAGCGGCACAAGAACACCAAGTGAACAAAACACACACAAAAGGTCGACACAAAGAGCTCAATTAGCAGAAAGAGAGAACATTCCAGCTGAGGTTCTGTTTAATTAACCTTTGAGTCGCGATTACATAATATCTTGTACCGTGGAATCTTCCAGATTCCAGGTTTTAACACTATTAGACATCGCAAAAGGTTCAAGAAGAGCGAGTATGATCTATTCGGATGCGATTTACATCTTTTACATCAGTGGTTCTCAGAGTGAGGTCCATGAAGCATATCCGGGGGGGGTCTGTGACTTTTTTGTTTTTATTTTTGTAACAGAAATAACACACTCCAGACCGTGTAGTTATATAAATAATAATCCACGCTGGGCTGGTGTGATGCAGCACAACACGGAGCGGAGTGTCTTCATCACCCCAGAGTGGATCATTTTTGTATAACAGCACAGGCCGGAGTGTGTTATTCCGCTTATACCGCAATAATACACGTTGTGCATTTTAACAGTTCATAGTTAAGATGTAATGCTGTGGAACGTCCACGAGACGAGTCAAAAGCACCGTACCCGTTACAAAGCTCTGACACTGGAGACTCCTTCCGTAAATAAATCCCCTAACAAACACATCGTATCAACAATTATAAACTTTTCTTTGTTAAACAACACTTTATTATTCATGAATCTGATTATCATTAGTCTTAGGTTAGTTTATTATTCTTAGTTTATGTGACGCGTCCACCGTACAGGTCCCGTGTACGAGTCGTTACTGTGGCGACGATAACGTATTAGAACGGGCGTGTCAATATTAGGTGCGTCTTCTGACCGATCAGATTCGAAAATTGATCCGCGCCGTGGTGTAAGACATGTTGCTTCACTGTATAACCAACGGCACGTACCGAACCAAATAAAAGGTGTCACGGTGCCAAAGGTATATAAGAGACACGCAGGCAAAATGAGACAAGATCGCGTTTTCGGGTCATCTAAATGATTTCCACACTGAAAAAAATCAGAGAGATAAATAAAAGTAATGAGAGCGGCGGTGTTTATGATCCCAGCTGGTGTTACAGGAGGAGGCGGAGCTTCGGCTCTTTATGGAACGCGCGTGTGTGATTGAAATGAGACAAAAAGCCCTAAAGAGCTGATTTACTGCCTATGAGGACAAAAAAAAAACTCCACTTCAATTACCAAATGAAGTGCTGATAAACACACACACACACACACACACACACACACACACACACACACACACACACACACACATATACAGAGAGAGAGAGAGAGAGAGAGAGAGAGAGAGAGAGAGAGAGAGAGCAGTGATGAGAGGGGGAGTGAAAATGACCTTGATGAATGAGCAGTGACCAGGCTGCCCTTCTTTTACTAAAGAATTATTCAAATACAAAACAAGAGAAATAAAACAGCCTTGGGGTTAAAAAAAAAAAAATGGTTCGTCTCGCTTTTGTCCTGTTTGACAAAAATGGATTAAATCTGGAGTCAGGACACGTTTGCCTTTTTTATTTTTACTTTTAGGTGTCACATTTATAATGTATATTTTGGATTTATTTATTTTATTTTTTCAAAACTGATCAGGTACAATTCACCAAAAAGTCACCATTTTAAATCAAATATTTATTTTAATCACACACACACACACACACACACACACAAACACACTGAACTGAACACCATCCCACCCCCAACACAATTTTTGCTCATACTACCTGTACTTTTGCTGCTAACTTATAAAAAATATCATATTTAATTACTTGTCACCACTATACACTTGGCTGCTACTGCAAACCTGCTATGTCCATATATAGTATAAGCTAATCTGCTGAATACACTTTATGTAGAATGTGTAGGTCTTATTTAGTTCTGTGTCGTCTCATGTGGTTAGTGTGTTGTTTTATGTCCTGGAGGAGCGTTGTTTCGTTTCACTGTGTACTGTACCAGCTGTATATGGGTGAAATGACAATAAAAGCCAATTGACTTGACTTGACCAGGAATGTCGGCCATTTAACCAAACAGCTTGACTTGTTTATTCGTTTGTTTGTTTGTTTTTACAGTATTCATCCATGTGCCTACTTATCTATCAATCCATCTAACCATCCATCCAACCAACCACCCACCTAGCAATCCATCTACCTTCTTATCTATCAATCCATCCATCCATTCATCTATCCATCCAACCATCCATCTACCAATCCATCCATCCAACTAAGCAACTATCCATCTACCTACTCATTTACCAATCCATCCATCCAACCAACCAACTATCCATCTACCAATCCATCCATCCAGCCACCCACCTAGCAATCCATCTACCTTCTTATCTATCAATCTATCCATCCATTCATCTATCCAACCAACCATCCATCTACCTACTCATCTACCAATCCATCCAACCAAACAACTATCCATCTACCTACTCATTTACCAATCCATCCAACCAACCAACTATCCATCTACCAATCCATCCAACCAAGCAACTATCCATCTACCTACTCATTTACCAATCCATCCAACTAACCAACCATCCATCTACCAATCCATCCATCCAGCCACCCACCCACCTAACAATCCATTTACATACTTTTCTACCCATCTATCTATCCATCATCCACCCACCCACCTAACAATCCATTTACCCACTTATCTGTCCAACTATCCATCTACCAATCCATCCTACCTACCCATCTACATACATTTCTACCCAGTCCATCCATCATCCAACGTACCACTACTTACCTATCTATTTTCTATTTATTTACTTACATTTTTTCACCCCCGTTTTATTTTTCCAGAATGAGAATGGTTGCCGTAAGGGATCATTTATAAATTCCAGTACGAGCATAATTATATAAGTAACAAACCACGAGAGGGCGTACGTGTGTGTACTGTTATCCTCTCTGAGGACCGAATGTGAGGACAATGATGACTTTGTAAAAATAAAATAAAAAGGCCAAATAATTGCCTTTGGCTACTAAGCTTAAAGGATAGACATAGCAGGGTTAAAATCCATCAGCACAGAACCCGTGTGTGTATCCTAACCTGCTCACACATCTGTAACACACAGACACAGGATAGAGTGGGATCAGCTAAGTAAATTTAGGCCAGAAAATATATCTTAAAGGTTTTTTTATTTTCTAAAAATAAATGTATTTCAATATTTTCATTCTAAGATCAGGCTCTTTAAACACAAGACCTTTTCACCCATCTTAACCGACTGTACTGGGTCTGGGTGTCATGCTAAGCTAGCTGGCGAAAATAACAGGCACGCTTTAGCGCTCATAAATCACAGCAGGCTGCAACCTGCTCCCCTTCGACTCCTGTAAAGCCCGCTCTGAAATGAATCTGTGCAGGAGAGCTAATTATTTCGTTCAGATATCCGATAATGACGAAGCTCTAGGAGTGGGATTTACGGCAGGAGAGAGTCGTCCTGTAAAAAATCAGAAAAACATCAGCACGGAGGAAGATGAGAGACGGGATGCACGTGGAGGAAGAACGTTTACAGTATATATACGAAGATAGATAGAAAGGTGGTCCAGGAAGACTCGTGTTATCGTATGGTTAAAGGAGATGCTCATGTAAAAGTTTGCTATATTTTGAGTAGGCCTTCATCTATATGAAGAAACGTCTGCAAATAGATCTCATCTGCTTTTATTTCTGGTGTGAAAGTCAACATTTACGGTGCCGTGACCTGGATGACCTGTGTGTGTGTGTGTGTGTGTGTGTGTGTGTGTGTGTGTGGGTGTGTGTGGGTGTGCTGACCTGACTCTGGGCACCATCATGCGGTGCTGCACCATGAGGGTGTGGCAGATGGACGCCATCATGGTGAAGACGTCCTCGCTGGCCGAGTCTCTCCACACCAGAGACAGCAGGGCGTTCGTCTGCTGCTTCGAGTCCAACTTCTGCACGCACAGCTGGGTGATCAACTGCACCGACATCCTTTTGTCGTCCTACACACACAACACACACACACACACACACACACACACACACACACACACACAAAATGCAGAAATGTACCAGGACGAGACCTAATATAATTCCTGGGAAATTGTCACAAGGCTGAAGTGTGAACAGATATGACCATGTGTGTGTGTGTGTGTGTTTGTGTGTGTGTGTGTGTGTACCTGTAGAGGAGGAGGGTGTGTCGACGCATCATCCTCATCCTCCGAGTCGCTGTTGACGTCGGCTCTGGTGTGGCTCTCGCTCACAGGAAGCAGAGGGAGCAGAGCCTGCAGAGAACTCAGATACGACAGCAGCCCTTCTTCTGATAGAGAGCCTAACACACACACACACACACACACACACACACACACACACACACACAATGAAATGAAACCAGAGAATGGAGATGCAACAGCAGGCCATACACTTTGGAGGACATACACTCCACACACTTACTGAGGCCCGTTTCCCCGAGTGACAGCACGAAGTAGAAGAGCCAGGGGGCGTGACACGGGACCCGGTCTGAAGAGGAGACGGTGGCCTGCAGGGAGAACAGGAAGTCCTGAAACGGGAAGCAGAGCCTGGGGTCCACCAGCGCCGGCACGAAGAAGTGAAACATCTGCTCAGTGAACGGAGGAGAGACGAAGTCTTCTGTAAAGGCCGAGAACACTAACTGCCTGTGAGAGAGAGAGAGAGAGAGAGAGAGAGAGAGAGAGAGAGAGAGAGAACGAGAATGAACTAATCATCAGGACTTAAATATGATTCATTCCACAGCTCCATTTTCTTATTCTGAATTTGACACCTTTGTTCAATTGTGTAAGGTTTCTGATGTGTTCTGATGTGTCAAGAAAAACAATGGAAGTTTTGGTCATCTGGCTGTGTGTGTGTGTGTGTGTGTGTGTGTGTGTGTGTGTGTGTCTCTACCTGGCACCCGCAGGACAGGAGCTGTAGGTAAAGTGCAGTGGTTTGAGTGTGTGTTCCAGCAGTGTGTGTGCCAAGGGAAGTGAGGGGGCGTCGCTGTAATCCAGACTGGACGGTAACTTGTGATTGGCCAACACGTACAGAGTCCTGTAGTAACCTGCAGAGAGAACACGGGCACGGAGAACTGAGTGAACCGAAATGCGGAAACCTCGTCGCGTATACGGCGCGGAATAGGGCGGGACGTGGGGGGGGCGCGGTACCTTTCTGAACCATATAGTGCAAAACCTGCTCGGTGAGCGCGGCGGCTGCGCCGGCGTCCTGTAAAGGGGGCAGGTAGGTCCTCTCCGAGGAAAACACCTCCAGCATGCGCATGGGGACGGCCACGTTCACGCCGTCGTTTTTGCACTGCTGCAGAATTCTGTCACAAACACACACACACACACACACACACACACACATATACATAAGTTTACATGAACATGTAAATACTTCATGTAGCTTCTGAAGGGCGGTACTAAATGAAAAAAATAATTAATCTTTAAACAAAATAATAATTCACACCGATCGTCCTGTTCAAAAGTTTACCCCCCCTCCCCCTCCCCCTCCCCCGGCTCTTAATGTATCGTGTTGCCTTCTTGAGCATCAGTGAATGTTTGCACCTTTTGTAAAACACTCAGTGTGAAAAGATGGATCTCGAAATCATATAGCCGCTGTTGGAAAGGGGTCAAATATGCAGAAGATGCTGGAAAAGCAACCGCATAAGGCAGTGGTAGCTCAGTGGTTAAGATGTTGGACTACTGATCAGGAGGTCGTGAGTTCAAACCCCAGCACTGCCAAGCTTCCACTGTGGGCCCTTGAGCAAGGCTCTTAACCCTCAACTGCTCAGTTGTATAAATGACATAAATGTAAGTCGCTCTGGATAAGGGCGTCTGCCAAATGCCGTAAATGTAAATGCATATGAGTACTCCTAAAAAAAACTGTTCCTCGAGTTCTTCACATGGTTCTACGTAGAACCTTTAAGGAGCAGACTTGTTTGGTGGAACCCTGTACACCAGATCGTCATCGTCAAGCTTTTCCTGACCGCACACTTCACGTCAACCTACATACATACACACACTCCGATGCAGAAAGTGTGCGAAAGTTTTGGCACCTGCAGCAGTGTCCGAGAAGCCTCTTGATCTGGAACACGCAGGTGCTTCTCTCAGGTCCGGCCAGCAGCTTCACAAACTGGGCGTGGTGCTTCACTACACTCTGACACAGCCAGATCTGCAACAATAAACACACCACCCCTGGGGTCAACGATGGAGTAACCGTTGGTATTATTATTATTATTATTATTATAATCAACGTCTTTTACAATATTTACTGTAGATTTACAGAACAAGACGAAAAAAAAAAAATGCAGCGTGGAGATATCGGAAAACTTGAAGTTACACCCCTGACTGTTACAAAGCGCTGACACTGGAGACTCCTTCCATAAGTTTGAAATAGACATCTCCTTTGAAAAAGAAAACTTTACCGTATCAACGATTATGTTTTTTTTTCCCTTTTTAAATAACAATCCGTATATTATTAGTCTTAGTTTATGTGGCACGTCCTCCGTACAAATCCCTGCGAATGAGCCGTTACTATAGAAACGGTAACATATTAGAACGAGCGCATTGTCAGAGCTGCTGTTATGGGAAATTCATCGACGACTTCTTGACCAATCATAATCCAGTATTCAAATCACAAATCACAATCGGTCATCTCACCTTTTGTGTCTATTTTCATGTCATGCTGTGATACATACCGTTTCCTGTGTAGAGCTTAGGAAAGGTACTTTATGAGCTGAAGTAAGGTGTTTCAAAGCGGCAATTCACTCTGTGTGTGTGTGTGTGTGCGTGTGTGTGTGCGTCCTCACCAGCCGGTGTGTGTCCTCGCTGCGGCGGTAGAAGAAGAGCAGCCTGCGGATGAGCAGACTGAGCGGAGGGGCGTCGGGGAGCATGGATCCGGAGGAACACTGATTCTCACACACACAACGGTCGAAATGGCTTCGCTGAATGCCATGCTGCGCACACACACACACACACACACACACACACACACACACACACACGCAGAAGTAGGAAGAAAGCAGGATTATCAAAAATGAATTAATAATCTACATCTGTCTGAAATATATTGCTACACAGCAGAGCCCCGCCCTCATCCCAGTTTGTTGTTGTTGTTGTTGTTGTTTACAGCCAGGTTGTCACGGTAACTTGCTTCCCAATCATCACAGTGGCTTCCTATTTTATTTTATTTCCCACCCCCATTCTCTTCCCCGTACGCCACACCCACATAGTTGTTGGCATAACGATGTCAACACATACTTGTCGTTTTCTCTCCTGGAAGCCTCGTATGTAAGACTGGATGATGATTGCGTTTTTCAGCCTCTTCCTTTCGTCCTGCAAGAAAAGAAAACGGCGTCAGCGCGATCGCGTACGCAAACACGCGGCCCAGGTGGTGTCGCGAACGGTACGGCGCACTGACCTCTCGCTTGCGTCTTTCCTCTTGAGTCCGGTGAAGAAGCGTGGCTTTCTCCTCCTACAAAAACAAACGCGTTCATTTATACAGGCGTGGGAGAGGGAAAAAAAAAAAAAAAAAGGTGACGGGAGAGGAACCTGCAGCGCACCTTTTTACTCGCCCCTCCAAGGGACACTTTAGGCGTCCGCTTGAAATCTCCCTCGAAGCTGAACATGGCTACACTTTTCCCATCGGGCTCCGGCATCCAAAATGACCCGTGTGCAGGACGACGGATGAACTGCGCTCAAATGCTGAATCGTCGGTTTATGATGATGATGATGATGTACTGCATATCAGACGCATTCAGGTTACTCAACAGCACATACATCAGAATAAATCACTTCAGGGTGGCCTGCTTTAGAAAAATCATCGGTGTGGTGCGGTGCGGTGCGGTACGGTGCGGTGCGGTGCGGTGCGGTGCGGTACGGTGCGGTGTGGTGTGGTGCGGTGCGGTACGGTGCGGTACGGTGCGGTGCGATGTGGTGCGGTGCGGTGTGGCGGAGTCGCTGTGACCACGCTGGAGTTGGTGGATATTTCAATAACACGACACCCTGAAGTGCTTTATTCCTCTTACACCACAGCAAATGGACAAAGTTTGTTTGTTTGTTTGTTTGTTTGTTTATAATTTAAAGCCATGCCGGCTACCATGGCTATTTTCATGGCAAGAAACCCGGTGAAAATGTAAATAAATAAATAAATAAATAAATTCCGATAAAGGTCTGATGGGTTTGGAACGACATGAGGGGGAGTAATCGATGACAGAATTTTCATTTTTGGCTGAACTATCCCTTTAAAGGTTTATCTTCGATAAAATAAATAAATAAATAAATAAATCAATCAATCAATCACTCTGAATCTGGCCTCATTAAACATCATTAAAAAACTTTTCACACGAATCAACCGAATTAAAACGAGAGGCCCAGAGGAACTGAAACCATCCACCAGGCCAAAGGATAACCGTGTTTAACTGATTAAAGAGCGACACGTTGTACTTTTTTATCTGTTTATAGTTACACTTCTCATAATGATTTTACACCAAATTTCCCCTTGGGGATTAATAAAGTTCTCTCCACCTGTGCTGCTTGTTACGTTACCCAGAAACCACAAAAGCTCTGACTGGCACAAAGTGCTGACACTGGAGACTCCTTCCATGACTGTTACATTAACGTCTCCTTACAGAAAACTTCACCGTATCGACGTCCGTGTGGCGTGTCCGCTGTACAAAAGAGCTGTTACTATAGAAACGATAATGTTATGAATGTTGACTCAAATTCCTCACAAACACACACACACACACACAAACACACACACGTGTGATTCTACTTCCGAGAGACTCGCCTAAGGATCTATCCAAGTCTCTGGACTTGATCTGGATTCGTCGCAGACGTCATGACTCAGGCTCGGGTTAAGGACGTCTAATACGTTGTCGTTTCCATAGTAACAGCCCATTCACGCGGTCGTGTACGGCAGGACGCTCCGGGTAAGTCTTTGTAACATTAAGGAGTCTCGAGCGTTTCCGGTTTCTCAGCAACGAGCTTTCGTCTCATTAACATCGAGAGAGAGAGAGAGAGAGAAAGAGAGAGGAAAAAAGACAAGCCGATGAGGGAAAGACTGTTTATAGCTACTATAACGTAAATAATAACAGGAAGTAACTTGCAATTAGATGTAGATATAAGCGGATAAAAAGCACGCCTTGGTGTTCGTAATCTTTGACAAGTGGTATAAGAGAAATAGAACGCTTCAGGACGTGACTCCGCTTCATCACACCATCCAGTCGTTGATTATTTTCCTATAACAGCATGACACGGAGGGTTTTATTCCTTACACAGTGCATGACTCAGGGTTAGTAAAAAAATAAAATAAAATAAAAAGATATCTATTTTTAAACTCTTATAGTCATGTTATCTCTATGCCAGGGTTACATAATAAACCATGTCATGTTACATGTGTACATCCAGCCTGCTAGCTAGCTGCAATAATACCAAGGCAAGATATTCAAATCTAAAAAGAAAAAGATATTAAACATTAATACTGTCGCTTATATTATTCTAGGTGCGAGTTTTGTTATGAAATAAACTAGAAAGGTATTTATGGAGAAACTGAGATAACGTTAGCTAGGTAGAAAACATTAGCTAAATAAAATATCTTTATAAAGATAATCAATTACTAAAATATCGCACAATAAAGCTGGAGGAAAAAATAAGATATTCGATATCAGAGCTTAATCGACATAAATGACAGCAACAAAACAGAACAAGAAACTAAAAAACTGCACGGTTATAACCAACACCAGCTACAGGCTGCATCCCAAAACAGCGCCATACTGAAAACCAAGTGCACTTCATAGGGCGCAAACTACCATCGCTTCAATCCCCTAAGTAGTGCACTTGTACAGGATGGACACACGGTTCTCTAGTTTAGCTAGCAAGCTAGATAGCTAATGACTCAGCGTGATGAGCACCACAGCATCACTTATATCACCCCACTTTTGGTTTGTATGACAGAAAATTGTCCGCCATTTCCTCGCAAAAGAAGTAACATGTCTATATTAGCAATAGTTATTAGTTACCGCCATTTTAACTCGTAAAGGAGCTCATTAGCTTAGCCAGCGCTAACGCATTCGCACATTGACTCCCACTTCGGTAGTGAGTTCTGTTCAGATTTCTAACATGTTCACGCTTTAACGAATACAATCTTTTACCTGTTTTGCTGAATAATCATTCAGTTTAGCGGCAGGGGGAAAAAATAAGAGAAAACGAAACAAAAACTGCTGCTTTTTTTCCCCTTTTCCCAGCTGGTAGCTTCCAGAAACACAACAGAGCCGTTGTCCCGCCCACCCGACAAAATACTCCCAGGCGATTGGACGGATTCGGAGATCCTGGCATTCTATTGGCTGATATGCGTTGAGTGATTCGTTAATGTGTCAAAAGCACTTCCGGCATTAACTTTTAGGTCATGTACTGTGTGTGTATGTGTCATGGATTTATAAACACTGTATTTATAAACACATACAATTATTTAAAGGAACATTAGTTTAAAAAAATTGTTATTTTCTTATTTGTTTGTTGTTTATTCAATAATAGCAACAACTAACTACTACTACTACTACTAATAATAATAATACATCTTTATTTATAATGATACTTTTTGTATTCAGAGTTTTATTATGAAAATATTGTATATAAATATAAATATTTTATATTTTTGATAACAGTTATTTCTTATTGCTTATCATTTGCTCAGCAACATCTATCCATTTTCTGTGGACAATTTGGGAATGCCAGTCAGCCTACAGCGCATGTCTTTGGACTCAGGGAGGAAAGCGGAGTACATGGAGGAAACCCCCGAAGCACAGGGAGAACATCCAAACGTCATGCACAGAAGGCAGAGGTGGGAATTGAACCCCCAACCCTTAAGGTGTGAGGCAAACATATTAACCTTTGGTGGTTTCCTAAATAGTCAATGGAAGACCTAGAGGTTAAGTGGTTTATAGAGAGAACAGAAGAGGAGTCAGTACTGAGTCCTGTGGGACACCGGTGGAGAGGCTGTGTGGAGAGGCTGTGTGGAGAGGCTGTGTGGAGAGGACGTGTGGAGAGGACGTTTGGAGAGGACGTGTGGAGAGGACGTTTGGAGAGGACGTGTGGAGAGGCTGTGTGGAGAGGACGTGTGGAGACGACGTGTGGAGAGGACGTGGATCTCCTCCGTGTCACCTGACATGACCGACTGCTACAGGTAAGTGTAACAGATTTGTACATACATAACTTTAATGTTAGTATATTTATACAAAATATTCTGTTAGATAACACCTGATTATCTCACACCTGCTCTCCTGCCCCTCACCTGCAACTGTGCACTTTGTAATTGTGTTTGTTTATTGTTGGATCAGCTATGTTAATTTATTATTTTGTTAATATGTGAGTGTGTGTTTGTGTGTGTGCATTTATGTATATGTACTGTATGTGCATGTATGTGTGTGTTTGTATATGCGTGCGTATGTGTATGTATGTGTGTGTGTGTGTTTGTATGTGTGTGTGTACGTGTGTGTGTGTGTGTATGTGTTTGTATGTGTGTGTATGTGTGTACGTGTGTATAAGTTTGTGTGTGTTTGTATGTGTTTGTATGTGTGTACGTGTGTGTGCGTGTGTGTGTGTGTGTCAGTGTGTGTATGTGTGTGTATGTGTTTGTATGTGTGTGTATGTGTGTACGTGTGTATAAGTGTGTGTGTATGTGTGTACGTGCGTGTGTGTGTGTGTGTGTCAGTGTGTGTATGTGTGTGTATGTGTTTGTATGTGTGTGTGTATGTGTGTACGTGTGTATAAGTGTGTGTGTGTACGTGTGTACGTGTGTGTGTGTGTGTGTGTGTGTGTCAGTGTGTGTATGTGTTTGTATGTGTGTGTATGTGTGTACGTGTGTGTGTGTGTGTGTGTGTATATGTGTGTACGTGTGTATAAGTGTGTGTGTGTATGTGTGTACGTGTGTGTGTGTGTGTGTATATGTGTGTACGTGTGTATAAGTGTGTGTGTGTACATGTGTACGTGTGTGTGTGTGTGTTTGTGTGTCAGTGTATGTATGTGTTTGTATGTGTGTGTATGTGTCTACGTGTTTGTAAGTGTGTGTGTGTGTACGTGTGTGTGTATGTGTTTGTACGTGTGTGTATGTGTGTACGTGTGTGTGTATGTGTGTGTGTATGTGTTTGTATGTGTGTGTATGTGTGTACGTGTGTGTGTGTATGTGTGTGTGTGTGTGTGTGTATGTGTTTGTATGTGTGTGTATGTGTGTACGTGTGTGTGTGTGTGTGTCAGTGTGTGTGTGTGTGTGTGTGTGTGTGTGTGTGTGTGTGTGTGTGTGTGTGTCAGTGTGTGTATGGCCCCTTCTGAAGCAGCTCAGGGTGAGCAGCATTACATACCTGTAATTATATTTTGATTTTGAAGTGTGGGTCGGCCTTTTTTGTTTGTTTGTTGGTTTTTTGGCAACACAATGCAGAGATAAAACCATCAGTCACACCACTGAGTGTGTGGAACGCTAAACATATTGCTGCTACAGATACAGTACTTAATGCTGCTGTCCTACCAATCGTTAGCTTACAGCCCATGTTTTGTGTGTCTGTTGTTCTGTTCTGTGTATTTATTGTCCTGCACTCGTCTCACACTGTTGTATATTTGCATTTTATCTAGTCTTGTGTACTGTTCTGTGTTGTGGTCTTGGAGAACCGACATTTCATTCTAACGTATACTAATGGCTTTTGCTTAGTTGGAATGAAAGCCTGCACCCACCCCGGCCCTTTCCGGATAAGATTGGACACCCCTGATATGGAGGAATGACAATAAATGTCAATGATATGACTCGACTTGGGTGTGGTCAGACCGGTTACATAATACACAGACTCTTGCTTTACTGCGTTATGCATCCAGAACTCATCAGGATGGACAAGAGAGTCTTATGACTGACCGTGTCGAAGGCTTCCGAAAAGGTCGAAGAGGATGAGGACTCATGACAGTCGTGGCTGATCTGGAAGCTTCTCAGTAATGACCATAAGGGCATGCAGTGTGCCACTTTGACCTGGCCACCAAATGTTCCTGTACATAGCATCTGTACCATGTCTATTCTGTCTTAGCTTTATTCTGTCTTCTATAATTATAATTATATATTTTTTTATTCTTGCTGTCATATTTGTGTATACTGGAAGCTTCAAGTACCAAATCAAATATTTTGTGTGTGAGAGCAATAAAGCTCTTTCTACTTCTTCTTCTACTTCTAGGTCATTTATTCATACTGAGATCTGGTCCTCACTAAGACATTAAAACATGTAACATCCCCCCCCCCCCAACCCCCAACCTCCAACCTCCAACCACACACACACACACACACACACACACACACACACACACACGAATAGATTAGATGAACGTATGTCGCTGTTTAGTGAAACACACCTCTGAGAAATGGCGACATATGGCGCGCGCTTTAGAGAAATGAACTCAGCAGTCCTGAAAAATATGAAGGCTGAAATCGAAGCTGGCCAAGAACCCTAAATAACCTTCCATCTCCTGTCCACATCAGCCATCCCGGGCTAATTAAATGGGTTAAAATGATTATGAGTCCCAAATGTGTTTAAAAGCTGTGCTTCAGGCTGCACCAGTTTGCGCCAGTGTAATTAAATGTAGTATTTATTGCAATAAAAGAGACAGCGCGAGCGTTCCCCCTTTAAATTGTCTTTTCATAATGAACACATTTAGCTCGGATAATTCAGATCTAAACTATTTCCATTCGTCACTGTGATTTGTACTCTAGTTAATTGGAGAAGTGATTACAGAGCTTTGAGGGAAAGCTCCTCCTGGGAGGTCAGCCTCCATCCCAGGGTGGAAATATTCATTTCACCCTCACTTGATGTGATGAAAAAAAAAAAAAAAAAGAGTGATAAATCTTTGGGATTGGTGCAGGCCAGTGTTAAACGCCTTCATATTTCACCAGCCGCTTTAATCGCAATATTCCTGCGCTGCCTTAATGAAATTAAAGCCGGGAGGAGAGACGACACAGCCGCCGGCTATAATGCCTCCAAACCCCGACTTCTCTTCACAACATGATCTGAAACGAAATGAAAACACCGAGAAGCTTTTTAAATAATAATAATAATAATAATAATAATAATAATAATAATAATAATAATAATAATAACAACAACAATAATAATAATAATAATAATAATAATAATAATAATAATAATAATAATAATAATAACAACAATAATAATAATAATAATAATAATAATAATAATAATAATAATAATAATAAGAGGAAGAAGAAGAAGAAGAAGAAGAAGGAAAACATATCATGATGTCTGGATCTCAGTGACTTGGCAAAAGGAGGACTGGTATAAAATCAAAATAATTTTACAGGCGAAAAAAAACACGCTTCAAAATTAAAAATCATTTGTAAAATTTATGTACTACTACTACTATTTATAATAATAATAATAATAATAATAATAATAATAATAATAATAATATTATTATTTGTACAAAAAATGTAAGTACTTTATATAAACATTACTGAGCAATAAATATAAACACAAACTAAAAAACATAAGAATTTTTTTTTCCTTCACTGAAATACGAAATAGCACTGAATGAAAAAAAACAACAAAAAAAACAACAAGTGGTTTATGGAAAATTTGCATCAGCAACAGTTAGTCTCAGTTGTTATTGTTGTTGTTGTTATTATTATTATTAGTAGTAGTAGTAGAATGGAGGAGTCTTTGTTTGTTTGTTTGTTTCACTGACCTCGGATCTTATTATCCTAATATTATTTAACTGTTTTATATTTCCCGATATACTGGTAAAATAAAAAAGGGTCTGAAAAATATCTTTAAAAAAAAAAAATAGCGATGAACAGTACCTGCGTGTGTACATGATTATTTAACTTTAAAAAATTTTACGTTAAGTTGAAACATTTTCGCAATACGTCATAAAAAAATTATTCTTTATTGATTGAATTTTTGTTGACTATTTATTTTATGTGAATAATCGGCTAACCAACAGCAAGATCAGCAGCGATCTTCAGTACATTCTTCCAGTTTTATCGCTGGTGTGTGATGTGACCACCTTTCTGAGAGGTTTTGATTTTTATAATGTTGCCAAAATCCCCAGGAAACTTAGAGAAATATAACTATTTCACTGTGAAAGAAAACTGCTCTTGTTTTCCTGCTCTTGTATAAAACAATTTCAATAAAATTGGAGTTGTGAACAATTGTATGTGTATCCTATGTATTTATTTATTTATTTATTTATTTTACAACAATCATATTGCACTGTGTTTTATGATATTTAGGATTTTCAGAATAATCGCCTATACTTTAACAGGTTACTTAAAATAAAAATGTAGTCTATATGCATACAGCATGAACCATGTTTAAGCGGTAAAAGTGTCAAAATAAACTGAGCAGAAAAACCTTTACGGTTTTTTCGTTTGGTTTTTTTGGTCTCAGAATTGTCAAACGTTTCAAAATAAAAATGAAAAATGAAAAAAAAAAATTAGTTAAAAGTTTACACGGAATGATCTGAATAAAAATGTGAGAGTTTATTTATAGTTAGAGATCAGGATTGTTTACGGTGCGATCATTTGGCTTGAATCTGAGGTTTTTATTTATTTATTTATTTATTTATTTATTTATTTATTTATTATTTATTATTATTATTATTTTTTTTTTACATTATTGTTCCATAAAATGTAGCCAACCTTAAACTAAATCAGAGACAAAACGTCAATCAATCAACCAATTAATCAGAAGCTTTATTGTTCCCACAGGGAAATCTTTAGCACAACAAGGATCCATAAAATAACAAGGACAGGATAAGTACATGCATTTTAGTATATTTTATAAGCATAGAAAACACGAATCTTTCATCGGATTTGCAAGAAAACACACACAAATAAATAAACTGTTAATTAAGACTGGTTAGGAGGTTAATGGCACGTGGCGTGAAAGAAAAGCGCGTGTCCTGTTGCACGTGAATCAGCGACTGAGAGGAAAAGTCTCTGTGGGATTTAATGATTTCCCCTGAGCTAATAAACAGAGAGAGAGAGAGAGAGAGAGAGAGCAAAAGCTCATCAGCCTGATTGAGAGACAGGTGAAGGGCAAACGCAGTGTCACTCATTCTCTCTCCCTTTCACTCCATTAGCTTCCAGAGGCTAATTGGAGAGAAAAAAAAACATCAATCCATGGACTCCATCACTCCAACCCTCTATTACCCCAACCCCATCTGTCCATTCCTCTATCATTCCATTATACTATTATTACAAATGTCAATCCTTCATCACTGCACCCCTCTATCACCCCTTCCCTTTATCATTCCATCACTACATCACTACATCTCTCTATCTCTACACTCCATCACTTCCTCCCTCCATCACTACATCCATCACCCCTTCATTCCTCCATACCTTTATCACTACATCCACCCATCATTACACTCCTCCATCACTACATCCCTCCATTACTCCGTCCCTTTATCACTACATCCCACCACCACTACACTCCTCCATTATGCCATCCCTCCATCACTATACATCCCTCCATTACTCCATCCCTTTATCACTACATCCCACCACCACTACACTCCTCCATTATGCCATTCCTCCATCACTATACATCCCTCCATTACTCCATCCCTTTATCACTACATCCCACCACCACTACACTCCTCCATTATGCCATCCCTCCATCACTATACATCCCTCCATTCCTGCATCCCTTTATCACTACATCCCACCACCACTACACTCCTCCATTATGCCATCCCTCCATCACTATACATCCCTCCATTTCTCCATCCCTTTATCACTACATCCGTCCATCACTACAGCCCTCCATTGCTCCATTCATATTACTCATTCACATTCTCTATTCTTCAGTTATTCTAAGCTTTACTCCTGCATCACATCAACCCCTTCTCCCCACCACTCCATCCCTCCATTACTCTTTCCTTTCACCTGTCCAGTTTTTCATCACTTCATCCCTCCATCCTTCCAACCCCATCACTAGATCCCTTTATCCCTCCAGCCTCTCATCACATCATTCCTCCATCTCTTCATTCCTTCAGCACATTTATAACTCAATCATATTATCACTCCATTCCCCACTTCAACATCCATCTTTCTATCATTCCAAGCCCATGCCTTAATCTCATCCCCTGCTCACCCCATCACTCCATCCCTTTATCACTCCAGCCTCCTACCCCATTTCATTCGACCAGCCTCCTTTCTTTAATCCATTCCTCCATCACTCCATCATCTCTTGATCAATCCATTCTTCCACGTCAACCTGCTCTTCTCCATCACCCATCTTCATTCATCTATTAATTTATGTCTACTTTATTCATTCATCACTGCCATTAGTCAAGTACTCCCACCCTTAATCACGTCATCATTAAATCAATCTATCATGTAATTCCTTCCTCATCGCTCTATCAACTCTCCACCTCTCTGTTACTCCAATACCCCATACCTCCATCTCTCTGTATACTGAGCCTCAATAAGCTCAAAAATCAGATAATTAAAGTACACATTAACTAAACATACACATGCCGTGTGATTTAAGAAAAAAAGTGCGACAAGTGTGACATAAGAAAAAGAAATCAGCATTAGATGATCCAAAAACAATTATTTTATTTTATTTTTATCCTGTAATATTAACACACATTCAGCCAGTATGCACAAGCCGCTGTGCGTTATCTTCTTGTAGGCTACTATGTTAAAATAGTAGTGATTATGTGATTGAATATAAACTATAAACTTTATTCACACTGACTAGAAAAACAAACAAGAATCTGCATCTGAAAATAAATTGTTAACGAATATGAAAGGAACAATTCATGTTCTTCATTTCATGTACAAGGTATTTCAGGAGGTCAAAGATGAGATAAGATAAGATAAGATAAGATGAGATAAGATAAGATAAGATGAGATTGCTGAAGTCAATGCAAAACAGTGAAAATAACAATTCATTTGGGTTTAAAATAGATAGATTAGATAGATAGATGGATAGATGGATAGATGGATGGATGGATGGATGGATGGATACTGGTTATACACTAAAAATTGAAATATTTTTTTAAAAAATGCCCATGTACTAAAAAATGACCAATCTTACATTGTAAATTAAGTAAAATGAAATAGAAATATAAATGAAAATTAAATATTTAGCAAATAATCCAAGCAGTCGTTTAGTTGAAAAGCTTGCTGTCCAACATTATATTATATGGTGCAGTAGAAGTAGAACTTCACTGAGCTTTAAGTGTAAAATAAACAAACAAAATAAATAAATAAATAAATAAATAAATAAAACTTACTATAACCTCTATTTAACATTTAGATATGAAGCTGAAATCAGACAGCAGTGTGAATGGTGCAGTAGTGTAAGTGCATTAGGAATGGCTGGTCTGGTGGTGGTCTGTTGACAGGTCACACAGCAGCCATGCAGACCTGCTGAAGAAAAGATAAAAGAGGAAGAATAGAGAGATGCGTGAGACACTTTGCACCAAACCCCACACCGAGATCACAAGATATGTCATATGTCCAGAATATTATACATAATACAATGTTAATATAATATTAGAATGACAGACTAAAAATTCAGAATTAAAAACAAATATCTTGTGTTTTTAAAAATATGTTTTCAGTGTATAGTGTGGGCTTTGTAGAAGCTGTTCGCGTTATGAATACACACTGTATACATCTAAACACTCTTATACTGTATTAGTGACAGGCGAATACATTTAGCCTATTTATCACGTATTTTATAAACAAAAATAAAATTTTGGCAATGTAAGACTGCTTTGTTACATTTTTTTTATTATGCAATATATTATGCAATATCATTTCATTTATTATAAAAGTCATCTAGTGTTTGAAGCTCTAATAAATATGTTCAGGTTGAAATAAATCATGTAGAAATACAACACTGGCTGTAAAACAAACAAACAAACAAAAAAAACAAACAAAAAACAGTTGCCAGATTGAACAAAAAATTCTGCCAAACTACTTGTGGTGAAATTGTAAAGAAAATTTCTTCTTGGGTACTTGGGAAGCTGGACAAAATGTTAAAGTTTGTTTTTCCATTAATATAACATTAATAAGCTTTATAAAAAATAAAAATTAGACACCTTTTCTGAACAGCGTTAATCATTTCTTTATTAAAAAGTTTTAATTTGATCTGCTTTTGTTTGCTTTTGCTTTTTTTTTACGCCACCTATCCACTGGTCTCTACATGTTTATTTATTTGTTTGTTTATTTGTTTATTTAATTGTATATCTGTTTTTAAACAACGTTTTTTGGGATTTTGGGGAAAAATGAAATCCCAATCTGGCAACCTCGCAGGTTGAAAGGCTGAACTCATTGCGCGTGGGCGTGTCGTGAACAACCAATCCGACATCGCTTACACAAAATTGCTTTTATTGCCCAGATTACAACGCTATAAGGGGAGGAAGCAGCTCACACACATCAACAGACACACACACACACCTATACACACACACACACACACACAAACCTATACACCTATACACACATGTGAGTCTAGAGGACGGCTGGAGATCCGTGTAGGCCACATGGAGAAATCAAAAAACTTTCGCATCGACGCCATTCTGGCCGTGGAGCCTCCGAAATCTCAGACTTCACCCCTGGCTCTGGTCACCTCACTTTCCAGTTCATCTTCCTCCTCGTCTTCGTCGTCATCATCATCCTCGGGAAGAAGAGGCGTCCCGGGTTCGGATCTCTTGAACTCTCCTTCAGCCATGGTGGGACTCCATCCTCCAAGTAGCGCTCTTTACCACCCGCACATGTTCTCCTACCCTCTGGGACAGCCGCCTGTGCTCTCTTACTCCTACCCTCCTCTTCCTCATCACGATGAGCCCCTCAAGCTGCCCCCTGGTTCCCTGCAGCTCGATCACTGGCTGAGGATCTCCACCGCCGGGCTCGCGCTCCCCAAACTTCCAACTGACTTTAACCGTGAGTACCTGCCACTTATTAACACTTTAAAACAAACAAACGTAACATATTATAACATCCACATATTAACAGCTGCTGTGTTCAGTTTTAATATACTCTATTTAAATAATAATAATAATAATAATAATAATAATAATAATAATAAAGGTGCCAAAACATTTTCTTAATCATTTGTTTTTGGTTCCTTAAAGAACCTTTCAGCTGATTCTATTTTGGTTGATGACTACAAAATAATTCATTTCAATCAAAACATTGAAACAACAACAACAACAACAACAACAACAACACAAGTATTTGGGAAACGTCTTTTTTTTCCCCAGAAACAAAAATATTCTCATAAACAGTAAACATTCATTAAATGGTTGATGAGTTATGTAGCGAAATGATTTTTAAGAGTGCAATAAACTTCCAGTAAAATGATATAAGAATACGTGTTGAATAAACATATAAATAAAAAATGTTAATAAATATTTAAATAAATAAATAAATAAAGGTACCAGAAGAAATTATTTTGAGAAATGCAAGACAAGAATTATTGTTTTTTTTTTTTTTTGGTTCCTTAAAGAACCTTTTATTGACGCCAGAATGAACTAAATGATCGTTTCCTACCAAATAAAAACAAATTACACAATAATCATTTATATCGGGCAATGATTCTTCTTTAAGTTTCTTTCAGTTTCACTAAAACACGTTTGTTAAAGAAACATCATACAAATGTTAACTGAAAATGCTTCATCAGTGGCATCACTCCAGAGAGCACCTTCTGGAAGCTGGAAGCTTTTCCTAATTAAACACAGCTGCAGTGCTTATTTTAAATACACAACATTATAAAAAAGTGTTTTTATTAGATTGACGCAAGAGGAAAAATAATATTATTGTTGGTTTCTTAAATAACCTTTAAATTGTTGGTTCTTTAACCATTATTCGGTGGTCACAATTAATGTCAAAATTATTATTATTATTATTATTATTATTATTATTATTTTTTTTTTTACATTTTAAAAACTATTTGTTAATTTAATGCTAAATTTGTTTGCATTATGTACAAAAATGCAAGGTTTCCTCAAATTATCTTATCTTATTTTTCTCTCTCTCTCTTTTCACTCAGTATGCGTGTTTAAAATGTATAAATAAAGATATATTTATTTTGACCACTTGTCATTTTCCCTCACATATGCGGCTACATATAAGAAGATACATTTCGCTTATAATTTTTTTAATTTTTTTTTTTGCTTTATACAGATTTCCTTGATTTCCCTTACACCAACATCTAATCCTGAAATCAGTGAATCTAATATAATCTAATGATTTTTAATCTAATGAAGTGCGGATATGACGGAGCAAGACATTGTTTTGGTGTTTTGTTTTGGTTTTTTCAGTATAGGTTGGAGGGCGGAAGTATTTTTTCCCTCCAACTCTCTCTCCTTCTTTTCTTTTCAGACAGAGGGTAAAATGGCCAGATAATGGACAGAAGGGGGTAAAAAGTATCGGCCCGGTGAGAAAACCACAAACCGGTCCAAGTGTTTACACACCGAACACAAGTGTGTCTCTGTGTCGGGTTTACTAAGAGCCGAGCGCGAATAGCCTCGATTTAACACACACACACACACACACACACACACACACACACACACACACACACACAAGCTAGGGTGCATATGTTTATAATAATAATAATAATAATAATAATAATAATAATAATAATAATAATTGGCTCATATCGTTCTTCAACTGGTGATATTGCACTGATATAAGTGTGTGTGTGTGTGTGTGTGTGTGTGTGTGTGTGTGTGTGTGTGTGTGTGTGTGTGTGTGTGTGTGTGTGTGAGCAGAAACACTGATGAATGTCATTATAAAAAGTTGTTGTTATTGGGTGTCGCTCCTGGTCCCCCAGTGTCCTTTTTTGACGTTCTGTACGACCATAATAGTCGTTTTATTTATCCACAAATACGAATTAAATTTTTTTACTCTGGCAAAAACAAACAAACAAACAAACAAACAAAAAAAAAAAGAACTTTTAAACAGATTGGTGCTCAGAGTGTAGGCTGTGTCGGATAGGAGGCCAAATTAATAAAACATCCCAAAATGCCACATTTACATTAATGGTGTTTTAAATCTGAAATTTGGACACAATATTATAAACGACTTGGATCGAACCTGTCATTTTTCAGCTGATATTTACCGCGTATCTGTGGGTCCAGTTAGTAGTCACTTATTTTTATGATGAGGATTAAATACATTGGCGCACCGACTTGATCATATCCTTCTATATTCAACACACACCACGCCATTGCCCGAAAAATCAGTAAGACTTCTACATCTGACAAATCTTAGGAAACAAAAATATTCACACACACACACACACACACACACACACACACACACACACGCACGCGTCTGTTGATCTCTCTCTCTCTCTCTCTCTCTCTCTCTCTCTCTCTCTCTCTCTCTCTCTCTCTCTCTCTTTCTTCTTTATTGATGCAAATTCCTACCATTTGCTCCCAAATTACATAATTGCACATAAGGTCTAATATATGCAAAATGACGAGGTCAAAATGGTGCAACGGAACATTTTATTTATTTATTTATTTATTTTTTAAACAGCTTGTTAAGTCGATTAAACGGTGAATATCACGCAGATTGTTTATATTTGGTGCAGATAGAGCGATGGATCTGGACACCTACAGTATCTCTCCATCCTATAGCACAATATATGAGCACAACTTCTGAAGGATGATCCCCCTTACACTTTTACTACTACAGGGAATTTTTGCGCACTGAATTTATTAATGAAACTGCTTTTATTCTGCATTCTTTTCTAATTTAACGCAACAATTTTCATTACAATTATGTTACTGACACCAGCTTGAGTGAAAAGTGGAATCTTTGAAATGTATTTACGTGAATTTCAGAGTTTCTTATTATTCGGTACGTCCGCTTTTTTTGCTTTAATGGCAGCGTGCGCTCGAGCTGGCACGGACTCCACAAGTTTGCGCAAAACCCTATGATCTATTTTTAGCTCAAATTCATCGGAGTGTCGTCTGATCACACGCTTCAACAGAAGAGATTAGATATGGGGAAAATCTGACCTATTGTACAAAACAGGTAACCTGGTCGATATCACACATCTGCTTACATTTCATTAGGGAACGAGAAATAGTGCAGTATTCGAGATATTGAACATTTACTTTTCAATTACTCTTTGTTTTAAAATATTTCAAAAATTAGAAAACCTTCTGTTTGTTTCCAATTTTAAATGGAAGAGAAAAAACAAACAAACAGATTTTCAATGTGCTCTCAGACCCCACTGTATACAATATTGTGCAAAAGTCTTAGGCACACTATTTTGTTTTGTTCATTAGTTTTCCAGCACAAAATGAAATGTTACAGAAAAATGTTTGTATGTCATTAAAGAAAGCAGCAGATTACGTAAGAGACACTTTTCAGATAAAAAAACACAATGAAGGCTGCTGGGTTTTCCTGCAAAAATAAGAAGCGAGTGCGAAAGTCAAAGTGTCCAGAAGAACTGTGTCTGGTTCTGCAAGATGCTCAATAAAACTTACCAGCTCATTTCCTTATAAAACTGCACACATTGTACCGGAGACTACTATTTTTATTTAAGCAAAGGGTCATCACACCAAATACTGACTTTGTTTCATTTATTACTGTTTATGTCTATGCGTATAAAGATTTGAGCATGTTGTGTGTGTGTGTGTGTGTGTGTGTGTGTGTGTGTGTGTGTGTGTGTGTGTGTGTGTGTGTGTGTGCAGCTCAGGCTCATCAGTCCACACTGCTGGGGAAATGTCGGAGGCCGCGCACCGCCTTCACCAGTCAGCAGCTGCTGGAGCTGGAGCATCAGTTTAAACTCAATAAATATCTGTCCAGACCCAAACGCTTCGAGGTGGCCACGAGCCTCATGCTCACCGAGACCCAGGTACACACCCAACCTCCTTCTGTGTGTGTCCCATATGCATCAAATCCCAGCATACACACGCTCTGCACATAAGATCTTTTACAGTAAAGAAAAAATAATAAAATGCATTTTAAATGTAACTAACTTTACACTTAGGCTGTGACAGGTTTAGACTGAATTAAAATGCAGTTGCTGTTGTATTTTCATAATAAACAACATATTTAGAATACAATATTTACAATAAATTAAAGAAGATTACAGTCACATTGATTTTAACTGTAATTTAACAGGCATAACAATGCACTCTCAGGAAATAAAGGAAATTAAAAAAAATAATAATAATTTTACCTAAACAAGTGCATGTGGTCTAACTTTACTTAGCTTTTAGAGTGGTCCTTAAATTATTTTGAAAGGTTTCCAGGTAAAATGTACTAAAGGTACAAAGCATATTGATAGGCAGCGACAAGGACGAGTACACAGCAAATCTGTTTTAATATTAGAACAAAACAGATCATTTTATAATTTTCTGTTGGTAAGATGAAGATGTAAAAATAGATAAATAAGTGTATTATGTGGATGATGATAATAATAATAATAATAATAATAATAATAATCATCATCATCAGCATCGTTTTGTTTGTTTTACTATTTCCTTTCCATTCCAGGTAAAAATCTGGTTTCAGAACAGACGCATGAAGTGGAAGCGCAGCAAAAAAGCGAAAGAACAAGAAGCAGCTCAGGAAGCTGCGGAGAAACACAAAGGAACCAAAGGGAAGGAGAAAAGCGAGCAGCCCGATTCGGCTAAAGGCAGCAGCAGACTGAAAGACTTCAGGGACAGTGATGATGATGATGAAGTGGACTCGTACATGTGCAATTCCTCTGAGTGCTCCTCGGAGGATGAGAGAACCCACATAAGCCCTCAACCCTGAGACCCCGAGCCTTTACATATCCATCACTGTGAACGCTCTCTTAGGGGAAAACCTGCATGTCTGTTTTCCCATTCTGCAGTGTGCAGTCCTGCTTTTTTGGGGACTGATGGTATAGATACACGCTCAAGGAGACTGAGATGTGGACTGAATCCTACAGTAACTCACCCCAGTTTTGGACATCTAGTGCACACCATAGGGTGTAACAGTCATTACTCCATGTCATTCTATTTTTATCCTACTAGGTGTACCTTGAGTGAAATACTCTTAAAAATGAAGGTGTCCAGAAAGGTTCTGTAGAAGAACCATTATTTTTGTTCCTGAAGAACCTTTTGACTGACAAAGATTTAACCACCATTATGTGAAAGGACCTTTGTGGTGACAAAGGCTAATTAATTTTATTGTGGAAAGAATAAAAATAGCAGAAGAATCATAAAGCAAATGATTATTAGAGAACCAAAATTTGCTCTTAAGGAAACCTGACTCCCTGTTTATTTATATAAATGGCTAGGAGCAGAATCCCAAATAAGGATATAGTGTACTACATAGGTGGTTAATTTTTTTTTTAATTTTTTATTTTTTATCCCATTAGGTGTAATCATAAAGGGTTCTACCTTGTATTTGTAGGGAAATACATAAACCCTTCTTAAAAATTAAGGTGTCAGGAAAGGTTCTTTATGAAATGATACCATAGAACAGTGGTCACCAACCCTCTTCCTTGAAATCTACCTTCCTGCAGGTTTCATCTCCAACCAAAATCTAACACACCTGTTTTAAGATCAAAAACTTCTTAAGGCAATGATTAGATGGTCAGGTGGGCTTGATTATGGTTGGAGCTAAAGTCTTCAGGAAGGTAAATCTCCAGGAACAGGGTTGGTGAACAGTGCCATAGAAGAACCATCTTTGGATTCTGAAGAACCCTTATAATGGATCTTGGTGGTGTGAAATAGCGTATTACATGTATTGTGCAATAAACAGTATATATGGCTGAAGAATCATCACACAAAATGTTCTTTAGGGAACCAAAAATGGCTCTTAAGGAAACCTTCTATGGCTTTGCTCTGGAAAAACCTTTACAGGGTTATTTTTAAGACTGTAGGGCACAGAGACAATTATTTCATACCCTATCTAGTGCACAGATTCTCTGGAAGCAATTATTTCATTCATACAAATTAGGCAACAGGGAGCAATTTGACATTTATAGCTAATTGTTTTAGGCTAAATCCAAAATGTCTCCCATATTAAACATATTGTGCACTACATGGAATTTTTGTAGTGCACTTAAGAGCGAGTCAGCAGGCATTTAGGATACAACCAATATGACACCAATTAACCTTTTATTAGATTTTTCCAAACAGTCTAAACATAGTAGAGACTGCAGGAATGGTTAAAAAGCATGGAATTTTTTTTAATGCCTCAAACGAGGTAACAGAAATTCATACAAATCATTGTTTTAACTGTATTCATATTTTATCACTAGATAAACCTTTCTAAAACATCCGTGTTGTGTTTAAAAAAAAAAAAAAGAAAAAAAAGCCAATATCCATGTCAAAGTGTTTGTGTGGAAATGTGTTTATTTTTCTATACTGTATTTATAAAAAAAAAAAAAAAAGGCTTTACAATTGCATGTAGGCTAAATAAATGCAAATAAATTTTCTTTTTTTAAACGTTTTGTGTAAATTTGCATTATGCTGTGCAAATTGGTTGAAATGAAGCTTTGAAAAACTTTATAACAAAAAGCATACAGAACATGAAATGGACATGAAATCTTCTATCAATGAGGTCTTGTGTTGTTCGGCAGACATGGCCTGGACTGGTGCTATAAGGCATGTGTGTTGTGTGTGACCTGGCCGGGTCATGGGAATCGCTGTATATAGAGCTCACGAATCTGTGCAAATGTGTGGCTGAAACATTTCACACCACTGCAGCAGTGCAGGGGCAATAATAAAAGCTCTGAACGGCTCCTCTTCCGTCAGCACTCCGCGCAGTTCAGAGCATAAAGCATCGGCTATTTATAACGCGAATACGAAATACAAATCAACACCAAGAGTTTAGAACAACTTTTTTGTTCTATTTTACACTGGGAATTTCTGTTCTGATCTGCTGAATCCCAAAATGCCCAACATAAAGTGCACAACATATGTCCAGAAAAAATAAAATATAAACATATGTTTTTATGCAAGTAATATGAAGCCTACATAAGTCCCACATTTGAAACAGTGCACTATGCAGGGTGTGGAACATCATTATTAATACCCTATGAGTCCAAATGAAACCCATATTGGATCTAGTGCACTATATAGCATGTGAAATGTCATTATTTCATACCCTATGTACAGACTTCAATCCCAAATCAGTCCCACATTGGACACAGTGAACGTAACAGTGTGTGAAAGAACATAGTGCACTACAAAGGGTGTGGAACACCATTATTTCATACCCTATGTACAGACTTCAATCCCAAATCAATCCCACATTGGACACAGTGAACGTAATAGCGTGTGAAAGGACCTAGTGCACTACAAAGGGTGTGGAACACCATTATTTCATACCCTATGTACTAACCCCATTTCCAGAAAAGTTGGGATTTTTTCTAAAATGCAATAAAAACAAAAATCCAAGGACTGTTAAGCAGCTGAAGTCTTGTCTTGTATCAAGCAAGAATGGGCAAAAATTCAACGATTAGTATCCTCAGTTCCCAAATGATTAAAAAGTGTAATTAAAAGGAAGGGTGATGTAACACAGCGGTAAACATGCCTCTGTCCCAACTTTTTTTTAGTGTGTTGAAGGCATCAAATTCTAAATATGTTTATATTTACAAAATACAGTTAAGTTGGTCAGTGAAAACATTGAATATCTTTTCTTTGTGCTTTTGTCAGTTAATTAAAGTTTCAAGAGACTTGACAAATCACAGATTTTTGTTTTTATTATTTTATTTTACGGAGCATTATTTCATACTCTATGCAGAGAGTTCAATTCAATCCCAAAACTAGTCCCATATTTGATACAGTGCACTAGGTAAGTTGCGCAAACCCATTGTTTCTTACCCAACATAGGGCATCTACTGTGTATAAGAATCTGAGTCTCAAGAGAATCCCAAATTGGACTTAATTTGGACAGAGTGCACTGTATAGGGTAAAAGGCAATTATTTCATACTTGTAAAAAGGTCCATCCTAACCAAGTCCCACACTGGACAATGTTCTATATTGGACCCCATTATACTGAAATCCCATTATTTAATACCCTATAGTGGACCCTATATAGGAAGCTGAAACCCGAAATGAGACACATATTGGACTTAGTTCACTATAGAATGTGTGAAAGGCCATCATTGTATACCCTATGTAAGGAACTGACTCCTAAATGAGTCCCCTATGGGTCTTATAGTGCGGTACATTACAGTCAGTTACAGTGACGTTTTATAATAGTTTTACTTCTAACATTAAATATCAAATTTATTGATAAGGTTAGACTTTCAATAAACTTCTAATCTAATGATAAAGTTTTATCATTGTACAATTAATAAACCTATGCACCACAAAAACCATACAGTAACAAAAAGTGTCCAGGTCTGTAGCCTGTGTATATCCTATCACAAGATGGGTTAAAAAACAAAAATTGTGTTTTTTAAAATCTTTTTTGGTCTAAAATGTGCTATACTATTGGAATGTTCCATGTAAACAAATCCATCTTGGCTGGAAATGCTTAGCACCATCAATTTCATTAATCGACCCTTGAGGACACGCAGCAGAAAAATGATCCTCGATTAAGAGCTGTGGAGGACTTTTTCACTTAAGACGAACGTGAAAAGAAAATGATGAACAGGAGAACGCAATGGCTCTGCAGTCCTGCATGGCTACTCGCTTTAATGGGACTTTCGAGTCAATTTCTCAGCAGAGAGAGCATTTCCTCTTCTATTAATACAAGCTAATAAACCCAGTGATCTATCTGCTCTTTTTTTTTTGCCAAGAAGCTCTCCTTAGACTCAATTAGAGCCAATTTAAATATAATCACCACCCTGTGGCTTCGTTGGCATGCGGCTGGAGAGAAACGATCCGGTCGGACGTTAAGTGCCTCTAATTTTGTCCTGAGCTAATTGGGGGAGATTGGTTTATGGCACTCGTCTCCGTTGCGCATACAGAGCATGACTTAAGAGCATTGGCTGACTTTGATCCTCAGGCTTACAGGAGGCGTTTCCATGCCTGAGTAATCAGCCTGTTGAGCCACTTTCACACTATATCAGTTTTGCATTTTTAAAACAGTTTTTTCATAACTATCAGCTTGAATAAAATCAATCTATGAACCTGTCGATTTCACCAACCTAGAACACTTAGATATGTCATACATCTACCTTACTTGCATTTTCAAATAGAGAACCCCCTATCTTCTCCAAATATGCCATTCTTTTGTTATTTGGATCATTCATGGTATGTGGTACCCTTTGGAACCAAAAAAGTGTTAACGGCATTAAGGCGCAAGCTTGTAACCTGAATATTTATTAGACTTCAAAATAAATTATTGTTATGAATATTTTCATGTTACATCTTTATTTAACTCTGTCAAGCACGGTCTTAATGGGGTGCAACGTAACAAAATAGTATAATGTAAAATAACTGGTTGGAATATAACAGGATGGAACAATACAACATAACAATGGAATAACAGGGCAGAGCAAAAGAAAACAACAGGATTAAAACATCGCAGCATGGAATATAACATGGTGGAACAGAGCAGGGTTTACAAATCGTACATAACAGTGTTGAACAACAGAATGGAACATACTGACTTAAAATGGAAAAGGTGCATAAAGTAAATTTCTTATACTGTATATATAAACAAACAACGAAATCAAAGTCAAAGGCTAAAATTAAGCTTTACAGTTAAAATGAGATGGGTTTCTCTGAGGGACAGAAAAGCCATTATTATGTTCTCCAAGGCAAGTTTCACATATTTCAGACATAATGGCCGTTCATTTCTCAGATTGCTCAAATATGCAGGACAATCAGCATTACGCAGGTCCCAGCTGGCCTCTCGAAGCACTGGTTATTGATCTGAAGCCCAATTTCCCCACAGAGCACAGGTTTGCCCAGCTGCAGATAAGAGTCTGAAATACGAGGAAACATTAACTCAGTGTTCAGTAGGCGAATGGACAGCAGGTGAACTGTAAATGGCAATTCTGCTTTGAGTTTGCCCAGTTTCGGTCCTCTGTGTTCAGAGTGTGCCACAGGTTGGTGATTTCCTGACACCACAATTGGGTATTATACACATTTATGGAAATGTTTTCTTGTTGTTGTTGATTGAACATGCCTGATTGGGTAAGTTAAAATCTAAACTGTGTTTTTAAACTTGGAAAAACTTGGAAAATGACCAAACCACATCCAGTTCTGGAGATACAGGACCTTTATTGACTTCTATAGTCTGAATAAAGTTCAAACTTACTTGAAAGTTCCTAAAGGATTAATCATGTGCCAATATTGACTGTAGCCAGTAGGACCATGTTGTGGACAGGGCAACTGCTTTGGTGTTTTATGTTTTCTACTTTCTTATTTCATTTCTATTTCATTTGAACTCAGGATTAAAAAAAAAACAAAAAAAAACAGTTAATTAATAACACACATTTGCGTCATTTTGTCTTAGAAATGTGTTCAAATAAGAAAAAGAAGAAAAAATGACAGGTTAAATCATCGTCTAACTGCATCATAGACGGCTGTTAACTCGCCTACCTGTTAACTTCGCATGAGTTGTGCATGTAAGGTATATTATCCTAAACTGAGACCCTGTATTATATGTAACACTTTGGTTAAAAAAAGAAACATAATGCGTTGTCTTTAACTGACCTGATCAAGAGCGTATGACTAAAAAAAAAGAAAAAAAAAAAAGATACGATGCTTAAAACACAAAATGAGGTCACACCTTTATGATTCATCGAGCAGCACTAAACCAGAATTTCAATGTATTGGATATACGTTTTTTTTTTTTTTTTTTTTTTTTTCTGCAGACCCCAGACATGGACCAGACAGTGAACTTTTCCTGACCTCCTTCTCTTCCCTACAACATACAGTAAACAAGATTACAGCAAGAGTTATATAAAGACTCTTTTTGTTCATTAATATTAGCTTATGATTAGGTTTTTTATGGGGGGGAGAGAGAGACTGATAAATGTAACTTGACTGAATTTTAGACCACACACACTGAGAGAGTTTTGGTGCTGGTAGAATCTAATAAATAACAAAAAAAAAAAAAAAAAAAAAAAAAACATAAAAAGACTATTGGTAGGCATAAAATGATCAACTTCCCGCAAATACCCTCTGTCTGATAGCTGAGCAGTTATCAGTCACATTTCCTTCCTATACAGGGTCAAAAAGAGGTCACCAACAGTAGAAGGTGTGATCCACACACACACACACACGTAGATAAACACATACACAGTCCCACAGCACTCACACTCTTTCTCTCTCTGGTCACCTGTGTGTATCTTAGTGGGCCGGCCTGGCGTTACTGTGTTTCCGTTCACACACGGTGACAATGTTGGCTTTGTCAGAGACACGGAAATGTGGCCCATCTGCGCGAGATGGCCTGCAATCCCTCTGCGAGCCGGTGAGAAAAACAAAGATGCGTCACTGCGAGGCCGTTTGATCTGCTGACACCTCTGATTAGGCTTGATCAATTGGGCAACAACAACAAAAACACAGGATATTACACAGTGTATACAACGGTGTGTGAGCCTCAGGATGATTTTTCTCTTTTATTACATACCATTGCTGTATAACAAATCACCAGCTATCTTTCTTTCAGTAATTAGCCATGTAAATAATACTGATGGTCAATTCAATTCAGTTCTAACTGTGTAGTGCTTTGAGCAATAGATATTGTCACAAAACACATTTATAGAAATCTGGATGTAGTTTTAGAGCCATAATGAACAAGCCAGAGGTGCCAGTGTTGAGGAACATCTCTCAGAGACAACATGAGGAAGAAACCTTGAAAGGATGCTCAGAAGAGCAGATTGTGAATAAGAGGCCTGGCATGAGCACAGGACAGTTTTTATGATTACAGCAGCAGCTCTTCAACACAAATCTACAGTATCCAGGTGAGATTACACACTGGAGCAAAGGTAGAATTTGGGTATTGTTAGGCATTGCAAGTTTTACATTTACAGCATTTGGCAGACACCCTTATCCAGAGCAACTTACATGTATTTCATTTACACATGTGAGCAATTGAGGGTTAAAGGCTTTGCTCAAGGGCCCAATAGCAGCAATTGGTGGTGCTGGGATTTGAACTCACAACCTTCTGATCAGTAGCCCAACGTCTTAACCACTGAACTACCAAGTTTTGCTTTGGAAAGTGCTACTAGTATCCCCAAGTCATGGCGATACTAGTAGCAGGTGTGTGCGCACACAAGGAAGAATAAATAAGAGTCTAGAGGGTCACAGACACAGCAGACATCTGTCAACAATAGTAACTTATTAGTGCTGTATTTAATGCTAGTAAGTAAATAAGTAAGATTTAGTTATAAAGCCTATTTAAAACAACTTGCATTGACAAATGTGCTGCACTTTGGTACATGAAATAAAATAGCACATCCACCCATCCATCTTCTGTACCTGTTCACAGGGTCATGGGGAGCCTAGAGCCTATCCCAGGGAACTATGGACAATTTAGAAACGCCAGTCAGCCTACAACACATGTCTTTGGACTGGGGGAGGAAACCGGAGTACCCGGAGAACATGCAAACTTGCCCCTGGCTGTGCGGGGCAAATGCGCTAACCACTAAGCCACCATGCCCCCCAAAAAATCAATAAAACAGCATGAAACAAAAATATTCTCACATTCTTATATTATACTGTAGGTGTTTCTTATTTCTGGACCTTTAAAGTAACAAATTGTTTGAGAAATGCTATACTATACACATCTACCTGAATTTCCTGTTTACACACCATTTACGTCATTTCTTTTGGTACATCTTCTTTATTACCTTAAACCCATCAGTCATTTATTAGTATAATTAACTTTAATTGTCTTTTTTAAAATTTAAAAAAATTTTTTTTTACCTGGAGCATTGTCAAATACAGCTCTGAACAGTATTTTATGACACATTACACCTCGTTATATGTGTTGAGACAGTGGATTCAAAGCACAGTTAAAGTTTCGCAATTATTTCTAGAAACAGCATCTATTAAGGAGACACAGACAGCAGGTAACATAGAATATACAGTACTGTGCAAAAGTTTTAGGCATGTGCAAATTAAATGCTGTAGAGCAAAGATGTCTTTAAAATAATGAAATTAAATGTCTTAATAGTCTCCGGTACAACTTTCTTATTTTTGCAGCGAAACCCAGCAGCCTTCATTGTGTTTTTTTGTCGAAAAGTGTCCTTTATGTAATCTGCTGCTTTCTTTAATGACATACAAACATTTTTCTGTAACATTTCATTTTGTGCTAGAAAACTAATGTTTGGGAATCTAAAATGTTTTTGTACTGACTTGATAATGTAGAAGTCATAAAATAAAAAAATCTATAACAACGTTTCCATTAAAAATATAGGGTGCCTAAAACTTTTGCACAGTACTGTACGTTAAGGATAATAATCACTAATAAGCTGATAGGCCTAAGAAAACCCATATGTACTACATGTGAAAATTTAAGAAGTGAAAATACCTAAATCATAATAATGCCCATATGTAAAAGTTACATTACAAAAAAAACCCCCATAAAGTTAAAAGCAGGAGTATGAACAATAGAAACACATTAAAATCTATTAGAAACCACTAGAAATCTCTGACGGTTAATGATATTTACAACAGGGTGTTGTTTCATCAAAAAACTAGTCACTTTTCTCAAGCCAAAGTAGGTCTATTTACAGGTGCATCTCAAAAAATTAGAATATCGTGAAAAAGATAATTTTTCCCGTAATTTAATTCAAAACATGGAAGATTCAATATTTCAAGGCTTTTTTTTTTTTTTTTTTTTTAAATCTTGATGATTACGGCTCACAGCTCATGGAAATGAGATAGTGGAAAAATCCAGTATCTCAAAAATATTAGAATAAAGATTTTATAATACAGCGATGTCGACCTGATAAGAGCTCTAATCAGCTAATTAACTCAAAACACCTTTTTACTCAAAACACCGTCGCTCAGTGGTCCAAAGTCCTCTTTTCAGATGCATTTCATTTGGAAATCGAGGTCCCAGAGTCTGGAGGAAGAGAGGAGAGGCACAGAATCCAAGTTGCTTGAAGTCCAGTGTGAAGTTTCCACAGTCAGTGATGGTTTGGGGGGCCATGTCATCTGCTGGTGTTGGTCCACTGTGTTTTCTCAGAGTCGAGAGTCGATGCAGCGTCTACCAGGAGATTTTAGAGCACTTCATGCTTCCATCTGCTGACGAGCTTTATGGAGATGCTGATTTCCTTTTCCAGCAGGACTTGGCACCTGCCCACAGAGCCAAAACTACTAGTAACTGGTTTGCTGACCATGGTATTACTGTGTTTGATCGGCCAGCCGACTCACCTGACCTGAATTTTGTCAAGAGGAAGATGAGAGACACCAGACCCAACGATACAGACGAGCTGAAGGCCGCTATCAAAGCAACCTGGACCTCCATAACACCTCAGCAGTGCCACAGGCTGATTGCCTCCATGCCACGTCCCATTGATGCAGTAATTTGTTCAAAAGGAGCCCCGACCGAGTATTGAGTGCATAAATTAACATACTTTTCAGAAGGTCGACATTCCTGTATTATAAACTGTTTATTCTAATATTTTGAGATACTGGATTTTTGATTTCCATGAGCTGTGAGCCGTAATCATCAACATTAAAACAAAAAAAAAAAGTCTTGAAATATTTCACTTTATGTGTCATGGATCTATAATATAGGAAAGTTCCACTTTTTGAATTAAATTACGGGAATAAAAAGTTTTTGAGATGTTAAAAACCGAGCACTAGTGCAGTCTGTGGAGACTTAATGAAGGCTGAAAGGAGAAACGTCTCCTCAGAGCTTTTGACCCCGGATGACCTGCTCGCGCACTCTGACCGTTACGTGCCCGCGCCGATGCTAATGCTGCTAATTAATCAGGCGCTGGCCTCGAATGTATCAGCGAGTCTCTGCTATGCGCCGGCGTCACTCACGGACGGGAGCTGAGCGGCTATATTTCACCCGTGAACACAACACAATGAGCGTTTCTTTCCTTTCTTTTCTTTTTTTTCCCCATCCACGAGTCAGAATGGAAAAATTATGATTCTGGGGGTCAATGTTAGCAGACCACACGCGCGAGACCTGGTATTCAGAGGACGTGTGAGCTTTTACCTCAGATAGATGACCTCAACATCAACCTTCAGACTAATTCCAGTCACAAAATAGCCCTCTCCTTCATTTCCCCTCAGAGAATACCTCATTAGCTTGTGTTAACTTGCCAGCTAGCATATATCAGTTAAGATTTTTGAACATTTAACATTTCTCTCAGAAATATGGCCAAGGTACCTCATGATAACTATCTGTGCTACAGCCTGCTATATCTCTGTCTTGGCATTTAACTGAAAGTAATACCTCTGTTTGTTTGTTTGTTTGTTTCCTAATAAATATTATTTATGTTAAAATTAATTATAAGTTTATTTTATGTATAACTGTCTCTTTAGACTTTCATACTTGTATATCTACTGCATGTTATTTTATCCTGTGTATTATACTAATTTTTAATCATTTAATTTTTACTACTTGATTTCACAGCACTTTGGGCTACTACATGTATGAAAAGCACTCTATACAATGTTTCTTCTTCTTCCTGTTTTTATTATTAGTCTTTCTTTCTTAACCTTCCTTAGAAGATTTATTAAATTCACAAAATGCCGCATACTCCTAACTTTTTATAAAGCATCTGTTAAATGTTTTATTGAAAAGGTTATAAAACTTGACACCAACTGAATGTCATTTTCCAAGTCTGTCTTGTCATTTTGTGAAACACCTTTTTCTTTGTCATCAATAATGAAATATTTGAGAATTAATGTTTAATGTTTAATGTCCAGGTTCTACACAGATTATCAGAGTATAAAGAATATTCAATGTTGTTAATCAGTGTTTTTTTTTTTTTTTTGCTTCTTTCCGCAGATGAGGCTCCTTTTTTAAGCTGGCCGCGGACGCCTGGTGCTCTTTCCACAAAAAAATGTTAAAAGGCACTGCAAAGGGTAAAAATTGCGTCCTAGAAAACATCGTCCTCATTATTTGGGTTGAAGGGCCACCTGCTGGACAAAATCTGTTGAATAGAAACTGTTTGTGCTCTACAGTTTGAGCTTGGCGTCACGCGCCTCCATGGCCTTGATGGCGACCTCTGCCCTCTCGGTGAGCGTCGTTCCCTCAGTCTGTGTACTCCGAAGCAGGAAGTGCCTGATGAAGAGCTTCAGTCCTTCACGTAGCATTCCTAGCTTGGGAATTCCAGAAATCCTGATCACAGAGAACACACCAAAGCTCACTCATACAGCATTCATGTTTCTGTAAGAACAGCATCTCAAAGCACTTTTATAATCACCCTGTGATTAACCAGTGGTAAGTGATAACAGGGAATAGCTTGTTTCATGGACGTTCCTCAACATTAAATGCTAAAAAAGTTAGCATAAATGGATAAAAAGTATGACGTTTTATGACGTGACGGCAAATTGCTGTGGTATAAGAGGAATAAAACACTCCGGGACGTGCTGTAATAGAAAAATTATGAACGTCACACCATCATAGATTATTTTCATATAACAGCACAACATGAGGGGTTTCATTCCTTACTTAGTAACGACTCGTTATTAGCATTATCATTATTTATTATTATTATCATTATGTTCAGTCTGAGTTAAAAGGGAACTTAAGTGAAAATAACTTTACATCCTATACAAATAAAGCTACTTTTAATATTACTACTTAAAAGGAACAAAACTAGCATTTAAATAGCAGGGATTCCTGATAAAGGTTTAATGGAAATTTTATCAGTTTAGACAAGATAAATTATTATTCTGACTTGTGCTGCAATCCGTTGTACTCAGAACTCAGAAAAAAATCAAAAACGTGTGCTACTTAAAACTTTTCTGTCGTGAGAAGGTGTTTTAACAGCTAAAGTATATTTTTGTAACGCAATTCCATTGATTTCAGCCAAAATTTACTAATGAGCAAAGATGAACTGGACAGTTCACCTACATTATACTTCATTCCTCATCATTCAGAAATAATTGATGTAGATCTTATTAATAAGTTTATCAAATTCAGAGACTAGCCATGCAAATATAACCCTGCTCTGGGCATCCATGTTTTTCTGAACCGAAGCACTTGAACGCTTTTAAATCCACTCGAAACTTTCCAAGTTCTGAAAACAATGGATTACAGCATGAACAGGATGACTTAAAGATTCAGGCGTCTGAACTGATTTCATACTTTTACACGGTCATGCACTCATAAAGCGTGTATGTCTGTGTGATGTCTGCTTATGTGTGTGGATCTTTATTTAGTCTAGAAACTCACCGGCTGAATATCTGAACCAGATCCTCCTCCTGAGTTTGCTGTAAGAGTTTGGAGAGGATCTGCCTCAAAAATTTTACCTTGGGCTTATTGAGTTCTCCAAACTCTATGGCCTGACACAGAGACAGAGAGAGAGAGAGAGAGAGAGAGAGAGAGAGAGAGAGAGAGAATATCATACATGGATGAAAAGTGAAATCACATACAAATATGTTCTACTGAATAATCTTTCTAATCATGTAAGTAGTAAACTTATTTCTTTCATCATGATTTATTGATTTACAAAATCAATAAAATAAACAAATCAGAGATGCCAATCATGCATAAAATAATAAAAAACGCAAGTACTATAATAATAATTTACAATGACAAATCAGTCATGTTGCCTTGAACTTAACCACCAAAACCCTCAATCACAGCCGACCCGACGGCCACTATGAGCAGGGAATGCAGGGTAATCTCAGCCTACCTTGAGGATGGAAAGTGAGAGGGAGTTCTTGGTTAAGAGATGTGTGACCATCTGGACGAGGTTTGTAAAGGAACTGCTCGGCAGGGTTTCCAGTTCTTTAAACTTATCCCACAGACAGAACTGGAAAGTCATCTAGAAGAAGATTTATTTTTTTTATTGTTATCTATTGAATAACAGAGCCAAAATTATACGAACTTGAAAAGCACTAAATTTGTCAGCTGCTTGGCTGTTGTTGTTGCTGATGAGGGTTTTACTGCATTCGAGAAATGCAGAAGTCTATCCGCTGAGATTTTTATGCTGTGTGTGATGTTAAATCAGAACCCCCCCCTTATGTAATTATAGTAGCTCTGTCAGAATTTTTCTTTTCCACCTTTAGCACATCAGAAGTTGAAAGAAAATGATAGTAAACAGAGAATACAGTGATCAAGAATATAGGAGTCAGGACATGTTCACGGGATGTGAAACAATTGCTTGTGTTACCTGGAAGTGTCGGTCATGTGCACAAAACTTCTCTGCTAAAACGGCATAGAAACCGTTGAAGGTTTTCTCCTGCAGACAGCAGTCGAGCAGAACATGGATGATATCACGCTCCTGCTGACCTTTCAGACCCAGTCTGGTGAAAAGAAAGTGGAAAGTGAACAGGAGGACTGACTGAGTGAGATTTCAAGAACGATGAATAAAAGACCAAACAAAGAATCAATCGGCAATGTGAGGATGTGCTACAAACCTGAGGAGCTTCTCAAAGGCATCCAGGTAATCCTCACTGGTCATAACGATGCAGAAGATGTTCCTCCTGACGTCTGTGTTCATGCGCTGTTTGCGTGCCAGCTCCAGCACTTTGGCACTGAACTGAGAGATGAACAGTGATACAGATATCAGAGGTGTCAAGAACATGGTGCTGACAAGAAAATTCGAGCAGACAGAGAGTGACAAAATATTTTTTAACCACAAAAACCCCACCGTGTATCAGTGAACGAGACGGCTCCATGCTAACAGCACAAGTCATAAATAACACATACCACCCTGTATTTTTACAGACCAGGACCTTCTTGGTTTCTGTTGGTTCACAAGCCCACAGATCGGAATTCACTGAGATAAAGTCAGCATGAAGCAAAAGTAACCACTGCCCAAAACAAATAACCAGCAGTCACATCTCACGTCTTTCCCCTCCTTTGGTGCTGGTTTGCTTTGTGCTGAAAATGTAACAGTTAAGTCTGTTCAATCTTTCCCTCACCTGCTCCCCTTTAACAGGCTGCGCTGTCGGTTTGTCGTCATTAATCATGGGCGCTCCACTCCAGGACGAGCCGACGATCCACCAGCGACCGACGCGCTGTGCTTCCAGAAGATTCTCCAGAGAAACTCTGAGCTTCACATCAGTGCCACTCGCCCGGTTCTGGATCTTTACAACGCAACAACACATAATACTACGTTGTTACATTTAATAATATGGAACATCTGTGAAACAAGTTAGTCCCTGTTCTCAGTTATGTTATAGCAGCTATAAATTGTCATTCCCTAATCACCCTCTCTTTTTTCCTCTCTAATGCAAACTCCTCTGTCAACAAGATATCAAGAATGCAGCTTTACATCTGACTGTTACAAAGCACTGACACTGGAGACTCCTTCCATAAATGTAAAATAAACATCTCCTTACAGAAAACCCCACCTTCTTAACCACTAGGCATTTTTAATCCATTTATGTGGAGCAACTGCTATACAAGTCCCTGTGGATGAGCTGTTACTATAGAAACGATAATGTATTCCAACGAGAGAATTGATGTAGACCTGTGATTTGCGGCTGCACCACTGTCAGAGCTGCTGTTATAGAAAATTAATCAACACGTCCTGGCCAATCAGAATCCAGAACCCAACAGTGCTGTGGTAACATCAATTCTAACTTTCATGCTTGCTTGAGTAAATGTAGGTAAGCTGACCAATCAGAATCAAGAATTCAGCAACGCTGTGATATAAATATATCTACTTTAGAATTTACATTTATTGAAGTATATTGTTATATTTAGAATGGAATAAACCTCCCCCAACCTCCCTGTGGTTTCCTTGTCTAACAAACTTTAAAAATGGCTCAAATAATTGTCACATGTAAATTTCAGGTAGAGAGTTGGTGTCCCCTAGTGGCGAACGTGACTCACCAGAGTGCGCTGCAGCTTCCTCAGTCTCTCCACAGGCTCGGGGTCGTAACCTGGAATTTTCCGCATGTCGTTGTTCTTCAGCGCGAGCATGGTCTCTAACATGAACCGCACCTGAGAGAGAGAGAGAGAGAGAAAGTGAGTGACACAGAGACAGACAGAGAGAGAAAGAGAGAGAGACAGACAGACTTAACGAGAATGACAGACAGGGACACTTGGGTTTGACCAGATCACAACTATTAATATGCAAAGCTCCATCCATGCCACAGAATTCTTAGTAGTAGTAGTAGTAGTAGTATTTAGGTTTATTGCCGTATCAGCTTCGGTGGCTATCTTATGATAGATACATATATTATTCAAACATTAAAAGGGAAGGGAGAGAGAAAAATCTGATTTAAGAGGTTAAATGTTTCTATGCAACATGTCAGTTCTATAAAGTTTCTTTAGATTAACTCGCAATAAAAAACTGCAGTTTTTCTGGGTCCATCTTATAGAACAGACCTTTCAAATTTTCAGAAATATTAGTTCCTGTGCTCATTTAGACTACTGCACAACAATGAAAACTGTTGGAATCGTGTTCGAGAACGTAAACAAATTTGCACTGCTAATGAAATAAGCTCTACATGTGAGTGACCATCAGAACTCGGACACATTACGGTCCTTACTCTGGTCTGGTCACTGAAACGTGATCCCTCTGCGCTGGCTTTGCGTTGGGCTTCAGATATCAGCTCCTTCAGGCCCAGAGGGTCGTCCTTCCTCAGGGAAAAGCCCACGTTCCTCAGCAGCAGCAGCATGAGCTCCACGTCTTGCGGTGTGAATGATGACAGCAGCCGCTTGAGCACGTCAAACAGCAGCAGAGAGTGCACAACCTGGAAGTTGTACATGTGCGCCATCATGGAGGCCAGATTCGAACTCTCTTTACCCGTGATGGATCCGTCACGCTGCGTCTCGTCAAAACGGCGCACCACCGTCTCCAGGAAATGAGCACCGACCTGAGAGACAGAGAGAAAATCTAGTTCCTGCACTAATGAACAGTGTAGCACCTGTCTTTAATCGGTAATCAATCAGAATTACGATAACATAACAACAAAGAACGAACATAATTATTTTTCTTATACCGCAGTGCTGAGGAATGATCGTGATTTATCAATAAATTCAAAATGGTTGGGAAGTTGCTGTGGTATAAGAAAAATAAAACACTTAGGGACATACTCTTACAGGAACTTATAACAGCATGACACAGTCTGTTTATGCTCTTACTTAACACTTATAGCACTTACTGACACCAAAACCAACTAAAAAAGCTCCTGTTAGGAAACATAGTACCTCCAGTCCAACTGTGTGATGCAGGACACTGACTAACAACATGTGCTCCATCAGCAGCCTGAGGAGAAAACAAGATGTTCAAACAGAAAGATTAGTACCAGACATGTTATAGAACAACAATAAGAATGTTACACCTAATATAACTTTATATAGGTGCGGCCTATCCAGAACGTTTTAGGTTCCGATATTAAATACGGGTAGATCAATGACATACAGTCTAATGTTTAATAACTATTGCGGTATCACTAAAAACATATTTTAATACTATAACAAAAGTAATCAAGTCTCATCCTTTAGGAATCGTATCAGAAAATTTATAGACAATTTCACAAAATATGATACACATCACAAGCTTTAGCAAAAACATATGGCTGTATTATTATTATTATTATTATTATTATTATTATATATTTTTTTAAATATAAATGCTCAGTGACTTACTTACAATAACAAATGATCGAACACAGGAAGTATTTAATACTGAAATGTACTGTATATTAAATGCTCCTCATTATTCTAAACAACAGTGAAGAAGGTCAGTGTAGGTATAACTGTGCCAATACTTCTGATGATGTCTCAGAAAGGTGTATTGTGCCAAAGCAGGTAAATATAGCAAAATAATGAGTGACATTTGAATATTTTCTTATAACAGCACATCCCAAAGTGTTTTATTTCTCTTTTATTTATAGTTACATACACATAGTTAGTCATGTTGCTGAACATGCGTGAAACAAGCCATTTTCTGTTATCACTTATGTTAGAAGAATTAGTTCCCGGTCATAATAATAATAATAATAATAATAATAATAATAATAATAATAAGTTACATTTATATAGTGCTTTTCTAGACACTCAAAGCGCTTTACATAGTATATGGGGAGAATCTCCTCAAACACCACCAGAGTGTAGCATCCACCTGGATGATGCGACAGCAGCCATAGTGTGCCAGAACCCCCACCACGCACCAGCAATTGGTGGAGAGGAGAGGAGTGTGATATAGCTTTAATATGTATATATAGATATAATATATAATAATGAAGATTATTAGGGGGCCATGATAGATAAGGGCCGATGGGGAATTTTGCCAGGACACCACCTTACAAGAAGACCACAGAGAGTCAGAACCTCAGTTTAACGTCTCATCCGAAAGACGGTGCTCTTTTTACAGTATAGTGTCCATGTCTCTATACTGGGGCATTAGGACCCACACAGACTACAGGGAGAGCACCACCTGCTGACCTCCCTAATAGCACTTTCAGCAGCAACCTTAATTTTCCCGCGGGGGTCTCACATCCAGGTACTGGCCAGGCTCAACCATGCTCAGCTTCATTGGGAAACCAGGCGAGAACTGCAGGGTGATATGGCTTGGGCCATATCATAACTTATTTGTGGAACATTGACAAAACAGACACCCATCACCTCGTCATTTACTGGTGTGTATGCAGGGTTATTAGTCAGCTACTTGCCTACTATAAGCACTCTACAATGATGCAGGTTCTCATCCTCTTTGTGATGCAGAATGAATATAAAATGAAAAGGTACCTGTCGGGCATCAGTGCTGGCGTGACGCAGGCGGCCATCAGAACTTCAGTCAGCACGTCGTTCATGTCCTTCCTGCTGTTGCTCATGTACATCTCCTCCACCTGCCCACTGATGGACCCCATGTTGGTTTCACTCAACCTGCCAATCACAAACAGAGTCAGTCATGTGATCACGACACAGACCAATCATAACACAGGCACACGTGGTGATCATTTTTACACCGAGTACTCTCTGCAGGTTTTGACCATCACGCCACGTGACTGGTTCCGCTCGGATCTCGGATGCACGCGTACCTGTTTATTAGACCTTTCAGGTTGCGTTTTAGTCGCTCCAGTTCAGCTTTGCGCTTGCTGTCAGCTGCTTCACGGAGATGAGGCGGGACGTATTTACCTGTCGCCTCACAGCTCTGAATGAACACAGCAGATATTAGAGCGTTAACAGCAATAACACACGGATGTGTCAGTGAGATAAACTAGCTTTAAAGGGATTTTATTCCCTTGGGGAAGCATGCTGTGGCACTGCGTCATTTCATTTAGATGAAAAAATCAGGGATGCATTGATTTCTTTCACACAGAGTATACAAGTGTTCTAGTAGTCATTATATACCAAAATATATAATCTGTAATATGGAGACTAGAACAGAGAGAGATCGAGAGAAAGAGTAAAGCAAGAGATTAATTAATTATCTAAATAACTGTTAGTTGGAGCTCATATTGACTTACAGATGATTTCTCTTGGGAATTTTCTTCATCATCATGCTCATCCTCCTCTTCTGATGCATGTTCTCCCTCTTCCTCCTCATCTTCTTCTTCTCCCTCTTCCTCCTCATCTTCTTCTTCTTCTCCCTCTTCCTCCTCTTCTTCTTCTTCTTCTGCTCTCTCTTCCTCCTCTTCTTCTCCCTCTTCCACTTCTTCTTCAATCTCCTCACCATCTTCCTCATCTCCACCTCCATCTTCTTCCTCCTCATCACCAGTGTGTTCCGACTCATCGTGATCTTCCTCCTCTTCCTCACTGAGCTCCTCCAACTTCTCCAACCTGCTCTTCGCTTTGGCTGAATCCGCTTCCTCATCGCTGTCGTATAAACCGGACCCTCCAGGCTCCAGGATGCCCAGAATGTAATCGAGACCGTCGCTGATGAAAGACTGCGGAAGGCTCTTTTTGTTCCTCCTCTTATTTAGACCAAGACGTTTCTCCAGCTTCTTGATCTCTCTGTCCTCCACCTCATTGGCTTCCATCAGAGCTTTCTTCCTCATCGTTTGCATTTTAACCTTCTTTTCAGGCTGAGGCGCTGTTTTGTCGAAATGCACTTTTCTTTTAGGTTTCCTCTCCTTGTCACTGAGCTCAGCTTCAGCAGGGTTTGATTCGGGTTTGGTTTTTATGGCTGGTGGAGCGTTTTGGGGAGCAGCGTCCACACTGACACTGGGTTTACTCTCCTCTGCAGGCTGCTTGGCTTTCATCTTTTTCTTCTTCTTCAGCTTCCGCTTCTCTTTGCGCATTTCTTTACGACTTTTCCTTTTAGCGCGCATCTCCATGTGGCCGTGTGACTCCGAGTCATCGTGTCCTCCTTCACTTTGTACAAAGTTGTGGACAGAAACCATGAATTTGTGCAGCTTGTCTCTGGACTGTTTTCCTCTTCCGCCTCCTTTTCGGTGGAATTTAGGTTTCATATTTAGGTTTTATATATAAACGCGTACAATAAATGATTTTTTGTTAAACGTGTTACTGCTACAAATTAAAGGGAAAGGTGCACGGTAAAGAACACAACATAGCACACGCATGGAAGACGGAGGCGGCCATCTTTGTTTTTTTTTTCTGTTTCCGCTTTCTACTTCTTCGGCATTTCCTTCCTGCTGTTTGCGGCTTGAGAGTTTACACCGCCACCTGCTGGACTTAACGTGTAACTGTGTAACATATTGTCCATGGATGGATGGATGGATGGATTGACAAGAGTAAATAAAAATTATTTATTGTAAATCCCTGCTGAAAAACAAACAAACAATAGAAACCATCACATCAATTCTAATGGTTTCCACTACAAATACTATTACAAGCCATCAGCTAACCATTAAAACCATTACCATTATTGGCCCTAATGGTATCTACAAGACATAAGATGCCACCAATAAAAGGCAACAAATTATCCACAGGGACCATTACAGTTTCCATTAAAACCAATACAATTCCCATTATAACAATTAAAACCATTACAAATTCTATGAGGGTTTCCATTGTTTTGTTTTTTTTTCCCCAGCAGGGATGATACTCGCTGACCAGCAGTGTATCTGTGCTTTGTGTATGTTAGATAAACATAAAGAGCATGATACAGGATCACCTGCAGCAGGAAGAGCTGAGAAACAGGTAACTATAATAGTAGACAATACAAACTTACATTTACATGATTTGTAGCTGGCACACACATTGACACATTTATGTTATAATAAATATTAAAATTAAATGGTATTTTTTTTCGCAGAGGCAGTTGAGAGAGATGCACAGAGAATCCCAGCAGAGAATCCAGTACATGGAGAATGAGCTTCAGGGGCTGAGGAAGGCTGTGAGATCTCACAAGGTGAGTTCAGAGAAGAAAAAAATACCTAGTTGCTGTACAAGACTCCTCCATTCATCCACTCAATTTCCCATTGATGAAAAAAAAAAAATGTCTTGGGTCCAAAAGTATCAGAGTTCATTATGTCCTTTCTTTCTATGTGTCTCAGGGCTCTGCACAGGCAGCAGTGGAGGAAACTGAGAGGATCTTTACTGAGCTGATCGGATCCATTGTGAAAACACTGGAACTGGAACTGAAACATAATGAGCTGACAGAGCTGATCAGAGCTCAGGAGAAAGCTGCGGTGAGCCGAGCTGAAGAAGTCATGAAGCAACTGGAGCAGGAGATTGCAGAGCTGAAGAGAAGAAATGCTGAGCTGGAGAGGCTTTCTCACACAGAAGGTCCCATCCATTTCCTCCATGTAACAGCACTGTGAAAGCCACATCAAATCTCCGTAAAGAGACTAAATGGGATGATGTGGATTTCTTGTTGGTACAACTCCAGCTCAAAGGAAGCAGCACACACTCTAAAAAGTGATTATGGCTGTATACAGCTTTTACATATTAATATAACGTCCGTGTTACTACAATACATTAAGTTTGTAAATGGAAATGTATTTCTATTTCAACAACTTTTTGTTGTAAGTGGAAATTCTGACCTTAATTTAAATAAGGTAATTATGTTTTTCAGTATAAAAGGGTTAGGACACCAAATTCAAATGACCAATTGATTATTTTGAGTAAATAAACTCTAGAACTGCAAAGTCTGAGAGAGAGAGAGAGAGAGAGAGAGAGAGAGAGAGAGAGAGAGAGAGAGAGAGAGAGAGAGAGAGAGGGTGCCCATGCCATTGCCAGAACCAGGAAATGTCATAAATACTTGGTTTATGAAAACTGTGTGATTTCACTATTGGAAACGATCTGATTTCTCTTCATGTAAACCTCTGACTCCATGCAGATTTTCCAGTCTGCCTCGGCACCTCCTGTACCTACAGACATACCCAGCATCATATTCAGTTCTTTCCACTCTTTCGACAGTGTAGTAAAGTCTGTGTCTCAGCTGAGAGAGAAACTCGAAGAATCCTGTGAAGAGGACTTGGAGAAAATGTCAAATAGAGGTAATACAATTCATGAAATAAACACATTTACCGTATATAATACCACTCAATTCTGATTGGACAGAAGGTGTTGATTATTTTTCTATAACAGCAGCTCTGGCAGTAATGCAGCTGCAAATCACAGGTTTATATTAACAGGGATGGACTTTCTGCTTTCTCTGTCTTAACGTTTAGCTGCTGTAATGTAAGTGATAACGAACTAACTTGTGGCATGTATATTGAATGCAACTATAAACTATATACTATAAATACAATACTACTACTACTACTACTAATAATAATAATAAAATAATAATAACTTTATCTACATAATAATAATTATTAAATGTGTGAGGTAAAAATATAACAACTGTAAAATTCCAATTGACATGACAAAAATTTGCTTATTATAGTATGATAATTAGTGGTATTGTGGTAGCTCGGTGGTTAAGACGTTGGACTATTGATCAGAAGGTCGCGAGTTCCAATCCCAGCACTGCCAAGCTGCCACTGTGGGTCCTTGAGCAAGGCCCTCAACTACTCACCTATAGAAATTACATAAATGTAAGTCCCTCAGGATAAGACCAAATGTAGATGTCTAGTTTGAAGGTGTTAATGATGGTGTGACATTTTGTTGAGCTTAACATGGACACAACTGATAAATGCTTTTCTTTCTGCAGTAACAGAAGTCCAGATTATGCTCCCAGATGACCATAAAACAAGAAAAGAGTTTCAAAAATGCACCAAAATGTTGCCTCTGGCCCTGTAAAATCGCCTCTTGTTTGTTGGTTGCAAAGCCAGTACAAAGCCATTTTCAGACACAGTGATTTCTACAAGATGGCTGCTGAACTGGATTTCCCGCTGTACTGGTGGTAGACATTGTGGACTGAAGGCACTCAATGGCTTCCTTCAAAAAATAAATCCATCTAGATGTAGGAAATACAGTGAAAGTTGATTCCTCTAACTATATTAGTTTTTTTCCCAGTGCTCAGGAGTTCGTTTTTTCCCCCTTAGATACAAAAAAATTCTGAAACATTTACAGATTGCAGCCCTGCGATGAATTCCAGCTTTATAAAGCTCTTGACAGTTTTTTGTTGTTGTTGTTGTTGTTGTTGTTGTTGTTGTTGAGCCTTATTCAATTCTGCAGTTATTTTTCTGACTGTACTTTTGGGGGCATTTAGCAACTATCATGAGCTTCGACTTGCGCCCACTGATCCCCTTTGCACGTGCTTTATCCATGTTTTACATATGCTTAAATATTTCTTCACCTATTTCATAAAGAGCTAAGGTAAAAGTGCTGCAGTGGCGGTTTTCACACTTTCATTTTATTCGCCATATAAATTCACATGTATTAGGAATATTTCTTGTCTTTGGTCACGACATGATACATTCGCCACACACACATCACAGACAAGACAACACAATTACCATCCTAATATACAAATATTGCACCTTAAGTGGTTGTAATTTGCATTACAGTGGAGGTAGAAGTAGCTGCTGGATGCAGTTCAGGGTGCGTTAAACAGAGTGGAACAATGGTGATATATAATAAATAATAGCAATATTATATAGCAATGGCAGTATTAATAGTAATAAATAGTACTATTTATTAATAATATTTAAAATAATGATTTGTATTTATAATATTTATTAAATATTTAACTTGTAAAAGCATTTAAAATAATTTAAAAACATAATAATAATAATAATAATAATAATAATAATAATAATAATAATAATAATAATAATAATAATAATAATAATAATAATAATAAGCAAGTATCTAGTGCAGGAATCAGGAATACAATTTTTCGTAAAAACATTTAGTGCAAGATTGCTTGTTACAAACAGGTCAGCATTGTAGTCATTACTGAACGCTGCCTAGCCAGCCTGGTTGATAACAGAAATTGCCAGTGGGAAGAAGCTGTTTCGATGACGTGCAGTTTTTGTTATCGGGGAGCAGAATCGCTTTCCAGTCTGTCTGTCTTTCCAGACCAGTCTGGACACTCACTTCTTTCCAAACATGTTTAAGTCAGTCCCTCAAGGATTTCGCGATCGCAGAAATCAACGCAAAATCAAGGAACTCTCACAGGATTCGCAGGAGCTTGCAATTTTTCAAAATTACTGCAGATTTTCCGCAGATTTGGGCCGAGACGCGTCATGTGACGTCATCACAACCAAACATTCAGCCAAAGCCCCCTTCGATTCACATACGTCGAACATGAGTAGAGCTAAAAGGTCTCGTTTTACCAACATCACTGCAAAAGAGTGTGCAAAACAATTTTGTGCAATTGCAATTTTGGCAATTCAAGTAGTTTTCCAAAAAAAACAAAACCTCAGTGAAATCCTGTACGGACTGTTTAAGTTTAGGGTGACTTTAAATAAGCACAATTACAAGCACGTGACATCTCCCATTGCATTTCTTTCAAAGCATTTTAAAAGAAATTAACAGGGAACATTCATTCCACCAGGGGGCAGCACTTATCCACAACATCATTCATGCACAAAACTCCAAGTGAAGATGTGCAAATGTTTTATGTAGTGTTTCACGCTCACTCACTTTCAGTACGTGCTTTATCCTGGTCATCTGGTCATGGTCATGGTGGATTCTGAGCCTATCCTGGGAACACTCAGGATGAAGCGGTAATACATCCTAGACGTGATGCAAGTCCATCATATGACATCATGCACAAACAGTACACTCGTTCACACCTAGCGTCAGTTTATCTTCCAACCTACCGGCATGTTTTTTTTTTTTTTTTTGTTGAGGTGGAAGGAAACCGGAGAACCCTGAGGAAACTAGCGTTTTACAGATGTGTTGAACTTAAGCAACGTGCCATAAGAAGGCTCACGGTGTGAAAATGTTTGGTATGGCTTTATTTTATGAAACTCTTGTAATAATAATGCTTCATGCACACGGGGGCTCAAAGTAAAAAGTAAACGATAGAAAGTAATACGACAGAATGCACAAGGATAAAATTAAAAAGATTAAGCAAAAACATTAGACATAAATAAGAATAAGGAGATAAAACGTACACAAATATGGAAAAAAAAAATTAGAGTAAAGTTTAAAAAGAGAATGAAAGCAAACAGAAGACACGTTTTATATTCAAAACATTATCTGAGTCACTTTGTTCAGTAACTGCGTGGTTCATTCTATGCTTTTGATTGACCCACTACAACATGGAGGTCTAGAAAGCACCATGAGTTATCATTTTGCTCTGATGATCTTTATTTTAAGCCACTACAGCAGCTCTGAAATACATATTGACATAGTTTAAGTGTGGCTTGGGATTCGGTTCCTATGGTGACTTGGGTCTATAGTAATGGTTTTTTAATAGTGATTTTTGATGATGACTTTGATTCACCCACGGCCATTTCCAAACTGTGATTAGAATAAGAAGAAAAAATAAGCAGGCAGACGTTCGCTTCCTCAGGGAAGGTTGTGTGTACTCTCCTGCTGCTCTTTTGCCTCAGTGAACAAATGCTTGCTATTCCACAGTCAATATTTCAACAGGTAAGATCTGCAAGGAAACACACATGAACACACACACACACACACACACACACACACACACACACACACACACACACACACACACACACACACACACACACACAAATGTCATCTATTCTAACTCTGCCAATGCTAAGTTTCCCTTCGATTTTGGTGGAAGATGGTAGGAAAGAAACATTTTTTTATCAACAGATCAACTCAGGTGGGATGTACTGTATATAACCCGGGGTTGTACACATGCTGGGGTTCGACTGCTCCTTTTATAGAAGGCAATATAAGGATAGGCATACCATTACAGACGTGTACACTCACAGTCTGACATGACAGATTCAGACAGGACTAAAATCCCAGAGATATTCCAGTAACAATCACATTATCTCCAAATATAAAAGTAAATGTAAAGTAGTAGCACAGGGAATAAGGCTGAAGTCTACTAAAGATATCAGACACTCCAAAGGCTGAAGAAGTCTGAGACTGCATTTACAGTAGGGATGTAATCAACTGTAATGAACAAATGCAATCGACAAACGTAATGAACACGTTATTTGGTGTGAACAGATAATGTGTTCTAAACATATACAAATGTATATTATACATTATATACCTAATGTATAATATGGGACCATATTATCAAACAGGCGTCTGATTACCTTTTCCTATATGGCGCCGGTACCTGCAGTCAACAGGACGGAAAAGAAGCCCTCCAGCCCTGGGGTTCAGGCCCCAAGCCTCACCCAGGTCCCTGTTTGGGCATTATAATTAAACAGACCCCATTTTGACTCGCAGACGCACCAGCTTTATAGTAGTTTCTAATACTGTGTCCAGTGAATTCTTTCAAGAATGTAACAAACCCAAAACCTGAAGTAAATCTGATAAAAATATTATCAGGTGGCCATTGTTGTCAACTATGAACAACGGCTTCTTGATTTGCGAAAGACGTTGTTGTTTTGAAACATGGCACAATTTTAAAAAGAAAGCTTTCCAGAAACTTCCACAGGTCATCTGGTTGAGATGATTAAGGACTCGTGATGTAGCTCAGGAGTTGAATAAAGTTGCCTTCTGTCGTTTTTTTTTGCTATTTATTGTTTTTGTGATTTTTTATTTTTTTTTTTTGCATGAAAAATATCTTCTTTTTTCAGCGCCTTGGATTTTTTCATTTAATTTCTGAGGGCATAGTGGTAGAATTCATGTCTGCATAAAAGAAACCTTCCGGTCTAAAACCCTCACGCACTTCCGGTTAAATCTGCTGGAGCATTAAACACATACAGATACAAATACAGGCATTGCGTTACACCCTTACTATACACAGATCAGGAGCAGTTACACATAGCAACATCACCTACAAAGTGCACTAATATGTTAAGAATTGTAGATGGAAAATGTGGAAACATATGGGTGGGGGAAAAAAAACAGAATCTCGGTGTGCTAACATTTGTCTTTATTAACTTTGAGGCACAAAGTAATGTGTTGAAACATTCATGGCGAAAGGAAACTGAGCAAAAAGCCAATATTATTGAGAGTTAAAGGTCTTGAATTCACTCTGCATGCATTTGCATTGTATTCCTGTAAAGAGCGGCTTTGCCGAGTCTTCTCTCTGCTCATCATTTTCAGATTGTTTCTTGTTTCTTTCTCATAGTCAGCAGGTTTGGTTATTTCTCTACAAGAGCACTCATCCTCATTTTTCTGACTCCCTAATCCTCCATAGCTTAATCCAGTAATCCCATCATCCACCATTAAGGAAAAGAAAATGCACTGCAGAAAACCTGGACAGCTCTGTCTATCCCGAATCCCTCCTCCCCGCATTTTCCTCATTGGATAGTCCGACGATATCCCATTTACAAGTCAGTGGACCAAATTATTGCTCTTCCACCTCCTACTGAGCATCTCAACAGAGATCTACAATGATTTTCAAATGAACACGCGGTGTCATGTTTGCAAACTTTTACTCGAGTGCTTAGTTTCTCTTTTTGGCTGAACGAATGATCCGCCTAAAACCCTTTTTCTCATGTCTGATTTATTTGGATGATCCACTGGAGGTCAGTGCACGTTCTTTGTGAGCGAGTGCATTAATTCATTGCATAGTCCTGACCTGAATTATGTAAGGAAGGAAGCACAGACATCAAACACAGGAAAAGTTTTCTCCAGTCGCTTATAAAAAATGCAAATCCCTCTCTGTTTTTCCTCAGAAGTTCATCACTAATTGTTTCTCTGGAGGACATGATGCTGTATGATGATTTCTAAAGATGCACGCAGCGTTCATAGTACGCACAAGAAGCTTCGAGCATATTTATCATTCATTTATTTTTTACAGTGAAGAAAATATCAACACGTAAAAATGTTTTTATTTGTTCTTTACCACCACCAGAATGCAGACCACAGAAGGTGTAGGTTGGTCTTAAAATCCGGTAGGGACACATGAAAGAGAAGTTGTGTCCCTACTGAAGTTTTACAACACATAAGTATTCACCCCTGCTTGAACATTTTGTGCCCTTACAGAAAAAGTCTTATGTAAACTTAATATGAAGTTGATTTTATTCACATGATGTCACATGTTTCCTTGAATTCACATAAATGTTGAAATGCACCTTGACATGTTTCGCCGCATGTGAGTACATACAGTATACAGCCAAAAGTTTATGGACACCCGACCATCACACCCATATGTGATTCTTCCCAAAATGTTGCCACAAAGTTGGAAGCACTCAATTGTATAGAATGTCTTTGTATACTGTAGCTTTACAAATTTCACTTCACTGGAACTAAGAGGCCCAAACATGTTCCAGCATGACAGTGCACAAAGTGAGCTCCATGAAGACATGGTGTGTTAAGGTTGGAGTGGGAGAACTCGAATGTGTCCTGCACAGAGCCCTGACCTGCTCTGCGCAGGACCTGCTCCTAACCAACCACACTCCTTAGTGAAAAACCTTCCCAGAAGAGTGGAGCTTATTATAACAGCAAAGGGGGAATAAATCTGGAATGGGATGTTCAACATGCACTTATGGGTGTAATGCTCAGCTATGCACAAACTTTTGGCCATAAAGTGTACATATTAATCACAATTACATGTGAAAAGCTTATGAGCATGATTTGTGATTGTATGCAATTTTTTTGTGAAGGTGTTAGGTTTGGTTTCATTATTATTTTGCCTGAAGACAACGTCATAAAAACAAATTAACAAAGCAATAAAGGCAATACCACTCTCACTGCCTTTTTATTTTTGTATGTTGCTGCCTGAACTAAACTGGGTTATAACATAATTTTCTCACAATAAGAAATATTACATATATTTATGTAATATTTTTATTATTCAAGATACTTTCACTTGCTAAAATGCCATTTTTCCACAGTGTTCATGCTCTTATTTGGTTTTTCATCATCTGTCCTGTTTTCCTCCTCATGCTATCAGATTGCGGCTGTGACGTCTAATCTTCACTATCTGCTTGCCAATATTAGAGAAAGATGAACGTGAACGTGATGTGAAAGGAAGGAGAGAAAGATGGCCATGTTTTTAATTCTGTTTTCTACTAGCATCGGTTATGGGTTATGCATTTTGGTTGCAGTGGAATATATATATATATATATATATATATATATATACAGTTTCAATGAATGATTCAACCCCCACTGCAGATCAGGTTTATTGTCAACATTTACAGACTTTCAGCTGTTTGCAATGAACAAATCAAACAAAAGTGATTGAGATAGCTCATCAAAACGAATGCTTCAAGTGGTTTCCCCAAATTCAACTGAAAATGCAGCTTATAATGACCTCTCCAGTTTCAAAATTATTCAACCCCTTCATGGCAAACATCTTTAGTACTTAGTAGAGCACCCTTTTGCTGTTATGACCTGCTGCAACAAGCTGCATAGCCAGACACCAGCTTCTGGCAGCGTTTCTGAGGAATCTTAGCCCATTCCTCATGAGCAATGGCCTCCAGTTCAGTAATATTCTTGGGTTTGCGTGCTGCAACCGCCTTCTTCAAATTCCACCAGAGATAGATTTTCTATGGGGTTCATGTCAGATGACTGTGATGGCCCTGTAGAATCTTCCAGGACTTCTTCTGCAACCAAACCTTGGTGGAATTTGAGGTATGATTGGGATCATTGTCCCGTTGGAAGGTCCAATGACGCCCAAGCTTCAGCTTCCTCACAGATGGCATGATGTTTTCTCCCAGGATTTCCTGATACTTCAATGAATCCATCTTGCCTTCCACACACTGCAGGTTTCCAGTGCCAGAAGATCACTGAGCCACCACCATGCTTGACTGTGGACAGTGTTCTTTTCAGCGTATGCTTCATTCTTCTTCCTCCAGACATACCGCTGATCCATCGTGCCGAAATGTTCCAGTTTTGTTTCCTCGCTCCACAGAATGGAATCCCAAAACGTCTGTGGCTTATTTATATGATTTTGAGCATATTGTAACCACTGTTCCCTTAACTTTGAACTTGCGAACTATGCTTCCAACGGTGTCTCTAGGAACATTCAGTGCCTTCTTGCCTTTTTTGTATCCTGTTCCTTGTTTGTGAAGGGCGATGATCTCTTCTCTTAACTTTTTTGGACCATTCTTTTGACCTAGCCATATTTCTAACATGCAGTCAAACGTGACACTCAACAAACCCCTAGCCACTTCAGGTATTTCATGTGTTCAAGCTCAAGCACACCTGGTGCAAATAATGAAGCCCTTGATTAGTTGCATCAGGTGTGCGTGAGACAACTCCTGTTTTGCATATTTGTGCTGTTGTAAGGGATTCTATTTAGGGGGTTGGATAATTTTGAAACTGGAGAAGTCATTACAAGTTGCGTTCTCAGTTGAATTTGGGGAAACCACTTGAAGCATTCGTTGTGTTGTTCGTTGCAAACAGCTGAAAGTCTGTACATTTTGACAATAGACCTGATTTGCACTGGGGGTTGAATAATTTTGATTATAACTATATACGTTATATTAAAGATTAGAAAAGACCAGCCGTTTTACTTCAACCATCCAGTTTCGGTGAGCTGAAACTGTTCTTGGCTGACAGGAGTAGGACCCGATGTGGTCTCAAGGTTTGATGTGTTGTGCATTCTGAGATGCTTTTCTGCTCACCAGGGTTGTAAAGAATGCTTACTTCAGTTACTATAGACTACTGTACCTGTCAGCTCGAATCAGTTTAGCCATTCTGGCCTCTCTTATCGACAAGGTGTTTCAGCCTGCAGAAATTACGTTTTTTTTGTTTTTCGCACCATTCAGTGTAAACTCCAGAGACTGTTGTGTGTGAAAATCTCAGGAGATCAGCAGTTTCTGAAATGTGCCATGTATCCTTGGGGAATTGAAAATGATTCGCCAAGCGGAATGAGCCAAAAACTGAACCATTATGCTGCTCAAAGCTAATTACTTCTTACCGTAGACGTCTCAACTGCTGGGTAACAAATGAAGTTCATTTGTGGTGTCGGAATACTTTGTACCTATCAGTTTATTTAGTTCTTCTTTTTTTAACATATCTTTGTTTATGATTAAAAAGACATTTTTTTAAAAAATTTGTATTTATAAGTTTGAAGAGGATGTAAGCACTGGAAGTATATTAAATAACAAAAAACAAAAGTCCTGCAAGTGGTGCAACAGAAAAACCTTCACCCAACTGTATGGAGATCGTGACTTTGAATTCTGACGATCCATGGCCGAGAGTCCAAGAGATCAAAACTGGCCATGCTCTCGGGGTAGGAGGGGCGTACTCTCTCTCCCCTATGAGTCACACAGGCACTAGCCAATTGTGGCCATCCGTGAGGTCATGCTTTCCGAAGGGGGATAGCATTTCCTCAGAGTGTGTTACGCAGCATTTTAAGCAGCAGTTTGAAAAGATGCTTCACGTACCTTGGAGGTCGCTGACTGGAGGGTGTTGAATTGGCCATGACTAAATTAGGGAGAAAAATCAGTGAAAAATTCCAACTCATTCCCCCCATGTTTTCTGTTTATATGGTTAAAAAGAATTATATGTAACACTTCACAAACACTAAATAATAATTTTTTAATATTTTTTTAGAGTGCTAGAATACAGTGTGTGTGTGTGATGGATCATTGTGTATGTAAGTGTGATAACAGTCATTGATTGTAGACTGGTGGTGGTGAGTAGGCTTCTCTGCATCTCCACAACTCTTGTGTAGCTTCATTGGTATTCTGGTGTCTCACTCGCCCCGCAGCATCTTCCAGTCGATCCTAATTCCTCAGCATTAAGCCCTCCACACGCGAGCCCTCGCCTCCTCGTACACAGAGTAATCTGTATCGTGTGAGGTGCTTCATTTCCTGTCCTAAAATAGGGCCTTCTCACTCCCGAAGTCTTGTTTAGCTAACGATGGACGTATAGATCCTCTCTCATCTAAAGCTCTGTGATCTCCACAGCATGGATTTTCTCAGAGGAAGTGAATATGAGATAGAGGCTTAGATTTCTATGCATGAGTAATGCCTTTATCCAGCTAATGTCTGCACCATGCACAACTACAGAATGTTTTTTTTTTTTCCCCCTGAGAAATACACAGCAGGCCAGAATACAATGTTTAATACGTTTACCTCACTTACAGAAAAATCTAATTCATTTCACATGATGATCGATGCTTTCTTCCTTCTCCCTCTTCCCTTTGCATTCTTCCATCCCTCTGTCAGCCTTTAGATTCTGAACTCTACAAACATCACAGGTTTTCTTTCTCTTTCTCTTTCTCTCTCTCTCTGTTCTCCCCCCCCATCCTGTTATTTCTTTCCTTCACTCCTTCCTCCCTTCCTTTTTAGCCTTCAGGCTCTCAGCTCTACACACAATGCAGTTCCACTGTTGTTAGTGAAATTGATGGCGCTCTTTTGCACCACTGCCATTGAAGGACACCTTCATCACAGGTCCAGCTTGAGCACTCTGTCAAGTGTTTTTAATGTTTTTTTTTTGTTTGTTTGTTTGTTTTTAGCTCCAAAAGTCAAAAAGACTCACCAATATGTGCAATTTTCAGCAGAAAAAACTATCCATTTTTAATAATTGAACAACTTTAAACACACTGAACTGAAGAGTGTAGTCTAGTTATGTGTAAAACTGTAACGTGTTCGAGGGTTAGGGTTAGGGTTAAGGGTTAAGGTTAAGGTTAGGGAAGTTCAGCGAAAACTCTAGTTACAAACCTATAAATATCATTCTATAAAAACAAAACCACAAAATTAAAAACTCTAGCTCAGAAGTTGTGTAGATGGAGGAGAGCTTGAGATTTAGGGAGTACTGTGTAAACATCATGTTCTTTATATCCACTGGTGTTTTTCTTTCTCTGAACTGAAACTGCTAAAAGTGATGTGAGAGGAGGGCAAGTATGCAAATTAAAACGCGTGAACCAATGAATTGTTTAATGAATCCTTTTTTTATGATGAAAATATGCAAATGCAGATCGTTAATGGCAGCGGATTGAAAGGGACTTTTCTGTTTCTGCAGCTGAAGCACCGTGTTTCCACTAGAGACAGAACCTCCACATTAACATGTGCTTTTAATCAGGCTTTGACTGACAGCAGGAGTTGGGCAGGTCAGCTAAAGTAATTTGCATATTCCCCCGATAGCAGGCTGTGGAGAGCATTGTGCTTTAAAAAGAAGCCGATTAAGCAAACTGAAAAGAAACACCACCATGCTAATGAGGAGAGCGGTTAGCTGTTTGGCTTTACAATGCCCTGGGTTAGACGCTCAGGGAACGCTGTGAGTGTCAGTGGCAGCTGTATGATATTATCAGTGTGGATAATCAATAAAGTGAGTCTCCAGAAATTAATAAGCAACTGCTCAGACATAACAATAACATAACATAAATTAATGTAACATTAAATGATAATTACAGGGTTTGAAACCCAAGCACCGTGTTGTTATTCCACTCTCTGTTATCTCCTTATTTTTCTTCTTACCCTACATTCACACTGGCAAGTGACAAAGTGATAAGCGGCATATTGAAATGACATGTGTGATTTTTCTCAATTCTGTGCAAATTAGTTAGTTACTTAGTCAATGAGTTATGATGTGGTAAAAGCAACAAATCCGAACAACCGTCTCTTCAGATCAATGCTATGGCACATGTGGTCTGACGCTTCTTCAGTTCCCAGCTCACAACACCAGTTCCTACCTGCAATTAGCTCCTGTTTAGCGTTGCACTTAACTGGAAGAAACACCTATAACCGTGGTTTCATATCTCATCCTGTCCTATATGACCTCTCATTAAATGTGTATCAGTCCGTACAGGATCTCCCGGAGCTCTTCTGTGATTCTTACAGCCGAAAATGTGTGACTTTGCTGCGGCATTTTTCAAACTTGCGATGCAATTTGTAGGGTTTTTCGTGCTTTTTTTTTTTTTTTTTTTTTTTTTTTTGCAGAAAACTACTTGAATTGGCGAAATCGCAACTGCACGCAACTGATTTGCACGGCCTTTCACAGTGATGTTTGTCGGTAAATGAGACATTTTTAGCTGTACTCGTGAATCAAAGAGGGCTTTTCCTGAATGCGCGATGTGATGGGACGTGATGTCATCATAACGTGACGTGACATCATCACACAACGCGTCTAACCCAAATCTGTGGAAAATCTGCGGCCATTTTGAAAACAATTTCAAGCTCCTGCAAAAATACTGCAGAGTTTCCTTGATTTTGTGTTCATTTCTGCAATTGCAAAATCACAAATTCCTGGAGGGGACTGGTGTATAGAGATGTTCTGAAGGAAAATAAATTTGGAAGGAAGTAGCAGACATCACTGGTGTCTCTAGTGAGTGTATGTAGCTAGTACAGTTAGCTTGTTTTGCTAATCTGCCAACAGATTTAGTACAAAACCTTACGCATAACGCAACATACAATTTTCAGACTGATTCTTTATTTTGTACTTTCTTTCTGTCTGTCTCTCTCTCTCTCTCTGTCTGTCATTTTCGTCCTTCCTTCATTCCATCCTGTCTTTCAGACTTCTCTGTGTGCAAAAACTTAAAGTTACGGTTTTACCTTTGACTGTTACTGGAGACTCCTTCCATAAATGTTAAACAAACATCTCCTCACGGAAAACTTCACCATATCAACAATTACACTTGTTTTTCTTCGTTAAATAACATTTTTTAAACTTGGAACTATGTGGAACGTCTGCCATACAAGTCCCTGTGAACGGTCGTGTACTATAGAAATGATAACGTATTAGAACAAGCGCATTAATATACACCTGTCATTTGCCTCGCGGTTGTCACTACGGTCAAAGCTGCTGTTATAGAAAATTAATCACCTTTTGATTCAGTCAGACAGCGCTGTGGTATAAATGACATTTAACTGGCATCATGAGGTCCAGACGTCCACTCTTCACACTTTAATTACAGTAAATACATTTTGCTGTAGGTTTTACCATAGTTACGGCATCATATGCTTTAGGATAAAGTTTAGGCTAAACTAATTCTACACACACACACACACACACACACACACACACACACACACACACACACACACACACACACACACAATCATTTAAATTGTTCCTTTTTAACTGTGTGGCCTTTTAACGTAATTCTAAATGAAACAATATGTGGATTTTCATACACATACTCTAAGATATGCAATAGATAGAAATTGCAGAATTCTCCTAAACACACACATACACACACACACACACACACACACACACACACACACACACACACACACACACACACACACACACACAGGCAGGCTCCAACCACACATGCATTAATGCACAACAGCATGTCTCTCCTCATTTATATCTGTATATTATGAAGAAATATGGCAGGGAAAAGGTTTATATTGGCCTGGAAGTGTGGTGGAGTGAGATTTGAATTGCAAATCAGCATGCCATACAGGATGGAGTATCTGAAACAGTACCAGCGGAGCGTGTGGAGTGTGGTTAACCCTTCGGCTGTTCAGCTGCCTCTGCTCCAGCATTATAAGATCAAAGCACTGCTCACTTTTCACTCAGCTTTTAACTTTCTATCTTACACACACACACACACACACACACACACACTGTCTCTCACTCTCATATACAGTACATACACAAGTACACATTCAGTTTGGGGCTGAAATTTTCGTGGATCTGAGATGTATATGTTTACACCTCAGAGTGTGTGATATGAAGTGGCTTGCTGTTCCCTCAGTTTCATTCCTCTGTATTTGGTAAACACACTCACTCACTCTCTCTCTCACTCTCTCTCTCTCTCTCTCTCTCTCTCTCTCTCTCTCTCTCTTTCTCAATTCCCAGAGTGTTAAAGGACTAGCTGGTTCAGAACATTTGGCGTCTGAAGTTTGCTTCATTAGCTTTGCACCGGAGTCAGCTTCAAACACATCATGCCCGACATTTAGAGTGAGAGAAAACAGCCTATATTTAATTTTCCGAACTGTTTTAGGGGAACGAATGTGTTAAACTCTGCTGATGTGTCTACGTGTGTGCGTGCTCATATTGAATGCCAAGCTGGAGTATTTGCCCTAAACAATGCACACAATGCCACATGTGCCACTGTACACACAGAAAGAGACAAATGTAGGTCAGAGACAAACATGGCGAGGGTCAGGGAGCGTAACTGCACAGCAACGGCGCTTGGCATACAGATTATTCAAATGAAATGCATTTTGAGCAATGAGTCACGATTCACCTCAATGCTTCTTTCATTTATCTTTATCTCACGTGCTGTAGTGTCCAGGAGTCACTCACTACACTACTATATATATATATATATATATATATATATATATATATATATATATATATATATATATATATATATATATATATATATAAAGAATATCTTTTTGTCAGAATCCGTACACAGACTGAACATTGTGTACATTTTATTTTTTTGCTCAGTCTTTTCTTTTAAGAGATGACAACACTTCCTTCCATTTTTCCATGATGATATGTGAGCCATATGAAGCCATTTGCTACTCTAGTTACAAACATAGCTATATATTATGTTACATGTATCTACAGAGCTACACGAGGCCTATATTCTCCATTTAGATCTGTGGAACAAATATTAGTAATCTTGTTTTACTCCAAGAAAAACAGCCCTTTATCTTAAGATACTTAATAGAACATTCATTACATATTCACAAGGAATGTGGGTCATGGTCAGATCGTAAAAAGATATTTTCAGTTGATCAAATTATATAATTTGATCAATGAAATCCACTTGGCACCATTCTCTATTTATAAATCCGACTGTACGCCTTTATTGGATCTGTTAATATTTGCTGAAGAAATAAAGCACCTCTCCCAAACCCTGTGTCTGAATGTATTTAATGATGAGGTGTTTGTTTGTGTACCTACTCTAACTGTGGAGCTCTAACTCTCTCTCTCTCTCTCTCTCTCTCTCTCTCTCTCTCTCTCTCTCTATCGCTCTGTGTGTGTGTGTGTGTCTATGTTTACCATTTAAATGAAGACTTAATCTCTCAGAGTGGCTGTTTTAATCTGCCATTAGGCCTTCGGGAAGAGAGACTTACTAGTATTCCACAAATGCACTCCATAAGCAGCATGATCCACCCCCACCCCCTGGATCAGATTTCCTGCCACCCATTGCTGAAACACACAGAGAGAAAGAGATAGAAAAAGAGAAAGTAAGACAAAATAATCTGTTGTAGACATGATGTTCACACATCACATGCTCACACTGCTCTCATTCTCTTCTCCCTGTCATCGCTGAGGAAAATGGTCGACCTAGTTTTCAGGTCAAGGTGATTGCAGGTCTGCCATATACACCAGTTCAATATAAATTGAACTGTGCGGGTGAAGAGGTCTCTCTCCTGCACCATCCAAAATAAGATATGGTGGTCTGGAAGAGATTGATATTGAAGCTACGAGAGTGTCTGTGAATCTCAAGTAAGGGACTTGTTGGTCTGTGAAAGGGTGAGTGAGGCTGGTAGAGTGGGTGTAGGTCTGGGACAGGGAGGCTGTGGTTCTGAGATGGTAAGTGCATCTTGGACATGGTCTATGTGTCTGTTGAGGTTCTGTTGGTTATGACTCAGAGAGAATTTGTTGGTTAGGATCCTGATAAAGGATCTGTTGGTTATAAGTCTGAGACAGGATCTGTTGGTTATGAATCTGACAAAGGATCGGTTGATTGAGACAGAGAGGAATGGTTGGTTATAACCTTGAGAGAGTATCTGTCGGTTATGGGTTTGAGTGAAACCCTGGGAAAGCATGAAGTGGGCTTGAAGCTAGGTCTGTGGGTCTGATAGAGGGTTTCTAAGTCTAAAATAAGCTTTGTAGATCTTGAAGAGGATACAGTGGGTATAGAAAAGAATCACCCCCTTTAAAATAATTTAATAATAATTTGTGATATTGTTATCACATGCACACAATGACCACTCTTTGTCATAAATTTCTGCAACTGCTTCAGAGTTGTTGTAGGCCTCTTGGTAGCCTCTCTGACCAGATCCAGGGAGGGTCTGTGTTGTACCAAATACCTTCCACTTCTTAATAATAGACTTCACTGTGCTTCTAGGCATTGATAAAGCCTTTGAAATTTTTTTGTATCCATCTCCTGACTTGTGCCTGTCCACAACTTTATCGCGGAGATCTTTTGAGAGTGCCTTGCCACCCATAGTTGATTGTTTGCTTCAGTTGCGCTACAAAATGCTCCAGGAAAGCTCTTTTCATGCTGAGCTAATCAAAATGACCACAGCTGATCACATTTGAATGTCAAATTGCTTTGTGTGCCACTGGGAAGGTGATTAGCTACACCTTATTGAGTTTACAAGTCATTTTTAGGAGGGGGGTGATCCTTTTTCCAACTCAGTGATTCTGTTTATTTATTTATTTATTTATTTTTAATTTCTGACATGTTGGTGTTATATCTTTCACTTGGATGTTATAAGTTGCACTGAGCAAATACAACTGGATAAAACAAAAACTATGTCTGTTTTCATTTCAGGCTAAAAAGCAACAAAATGTGGTTATTTTAAAGGGGGGTGATTCTTTTCTATTCCCACTGTATGTGGGTCAGGAATTGATGTTTTGTGGGTTTGGGAATGGGTCTATGTGTTTGGCTTGAAGTGTGTGTCTGGAAGTGGGTTTAAATAAATGTATTATAATAAAGATTAATCAAAGCTCACACCTAAACACATGATATAACATTCCAAAACTTCTTATAATAAAGATTAATAAAAATACACAATTAAATACGAGATAATACTCCAAAAGTTATTAAAATACACACGTAAATATATGGTATAACATTCCAAAACTATAATAATAATTTAAAAAAAAAAAGATAGCTCAAAGCACACACCTAAATACATAATATATATCATTGCAAAACTTACAGACTGTTGATTTAGAAAAAGGAAACATCTCTTAGATTCGCAATGGTGCATCCACCTTTGACAACACAATGTGATTGGCAAATCCATCTGTGACAACAAGTTTTGATTGGCGAATCAATCTTTGGCAACACTTTTTAATTGACAAATCCTCCTTTAATTGTACATTGTGATTCGCTGATCCATCACTGCAGACAACAGGATTGGCGGAAAACAATGGAAATGGCGATCACGGATTGAATGGCCGAACCAGATAGTCGTGTTTCAAGAAGCACCACAAAGACCTGCCTGTGCTGAGGCTTAAGACTTTCCTGCTCGCTGTGGAAAAGCCATTGTGCACTGTTGGGCCATAAACATTGAAAACACTGTGTCAATTGACAAGCAACCTATAGATCGACTCCTCATCCCCCATGGCCTTATGAGATTTTTGAGGCTTGGACATTTTGAGCACTTCACAAAAGACTCAGAAGTAGAAAACCTGTTGAAAATAAACACTGATCATATCACACTACACTGACTACTACATAGACATATTTTCTCTTTTAAAGTTGTACAAATTCTACAGTTAACATTAAAAAAAAAAAAGTACTGCTTTTCTTTTCATTTCCATTTGAACCGTCTTAATTTTTTCTTTGGTCATTTTTGCCCATGGCTTGCCCAATGCAGATTCTGACCAGTGTCTATGAAGCTTTGGAAAAACAGGGAGCATGAAAGCTAAATTCAGCGTGTTGAATCATAATTAAACAATAAAATATAATAATTTAATTCAATTCATTAAAACCGACAATAAAATGAAAAGGTGTACAATTCAGAGCCCTATACATTAAAGACAGTTATTATAATGAAGATCAATTGATAATCATCGAATAAAATGAAACACTTAATACATGATAAACATTCGAAAACTTATAATAATAAAGATGAAACAAACCCCACATAAACACGCGACATAACATTCTACAATCTCTGATAATGAAGATTGATCAAAGGACACAATTAAACAGGAGATAATAATCCAAAAGTTATTAAAATACACAAGAAAAAAAGGTACAAAACTTACTTTAATAAAGATCGCTCAAACACACCTGAATATGCGATATGTATCACAGCAAAACTTACCGACAGTTGATTAGAAAAACAGGAAACATCTGTCTTAATTGCTGCTGGAATCAGCCACCTCGCGCAATATCACGCCGATTGTGTAATATTACGAGGTGAAAACGAGAACCGCAACTTCCGCTGAATTTCAGTAGAATGTGGTTCAATCTGGTTGCTGCAGAAAGGCATGACTTTTGCCATCATTCTGTTTTGAATGTGTTTTTAACAGTTTTGGGAACAGTGTCTTAGCATTTGAAAACATCTGCTGAAAAATTAATAGTTTTGCCATAGGTGGTGGAGTATGAATGAGGAAAGCGTTCATGGATTTCGGAGAACGTTGTCATTGAATGCATTTTGTGTGAAAGCAATGAAAAATGATTCACAGTTTGGTCCACATACACTTCTGTTTCGCTGACCGTATGAAGAATTTTGACAGTGCGACTTCAGTTTTGACCGATGCATGTTAGCAATTGAAAAAAAAACTGTAAATCAGACTAAACAGATGTAGTTATCAATGACGTGAGTGGGAGCACTAGAAAGTTCAGACTGGATTCAGATGTGGAACTGTGGTGGCTCCTGGATCAGTGGGGAATTTGGATGTAATGTTGAACTTTTTAAGCATTCATGGCCTCCTACACATGTCAACTTTGTCGTGTTTATTATACTTTGTTTGCTCTTAGGTGCGTTCTGTTTCACTCTAATGCATGTTCACTAAATAGCCATCATCCTGGCTTCCTAGCCATCAGAACAGTTGCTATGGCTACCTCCAACAAGGGGAGTTTCTGAAAGCTGCCATTCTGCTCAGACTGTGGAAAGAAGTGCAGTAGCACACTTAACATGAATCATCAAATTGACCTCAAGATTTTGCCAACCGTTACTATGGTGAATAAATCTGTCATTATAAATCAGCTAGTTAAGGGTGGCTCAGTACAGGAGTGCAGTCAATTATTCTCAGTAACAAGTGTTCAAAGCAGAAATGCAAAAACTCAGCATTACTGAGATTTATGTTTTCCTTTTTCTAACACAGCAGATTCAGTCTACGAAGACCATGGTCATTAGCTGATGAGTTGAATCAGGCATGGTAATGTGGTATTTGCTATAAAGTTATTATAATGAATAAACAAGGATGTGAAAAATGCTGTACACATTTTTCTTAGAATTAGTTCAATACTCAATTTAGTGGTTGTGTAAACAGAGAGACAGGAGTTGCACAGACAGGACATACTGGTCCCTCAGGTGTGCCCAACCAAGACAAAGTGAAACAGCACAGCTGCACCATGGCCTAGGCTGTGTGTGTGTGTGTGTGTGTGTGTGTGTGTGTGTGTGTGTGTGTGTGTGTGTGTGTGTGTGTGTGTGTGTGTGTGTGTGTGTGTGTGTGTGCGTGCATGGGCAGTCATGGCTGACTGAGACTGCACAGAGACACATAGTCAAATCAAATAAAATTAGACACGGAATTGAAATTAGCAAATGATCATGCTGTAGATGCAAATATCAGGTATATGCCAGTGGACCAAGCTGTATGGACTTAATTATTTAGCTTTTATGTCTGGCTTTTTGGACACAGGTTTGTCTTGTCTTAGTGTCAGTTTCACTTTAAAATGCTTTACCACTTAATATTAAATAATTCATTCATTCATTCATTCATTTAGTAAGTGCTTTATCCTGGTCAGGGTTGTGGTGGATCCAGAGCCAGTCCTGGAAACACTAGGCATGAGGTGGAAATACAACCTGAATATGACGTCAGTCTAACAAAGGACACCATGCACACACACACATTCACAGCTAGGGGCAATTTAGTGTAGACAATACACCTACCAGCATGTTTTTGGGAGGTGGGCAAAAACTGGAGAACCTCCAGGTTATAGTAAATATAAGCACTCTTGGAATGCCGCTTGACCAATCAAATTAGTGGACCACAACTAACTGCTGTGTAATAACAGAACAACACTAGAGAACAGGAACCAAAACAAAAACAATGGCGGTGTCGAAATTCAGTTATGAAATTGGCTTTACTATAAGTCACTGTCCTATACAATTTGTACAGTTTTGCTGAGATGTTCCACAATACACCACATAGTTTATCCTATTGAAGCTGCTGTTGTAAAAAAAATTGTACTAAACAAGGTTTTTGTTAAGCTAATACTACACTGTTTTTGTACTTGTCTTACATTAGTTTATATGTTGCACTATGTACCATGTTCTTAAATATTTACTTTAATGTACAGATAAAGTAATATTATATGACGTATTAAAATATACACTCACTGTCCACTTTATTAGTAACACCTCTACACCTGCATATTCATGTAGTTATCTAATCAGCCAATCATGTGGCAGCATTGCAATGCATAAAATCATGCACGTACAGCTTCAGTTAATGTTCACATCAAACATCAGAATGAAGAAAAATTCTGATCTCTGTGACTTTGATTGTGGCATGGGTTGTTGGTACCAGAAGGGCTGGTTTGATTATTTCAGAATCTGCTGATCTCCTGGGAATTTCACACACAACGGTCTCCAAAGTTTACTCAGAATGATGCGAAAAGCAAAAACATTGAATGAGTGACAGTTCTGTGGGTGAAATCACCTTGTTGAGAGGTCAGAGGAAAATTGCCAGATTGGTTTGAGGTGCCAGGAAGGATATAGGAACTCATTTACAACTATGGTGAGCAGAAAAGCATCTCAGCATGCACAAAACATCAGACTTTAAAGTAGATGGGCTACAACAGCAGAAGACCACATTGGGTTCCACTCCTGTCAGCCAAGAACAGGAATCTGATGCTATCACGGGCACAGACTCACCGAAACTAGACAATTGACGATTAGAAAAGAAAAATCACCTGGTCTTATTCCAGTCTTCAACTGTCCAGTTTCGGTGAGTCTGGTAATAAAGTGGACTAATAAAGTGAACATGAATGTAGATATATTACAAATACAAAAAGTAAACAAAAAAATGAGGTTTTAATTGCCTCTATAGCAATTGAATCAATAATTGAAACAATAAACAGACAACAATCAAGCAAACAAATAAATAAACGTTAAAGCACAGTGATGAGAATTGTAAGCTCAATACACATCTAGATCAGTGTTGAGAGCCGACACAGAAAAACACACACACACACACACACACACACACACACACACACACACACACACACACACACACACACACACACACACACACACACACAGTAAAATGTCACTTCTATTTCCCCTATGCTCGGGATGGGGATCTTTTCTGATTTTTGTAATTGCCTTTGCATTGCTTTGTCTTTTATATGCATGAGAGTGTATGGATTGAGAGCATGTCTGCATCATTACCATCAAGTACCGCTATTACCTGGGGATCTGGGTCAGAAGTCAACTGGGTGTCCAGGTCAAAGATCAACCCTTATTCATCAATAATGATTTCACAGCCAGCATTACAGCTTCAGATTATTCATACGGACGATTCAGAGACTGGCTTTTTCCATTCTTATTTAGATGTGATTATTGACCAACTATTTAGAAACAGTCTATCATAATCGCAGACGCGGGAATTCATTATTTTGTTGCTGTTTGCCAGGAAGCTGTTGGCCGGATTTGGCGAATCATTCAGCACTGGCAGCTTGCTTTGTTTATGCTGTCATTTTTCATGTGATCACAACTGAAAACAATTCACTGCCAGCTGGTGAAGGATCTGTGAAGGCTGTTTTGTGGCCGGCGTGTTTGTCTGTGTGTCTCCAGAGGTTGGGACTGAGAGTTCTCTTTACTTAAATAGCAAATTGTCAACAGTAAAAGTTAACAGATTATTTATTTATTTATCTATTTATCTATTTTTATTTTTTTTTGGGGGGGGCTGCATGCTAAAATTGTAATTTAATGATAATTTATTAGTCATTTTCTTTTGCACCTGAGCAGTTGACTGCTTTTAACATTCTCCTTTAACACCCCAACCAGGGGTTAAATTAAGAAGGAGAGATTAAGGAGGTGGGAGAGCTCTGCTTTCATGGGGCCACCACTCATCAATTCATGGGTTATTATATGGAATTCTCAACACAGATATCAAGGAAATATGTTTAAAACAAGATTCAGATATTTCTGTTTCTGTGTTGTCCCATCAAGGGTAAATTCTCCTTCATCTTGTACCCGGATGCCCCGTGAATGATCTGTTACTATACAAACTATAATGTATTAGACCGATCACATTAATATAAACCTCTGATTTGAACCTGCACCACTGTCCGAGCTACTGTTATAGGAAATTAATCAACACCTTCTAACCAATCAGAACCCAGAATTTTAAAGCGCTGTGGTATAAATGAATACATACAGCAGTTAAACAGTTTTGAAATGAAATCATGTCTCTATAATGCAGTGTTAATGTTATCATTATTAATTGTTTTCCTTGTATCTAATTTTAGCATTGTTCAAAAAGCTGTGTTTACACAGATCTAGTTTACACCTGACACTAACCCCAACCCCCTCCCAGCTCTCATTTACTCACCCTAGAACTGAACCATTATGTATATATTCAGCTCAGTGAGCTGATGAATGCCTATTCATATACAAGGAAAATTGAAAGAGCGTTTAGAAATGTGCAAAGCTTATTTGGAAAAATTACACATTGCTCTATGGCCATGCTGAATCAATTTGATGTAATACTACACACTGCTACGGCCTCATACTGAGCATCTGAAGTATATTTTTGTGATTTATAAGCATGAACAATACGCTCGAGTGAGACTGACAGGCAGAGTGTTGGGGATGCACATTAAATCTGCTGGCCACAATAAACAATGTGTGTGTGTGTGTGTGTGTGTGTGTGTGTGTGTGTGTGTGTAATGTGGCCAGAGACAGCAGACAAAAGGGATCAGGGAGGGACCATTTGGGGAAACTCCTGGATTAGCATCCAAAACATGAGAATATAACATGCATAATATATAACATACAAGACATATACATATATAAAAATATATCATGCATATTCTGCATAAAGATGAAAAAATTAAAATAATCATAAACCTGGTTGAATTTCTGCATAAACATGAAATAACTGTAAATGTAAGTGCTCGATCTTGTTTTTTTTTATTTTCCAAAGATCGGAAAATCCCTGCTACTAGAATTTGTCCATTATGTGTGGAATAAAATACTCCATGTCATGCTGTCCAGCAAAATATAGAGTGATGAAGCAGAGTTAGCATAACAGCACGTTCTGAAGTGTTTTATTCCTCTTATACCACAGATATTCCTGATTACAATTTTTAAAAATTAAATGACACATTATTTAATCATTCATAGCTATGTTTCTTGTATGAAACAAGTTAGTTCCTGTTCCACTTATGCTATAGCAGCTATAAATAGTCATTCCCAGTCATTTTTTCTCTCAAAGTTATTAAGACACACAAAAAAAAACAAAAAAACAGCATTATTGTCATTAATGAGACCTCCTCTGTCCTGCGCTGACACTGGGGGCTCCTTCCATAAATGAAAAATAAACATTTCCTGACAGAAAATGTCACTATATCAATGATTACATGTGTTTTTAATCTGCTTATGGAGCATCTGTCACACAAGTGCCTGTGAATGAGCTGATAACATAGAAACAATAACGTATTAGAAAGAGCGCATTAGTCTAAACCTGCGATTTTCAGCTGTGCTAGTGTTAAAGAAAACGAATCAATCAGAATCCAGAATTCAACAATGCTGTGGTATGATATCTATTGATATAGTAATATTGTAAATTACATATGACTCCGGTATTGCTTTTGTTAATTTTCCTTAATTGTTTTAAAATGTCTTAAATGTCTTAATTCTGTTTAAATGGGTTTGAGCTGCATTTCATTAACGCAAGGTGTTGAATACATTTAAAAAAAAAAAAAAATTGTTATTCTTAAAATAATACTGCTGGAAGATGCTAGCAATGAAATTCTCCCCTTCTTCGTGTGATACTCGATTACGTAAGAAACAGACTCCTAAATGATGTGTGGAAAGTGTCTGATAACGTTCTGTGAACAATTTGTAACAATGATTTGGGTTAACTGGAGTATCATAAATCTCATCTTTTTAATGTAATCTGTACCAGGACAGGACATGTAGCACCATCAGAGCAGGATAATCCCCAAAAACAAAAACGAAAAGATTTCATAATCAGATTAAATCAGATAAACATTAGATGACAGCCACAAAGAGAAAATCAGGACATGTTCTGCTATTTTGTAGATGTTATTAATGGTTTAAATCTGATATATGCGCATAGGTTGTTGTGAAGATTGTAGTTTAAAATGTCTTTTGTCTTCGCTTTACATACATATCTGCAATATCACGGTGGCACTCCAATCATGGAATCACCCAGCTAACTTCAGACATAAAACACATCTTGGTGGACAGAATGTAATTATCGCTTTATGGGCCACATTTTCCTTTAAAATGCTTATGATGTACAGGTGTTGAATCAGAAGCCAGTAAATGTATAGCTGTATTGATTTCCAATCAGACAGCATCAGTCTTCAGAGAAATCTACATTTACATATCATTATGAGAACAATGTGTTAAGGAGGACAATTAATTCCTTTCCCCCCTTTCATTTCTGAATGTAGGATAAGCCTCGTGTGTATCGTCATAGCGTCCCTCCTGCATTACTCTCCACGCATTTTAATTTTTCCTTATAGCCCCGCCCCTAGACTCATTTCACCGCCTCTTTTTATGGAAGACTAAAAGAGCCATAATGCCTCAAAATACCTCTTGTTCTATTGAAATGTATAAAACAATGACACCACTAGATGACTGTGTAAACCACAAATGGATAGGCATAGAAAAGTTGTCAAACTGGAGTTAATCATGTGATGTGATGTGGAAAAATTACATATACTCAAAGTTAGATAGGAAAAAGTGTCAAACGCTTCAACGTGATGTGTAATAAAGTGTTAAATAGCCATTAATCACGCCTCAAAGTGACGTAAAAAGCATGCCAAACATCAACTTGATGTGAAAAGAACTTGTCAAATAGGTAATCAACACAACAAATAAAAACAATGTGAAGTGGGATCAATTAGGCGTGTGTTATTATAACTGTGAGTATCTTTGGGTGTGAAGGAATAACCTTTCTGATACACTAACAATTAATTTCTCTAACATTATGGGTTTTTTTTTTTTTAAGTAATGCATTTATGAAACTTGTTTAAAATCCATGATCTAATTACATCTTGATCATATCCTAATAATACAAAATACAATATTGGATTTATGGGATTTTTATTGTGTTGTAATTTTCAATCTGTGTTTGGGGAAATAGTTCTGTAAGTTATTATCAATAAAAACTGTAAGACTGTAAGACAGAAATTTGACTAAAAATAACAACTAATATGGCAAAAATAACAACTAATAATTAAAATAACTATTTTTTTTCCCCCCATGTTTAAAAAAAGGAACACTAATTGATTTCATTAATAATATTTTTTATGTGACCTATCCATTTTTGGTGCATCGAAAAATGCCTAAAGCCATTTTTACACTGGCCACATTAACATTGTGTTAGATTGTGCGTCCTTGTTTTACATTCAGAGTCTATTATTTTCACTCATGCGTGTGAGAAAAGTGAACTCCATAGAAATGCATCACAAAATCAATTTCTTTAAAAAAAAAAAAATCATTTTCTACAAAGATATCATGATTGTACAACTTGTAGATGCATAGCTGGAGAAGTCATTATATGTTGCATTTTCAGTTGACTTTGGGGAAATCACTTGAACTATTTCAATTGCTTTTGTTTGATTTGTTCCTTGCAAAGAGCTGAAAGTCTGTCAATTTTGACAATAAACCTGATTTGCAATGGGGGTTGAATAATTTTGATTGCAGCTGTAAGTGTTATGTATTATGTGCCATAATACACCAACATGGGTCACTGGCTATTCACTGTCCTGCTGTCAGATTTTAGCTGAAAGGTTTTGTAATTACTGCTGGCAGTTTCACTACGGACAAAAAAGCTTACAATTTATACAATGTAAACAATGGATTTGTTTCCACCTAATTACTCACTGCGCTTTATAACAAGAGATTGAAGATCCTTGGTTTGTTGTCTCATGTTCTATGTTCGGACTAATGAATCATGTCTCTGTGTGTGGGCCTGTGTTTTTGCTGTAGTTATTGTGAAGCCAGAAATGGACTATAATGTTATCAATCAAGCTTAGATAAAGATGAATGATGAGAGCTCAAGAACAGCAATGTAAGCTCTTCTTCTTCTTCTTCTTCTTCTTCTTCTTCTTCTTCTTCTTCTTCTACAGTTTGGCAAAAACCATTTAGCTACTGATTGTGCTCTTATATTCTGTATATATATATATAATTTATACAACATGGATCCAGTCCACTAATTCCAAGAGTGCCCATCTTTCCTATAACTGCACTGGGACATTTCACTGTATGAATCACTCCAATCGTCTGTTTTCACCACATAAAAATCCACTTCCTAGTTCGAAACAGTTACTATAGTAGTGTTAGCGTCATCATTATCAGACATGACAAAATATACTTTTCAAGAATATAACTTTTGACTTATATAAATAATAAACCTCTTCAGATGCAAATGAAAAGGGAGAAGGGACACCAGTTTTACCAGAATCACTTTTAACGGGAATGTACAAATCAATGCGAGTTAGTTAGCCAGCTAGCCGACGTGCTATACAGTAAGTGTGGGTTCTTTGGGAACATTTTCGCTAGCGGAGCAAAAATAGACAGAACATTTGGCCATGTTGTGTCCGAAATGTCACTTAGTCGATATTAATTTCTTGTTTATAGAACTATTGTGTTAAAAAAATATATATATCACACATGCAATTGTGAATTACTGAATATTGGCGTGGCTGTGATTGGCTATGTACAGCCGAATCACAGCCATGCTGATATTCAGCATAATTCCACTCTTGCCTGTGCAATATAACTTAAATAATCATGAATACCAATGTGAGTTACAAATTGAGAGACATTCATAAAGGACAATAACGAATGAACAGTAGAGTGTAATTAATTAGTAAATGGGAGATGGGGGCATGGTTATTGGTGGGAGTTTCCGGGAGGTCTGGAACTAGACTTATTCCATTAATAGTTAAACATTAAACAGTTTATCATGCTCTCAAAACAAAACAAAACAAAAGAAATGTAAATTCAGCTACTATTAACTGATCATCAGATGCTGGAGTTCGAAATCGAATACAGAAAACGGATTAAACTCAAGATTAAAAATCAAAGTGTGCTGTTGTTATGCATTCAGTATGAATCTAGGGTTAGTGTCACGTGTGAAAGGCGTTTACTTTTATTTCATTTACGTTTATTCGGCGTCTACTGAAAGGACGAGGCATATTTTTTTGAAGTGTTTATGATGCTTTTGGCCTTCCATACTGTCCGCCTCGTTATCGCGTCAAACCGCTGCAGCGTTGCCAAGAGACGCTGTGAGCCGCGCGTGCCGGTTTTTCAAACCTTCAGTCTCGAGGAAGCCGCTAACTGTCACTAAGCCACTTCAGGCGCAGAGCGGCGAAGATGTACACACCGTTTATCTCGGAAATATAAACAAATACAAATATATTTCCTGGTTTATCGGGGAGATATGGACGGATTATGGAATTAGCTTTCACATTTGTCCGAAGGATGAGTTACTAAACGGAAAACGGAGTTATTTTTTTGTGGGAAAAAGTCACTGATGCTGAGGTGAGTAGGCTACAGGTATGGTATTACCTCAGAAAAGCAAACGTTATGAATTACGACGCCTGCAGTGTTTTCTTCAGTTTTCTTCTGTTTCTGTTTATACCATAGGTTTTCTATCTTGTTAAGCTTGATTTTAAAGTTGTATAACCGATGTACGTGTTGGATAAACAGAGCTGAATGGCTTTAATGTGGTTTTATAACGTCATTTTCTTCTTATCTTCTCTTTTATTAAGAACATGACAGAAATGGTGAGACATCCCCTTGTCAGGCTGTATTTCCAAGTGTGAATTACATCAGTTATACACTATCATTACAGTATTGCAAAATGCTTTTGAAATCTTCTGATAGACACATCAGACAGATTGATTGGATGTTGTCCAACAGCTTTGATCAGGAATCACGTGACATCAGATGGTACATTTTGTGTTGAAGACCAAAAAAACAGTGACGCTCATTGATCGAACCGGTTCACATGGGAGAAACCTTGTAACATTGGATAGAGTGTATGCTCAGTGAACATTCAGAGATGCAGTTGCAGATCTTGGCAGGTCCTGTGTTCACTAACATGGATTCACCACATACAATTTGCCTGGAAAATATCATTGTTATATTCAGTAAGTACTTTATCATGATCAGAGTCTTGATGTATCCAGAGTTAATCCCAGGAACATATTGGATGGGACACCAGTCCATCGCAGGGCATGACACACACACACACACACACACACACACACACACACACATCACCTAGTGGCAATTTAGCATAGCAAATCCACCTGCTGGGAGATTAGAGAAAAGCAGTAAACCTGGAGGAAACCCATTGGGAGGACATACCCAGAAACTCCACACAGTCAGTAACCCGAGTATAAGATTGAACCAGGAACCCTACAACGATGAGGTGGCCAAATGTTTGTGGACACCTGACCATCACATACATATGTGGTTCTTCCCCAAACTGTTACCACAAAGTTGGAAGCACACAATTGTCTGGAAAGTCTTTGTATGCTGTAGCATTAAGATTTGGAACTAAGAGGCCCAAAACATGACAATGCCCCTGTGTACAAAGCGAGCTCCATGAAGACATGATTTGGCAAGGTTGGAGTGGAAGAACTTGAGAGCCCCGACCTCAACCCCACTGAACACCTTTGGGATGAACTGGAATGCCGACTTCACCCCAGGCCTCCTCACCCAACATCAGTGCCTGACCTCACTAATGCTCATCCTATTGGAAAGCCTTCCCAGAAGAGTGGAGGTTATTATAACAGCAAATGGGGAATAAATCTGGAATTTGATGTTCAACAAGCACATATGGGATGATGGTCAGATGTGCCAAAACCTTTGGCCATATAGTGTATATCAAATCCAGTTTCAGGCCAGTATCAGCCTACTACTGATATTCAGCACCACATGATTACCCTACACCACAGGTTCCTAACCCTGGTCATGGTACCCCTGTTCTGCTCTTGTTAGTGGTTTCCTTGTTCCAAACCCACCTGATTCAACTAACCAGCTAATTCACAGCCCCTCCTGAGTCGAAGTGGGTGTGTTAGAATGGAGAAAATACATGCAAGACAGAGGGTACTCCAGGACCAGGGTTGAGAACCTGTGCTCTATATTGACAGTAGCAAATGACAAATCCAATCAATTGGCTTGAATGTTTGCTCTGACCAATTCTGTAGTCCAGCATCTTGAATTCCTACCTGCAGTTAGTCCCGATTTACTGTTTGATGCTCAAAATGGAAGAAAAATATGTATAGAGACATTATAAAGAACAACAAAAGGACGTAAAAAATGTAAGGAATGAAATGTACTTACACAACAACAAGAGACAAACTGTGAGCAATGTGTCCAATGTACATGCTCTCGTGGACGTAGGGTTACATCCCTAAATTTTAAGATTATGGTAAAGATGTAGTTCGTAATTTTAGAAGTGTTTCTAAACCTGCAATAATTATATAATTTTAAATATACCTTAGGAGAATTTTTACAATATTGTCATGCAATGGCTGGTTATATCAATTCAAGTTTCTGTTTACAGTTTTCCCTGTCCTGAAAGTAGCTCCACCTTAGATGCTTCTTAAGCTTGAAATCCAGCACAGTTTGGACAGGTTCCTACTCTAAGAACCTACTAATCTGGTTTATCAGAATTTTGTCAGTAAAATGAAAAATGTGCAAGGAGTTTCCTTTGGTGCAGTGTCACATAAGTGCAAGACAGAGACAAGACTGTCTCACTGTTGCTAAGCTCGTTCAGGTTAGGAGACATTTTCATCAAGTCAATATGATGTTAAATGTCACATCATATCTACTGTTTAAACATACTTAATGTGGTGGTGGCTCAGCAGTTAAACTTTCAAAGCTAGTGATCAGAAGGTTGTGAATTTAAATCCCAGGACTGCTAGAAAGCCACTGTTGGGTCCTTGAATCTCGAATGCTCATCTGCATGCTAGGATTGCCTTCTTGGATGAAAGTATCTGGCCAGTGAATGTTTAACCACGGCACTGTTGAAAGCTCGAGTCTGATTGGTCAGAAGGTGTTGGGTAATTCTCTATAACAGATTATATAATGTGTTTGTTCTAATACGATATGGTTTCTGTAGTAACAGCTCATTTGCAGGGGATGCAGATGCTCCACATAAATGGATTAAACAATGTGTTTTATCATTGTTGATAAGGAGATGTTTATTTAGCATTTATGGAAGGAGTCTCCAGTGTCAGCGCTTTGTAACAGGCAGAGGTAAAGCTGTAACCTTAAGTTTTCCGACATCGTCAGAACAGAGGAGTTTATGCTTTGCAGTTTTTCAGTAGTATGATAAGCTGTGGGTTTTTTTTTTGTTTGTTTGTTTTATAAAATTCAAGAGAGGCTGGTGAGGGAACGACTGTTTACTGCTGTTGTACAACTTCTTCTGAAGATGTTCGACAATGTTTAATATAACTATTAACAGGTAAAAAGATACGTCATGTTCAATAATAAATTTTAAAAAATGTAATCTTTGGAAAATTGCTGTGATCAAAATGGAATCACCTGCTTAGGGACATGCTGCTATAGTAAAATAATCAACTTCAGGGTGGTAACAGTGACTCTGCTTCATCACACCACCCTGTCTTCCTATAACAGCACAACAAGGAGCGTTTTAATCTTTACATATCACCCGGCCTTGCTTGTGACTGATGTGACTCCAGTTACAAAGGGATGACACACTTAATCAGCTCCAACACCATCTTCTATTGAGCAGCTGACATACTGAAGCGAGAGAGAGAGAGCTGACGATTGAGTAAAAGTTGAACTGACAAATAAAGGCTTTGGAGAGCGAATTGAAAGGAGGGTATGAGGTATGAGGTGTCTAATGATGTTGGGTGAGGAGGCCTGGGGTGCAGTCGGTGTTCCAGTTCATCCCAAAGATGTTCAGTGGGGTTGAGGTCAGGGCTCTGTGCAGGATACTCGAGTTCTTCCACTTCAACCTTGGCAAACCATGTCTTCATGGAGCTCGCTTTGTGCACAGGGGCATCGTCATGCTGGAACAGGTTTGGCAGCTTCGGTTCCAGTAAAGGAAAATTGTAATCCTACAGCATACAAAAAAAAAGAACCACATATAGGTGTGTTGGTCAGGTGTCCACGTACTTTTGGCCATAGAGTGTAGGATAGAAGAAAGACTGTAGTGAAGTACAGCCCATAGGTTAAATCGCTACATTGTTCTTAGCTATCACAGTATATACACATCACATGGCTGTAAGATTATCTGTATAAAATAACTGAAATATGAATTAACGGTAAAATATAAATGTAGTAAGAATCCCTCCACCAGAACTCCAACTACAGCCTTACTAATGACATTAAGGAAAAGTAAACATGGGTCTTCTGATGCTTCTGTATGGGCTATTATGCAATTTCCTCAGAAATTCAATCAGAATAGTTAAACACAGACCTTACTGGGCAATTAAAATGGATTTTGTTTCCTATTCTCACAGCTTTATAGAGTAGGGTTGATATTTGCATTGAGTTTCCCACAGACAATTATCATGAAATTAGATTTTTAAAAAATTTTTTTATACCAGAACCTGCATAAAAACAACTGTACTTCCTAAGCTTTTCTGTCTAGAAGATAAAAGGAGGCTGCATAGTGTGAAGACAAAGAAATCTCATGCTGGAATTGAAATAAAACAGCGTCTGTGTTTTTTTTAAATTTATTTATTTATTTTTTATTCCGTCCAGCCCAAACATTTAAGAATGTAGCATCATCTGTGAAACAGTCCAAGTACACACTTCAGTTTTTTTTTTCCTTATTCCAACCTTCTTTGTATAGATTGCATTTGATTTTAGCATCAAAGATTAGGTTTGTTGTAGTAATAAACTCAGAGTGCCTCGTGAGCGGAAATCCACTTTCCCAAGCATACGGCGGAGAAGAGCAGGAGCGCTCTGTGCATTAATTCTCTTTTTTTTTCCCTGAGGCTTCTCAGAAATGGCACAGGATTCAGAGAACTTGGCTCACAATGTCTGGCACTGGATTGAGTCTCTGTGGCACAGAGGAACCATCAGATACAACACTCTTCCCTGTGAGCTACTGCAGGAATATCAACTCGCTGCTCCACTTAGATCTTCAGCAACGTCACAACAGAGGCTGGACACGCCGGACTAATGAATCATTAAAGACAGTGCTTGGCCGAGAGAATCAAACAACGCCATATGACTGCCTCTCGGGCTTTTTTCGATTCTGGTGCAATATGAGTGAGAAAAGAGAGACAAGCACAGCTCACCGCAGTCTGCTTTGACTTTGGCAGCTGCTCGCTTTGTTCATTACAAGGTCAGAAGCGGAGACTGATTTGAATGAAATAATCAGGTCATTGTGGGTAGTGAAATGAACGGGCAGATTATTGACCACCCTGAAGTGGATTATTTTCTCATAACAGCATGTCACAAAGTGTTTTATTCCTCTTATACCACAGAGATTGGCTAACAATTCCATGAGCAACACATCATACTTTTTTTTTTTTTTTAATCAATTTAGATATACATTTAAAGTTGTGCAACATTTACAAGTCATCACTTACGTTATAGCAGCTATAAACAGCCGTTCCCTCACCAGCCTGTCTTTTTTCTTTCTTTTGAAGAGAGAGACAAAAAAAAAAAAAAATGCAGTTTGTCGTATTACAGAGAAACTCTTCTGTCCTGTTGACCTTTACAAAAGAGCTGAGACTGGAGACTCCTTCCATAAACGTTAAATAAACATTTCTTTACAGAAAGCTTCACCATATGAAGCTTTCTGTATCAAGTACACGTACATGACAAGTACACGTACATGACAACTCGGTTTTAAAAAATAATCTATTATTAGCCACACAAGTCTCTGTGAACGAGCTGTTACTATAGAAACGATGATGTATTAGAACGAGTGCGTTAATGTAAACCTGGGATTTAAATTACAGCGTGCACCATCGTCAGAGCTGTTGTTATAGACACTTAATCACCACCTGTCCATTCAAGAATCCACTCATGCTGTGGCAATGCTTATCATTGCGGAAGTTCACGGTTTGTCCATGATAACTATTGTGTAACTAATAAATATAAAACGTTGCTATATATAGAGTTTATAAATATTGACTTTTTTAATCGCTTGACTCTGTGTCAAATGTTTGTTGATACACAAAATGGCGCGACAAACTTATGTTTTTGTCAGGTAATTACAATTATCATACAATTTGTGTTATGTGATCCTGAACCCATTTTACAATTAAAACAACGAAACACACAAGTAGGAAAAGCAGAATAGCCGCACAGCTTGATTGAAAAGAGTTACTGGCTGCAATATTATCTAATTTCTTTTAACTTCTTTCATTTTATCGCCTGCGTTGTGTGTATAGTCGATTAAAACTTATGATTCCTATCCATTTGCGGACTCCAAATTGGCTGGCTCAGTACTTTACATAACCACCATTACGTTCCTCTGTACATCATAAAATTAACTGTCCACATTCATTAAATGTCTCAAGGTAATATCTATATATATATATATATTTAGATTCAGCCATTCAGAGCCTGTACCACTGTGTTCATGAGGATGTACAAGCCAAAAGCACATCCTGTACTGGCATTTTTCCTCTTAAGTTTGACAAGTCAGTGTCACACAGCTCGTGGCTGTATTCTGAGTATGGTACATGATATGCACAAAACATTATATTTTATATACATTACTAAAAGTACTGTGATTACACTATATTAAAACCACACTGGATGTTTTTTTTGGTAATGGCATTATTATAGTTGGTGCAATATTTAAATAAATAATAACAGACATTTCAGAGAGCTCCATTTTGACATTGCTTTCTGGGCTCATTTGCATATTATGGATTTGCATATTCAGTGGTGCAAAGATAGTACAGGATAACAGTTATGTAAATAATAAAACACTGTGTCAATGACATGGTGGTGTGATGAAGCAGAGTTACTGTTACCACCCTGAAGTTTATTTTCCTGTAACAACATGCGCAGTGGAGGTGTTTTATTCCTCCTATACAACAGCAATTTGTCAATGATAATTTTTTTTTTTTTTTTTACATTAAAGAACATCATCATTTTTTTAATGATTTTTTATTCAGTGTTGTGGAAAACCCGCGAAACAAGTTAATCTTAATATGCTCTCTCTTGAAGATCTTATTTTGTAGATAAAGGTTAGATAAAGGTCTGCTGGCTCAGTAGTGATGAGCGCAGTTAAGCCTGGAGGGAGGAACCAAGTTTAAATAAAGGTTAAACGCTGCATTTATTCATTGCTCCCTGAAGAAACTGCTCAGTAATGGAAATCTGCACTAGATCACGCCCCTTTTCAAGGGTTCACACCAGATGACAAATGACCCATAAATCACAAAGCCATCACGCTTCTTATCAGCTATTGGAAGGCGCTGAAATGGAACGATTTATTCATTCATTTATTCATACATTCATTAAAACAGAACAAGCCCCAGAGTCAGAGGTCTGATTTACAGTAAAATTACCCAGCCTTTAAAGTAAAGGATAAAAAGAAAATAAGGTGAAATGAGGTTCAAATTGGCAGCAGATCAAATGGGGCTTTGCAGAAATAAATGAGATTTTTTTTAAAAAATCTGTTAAAGATTATGTCACATTTAGGACTAGCTGATCACTGGGTCACTGTCATCTGATTTTCACTGTCCTGCATTTAAGGAGAAGATGTAGGGTGGTAACTGCGGTAATAAACACTGGACTATACAAAGCTAATAATAGAATAATAAATAATAAAATACAATAATAAATAATAATAGAATATTCAACATGCCTTCATTAAAGCTCTAGTTCTAGTTCAACCTTCTTCCAGTTAGGTTCTAGAATATTCAATGTACTTCCAGTAAAGTTCTAGATAGGGAGGGACGATATTTTATCGTTCGCAATATACTGGTAGAAATTCTCCCCACAATAAGAATTAGTCTTCCCGTTCATGGAAATGTTTATAATAATGATAAAGTCTAGTTGAAGCCTAGTTAATTTTTACTTTTAGATCAATGTTTGTGTTTCTGAGGCTCTCAAGGCTGCATGCAGCTATCACCTAGAGCCAAAAACAGTGGCGAATGGTACTATATTTATATCGTCACTGATATCGTTATCGCAATAAATACCCGAAAATATCGTGATATAGTTTTAAGCCCGTATCGCCCAGCCCTAGTTCTAGAGTATTCAACATGCTTCCAGTTAGGCTCTAGAGTATTCAATGTACTTCAAGTAAAGTTCTAGAGCATTCAACATGGTTCAAGTTAGGTTCTAACATATCCACATGCTTCTAGCTAGGTTCTAGAATATTCAGTATGCTTCTAGTTAGGTTCTAGAATATTCAACAAACTTCCAGTAGAGTTCTAGAGCATTCAACATGCTTCCAGTTAGGTTCTAACATATCCGACATGCTTCTAGCTAGGTTCTAGAATATTCAGTATGCGTCTAGTTAGGTTCTAGAATATTCAACAAACTTCCAGTAGAGTTCTAGAGCATTCAACATGCTTCCAGTTAGGTTCTAACATATCCGACATGCTTCTAGCTAGGTTCTGGAATATTCAGTATGCTTCTAGTTAGGTTCTAGAATATTCAACAAACTTCCAGTAAAGTTCTAGAGCATTCAACATGCTTCAAGTTAGGTTCTAACATATCCGACATGCTTCTAGCTAGGTTCTAGAATATTCAGTATGCGTCTAGTTAGGTTCTAGAATATTCAACAAACTTCCAGTAGAGTTCTAGAGCATTCAACATGCTTCCAGTTAGGTTCTAACATATCCGACATGCTTCTAGCTAGGTTCTGGAATATTCAGTATGCTTCTAGTTAGGTTCTAGAATATTCAACAAACTTCCAGTAAAGTTCTAGAGCATTCAACATGCTTCAAGTTAGGTTCTAACATATCCGACATGCTTCTAGCTAGGTTCTAGAATATTCAGTATGCGTCTAGTTAGGTTCTAGAATATTCAACAAACTTCCAGTAGAGTTCTAGAGCATTCAACATGCTTCCAGTTAGGTTCTAACATATCCGACATGCTTCTAGCTAGGTTCTGGAATATTCAGTATGCTTCTAGTTAGGTTCTAGAATATTCAACAAAAACTTCCAGTAAAGTTGTAGAGCATTCAACATGCTTCAAGTTAGGTTCTAACATATCCGACATGCTTCTAGCTAGGTTCTAGAATATTCAGTATGCTTCTAGTTAGGTTCTAGAATATTCAACAAACTTCCAGTAAAGTTCTAGAGCATTCAACATGCTTCAAGTTAGGTTCTAACATATCCGACATGCTTCTAGCTAGGTTCTAGAATATTCAGTATGCTTCTAGTTAGGTTCTAGAATATTCAACAAACTTCCAGTAGAGTTCTAGAGTATTCAACATGCTTCCACTTAGGCTCTAGAGTATTCAATGTACTTCCAGTAAAGTTCTAGAGCATTCAACATGCTTCAAGTTAGGTTCTAACATATCCACATGCTTCTAGCTAGGTTCTAGAATATTCAGTATGCTTCTAGTTAGGTTCTAGAATATTCAACAAACTTCCAGTAAAGTTCTAGAGCATTCAACATGCTTCAAGTTAGGTTCTAATATATCCGACATGCTTCTAGCTAGGTTCTAGAATATTCAGTATGCTTCTAGTTAGGTTCTAGAATATTCAGTATGCTTCTAGTTAGGTTCTAGAATATTCAACAAACTTCCAGTAAAGTTCTAGAGTATTCAACATGCTTCCAGTTAGGCTCTAGAGTATTCAATGTACTTCCAGTAAAGTTCTAGAGCATTCAACATGCTTCAAGTTAGGTTATAACATATCCGACATGCTTCTAGCTAGGTTCTGGAATATTCAGTATGCTTCTAGTTAGGTTCTAGAATATTCAACAAACTTCCAGTAAAGTTCTAGAGCGTTCAACATGCTTCAAGTTAGGTTCTAACATATCCGACATGCTTCTAGCTAGGTTCTAGAATATTCAGTATGCTTTTAGTTAGGTTCTAGAATATTCAACAAACTTCCAGTAAAGTTCTAGAGTATTCAACATGCTTCCAGTTAGGCTCTAGAGTATTCAATGTACTTCCAGTAAAGTTCTAGAGCATTCAACATGCTTCCAGTTAGGCTCTAGAGTATTCAATGTACTTCCAGTAAAGTTCTAGAGCATTCAACATGCTTCCAGTTAGGCTCTAGAGTATTCAATGTACTTCCAGTAAAGTTCTAGAGCATTCAACATGCTTCAAGTTAGGTTCTAACATATCCGACATGCTTCTAGCTAGGTTCTGGAATATTCAGTATGCTTCTAGTTAGGTTCTAGAATATTCAACAAACTTCCAGTAAAGTTCTAGAGCATTCAACATGCTTCAAGTTAGGTTCTAACATATCCGACATGCTTCTAGCTAGGTTCTAGAATATTCAGTATGCGTCTAGTTAGGTTCTAGAATATTCAACAAACTTCCAGTAGAGTTCTAGAGCATTCAACATGCTTCCAGTTAGGTTCTAACATATCCGACATGCTTCTAGCTAGGTTCTAGAATATTCAGTATGCGTCTAGTTAGGTTCTGGAATATTCAACAAACTTCCAGTAAAGTTCTAGAGTATTCAACATGCTTCCAGTTAGGTTCTAATATACAGTATCAATTTATGTTCTAGTGCAATTTTAACCATTTAGCTTGTAGAGTTTAGCTTTCTTGTTCTTCTTTCTAGTAAAAAAAACAAAGAAAAAAAGATAGACAACAGAAAGAAGAGAGGCTTCTTTCTTCTTAATATATTATATTATTACATTAATATAATTTAATAATGTCCAGTGAGAAATAACAGTAATCAACCCCCTGTTGTGTTAACATGCCCTACCACTTAAATGAAATCTGGATCAAATGGTGTTTGAACAGCAAGTTTCACTTCCATATGACAGGTTTTTAATTTACTAAACTTAATGGATTTGTCATAGTTTTAAATCGAGTGTTTCTGAATAACATCACTGAAACATTGTAATAAAGACAGGACTGTTGTGTTACGAGTGGAGAGATGGATTTCCTCTCCATGGTGTCTCGCAACATGATCAGCAGCTCCAAGATCATTATTTTCATTATTAACCGTGTTGATGGAGGAGCACACTGAGATACCAGCAGCACGCTGCCCATCATGTAATCAGTCTGGTGTGACCTGAAAGTGAAAACATGGTGTGTAAACCTTAATTACACTCAAACGATAATTTTAAATGCAAGTTTTTAATTCTGTGCGAAAAGTGGCAGACATTATCATGTGGAAGCGTGGTGTCGGCATAACCCAATCTCTGAAATTGCATTCCATGCTTCCATTAATGAGGTATTTCTAAAACTCATTTGGATATTCGTGTGTGAAAACCAACCTGCAATGTTTATATATAAAGGCTTCATTATTTGGTGCGTGCTTCTGGTTAGAAATGAAAGCAAAATTATTATATTGTCACCAGGCTGCCTTGAATGCATTTTTCCATGACCTTGTGTAGGATAAGCGGTATGAAATATAGATGGATGGATGAATCTTTCGGGACCCCAATCCTTGGCCACCCTACACTACCGATTTATAATATTAGACTACTGAAATATTTGAACATTTTATTTTGTCAGTAAGTTAAGTGACTAAAAACCAAATGAATATTCCTTGCACTGACCAGTCTAGTGAGAAGTGTTAAACATACAGTAGTGCTTGAAAGTTTGTGAACCCTTTAGAATTTTCTATATATCTGCATAAATATGATCTGAAACATCATCAGATTTTCACACAAGTTCTAAAAGAGAACCCAATTAAACAAATGAGACAATAATTGGTCATTTATTTATTGAGGAAAATGATCCAATATTACATATACGTGAGTGCCAAAAGTATGTGAACCTCTAGGATTAGCAGTTAATTTGAAGGTGAAATTAGAGTCAGGTGTTTTCAATCAATGGGATGACAATCAGGTGTGAGTGAGCGCCCTGTTTTATTTAAAGAGCAGGGTTAGTCTGATCTTGTTTGTGGATGTTGTATCATGGCATGAACAAAGGAGGACCTCAGAAAAAGAGGTGTTGATGCTCATCAGGCTGGAAAAGGTTACAAAACCGTCTCTAAAGAGTTTGGACTCCACCAATCCACAGATTGTGCACAAACTGAGGAAACTTAAGACCATTGTTACCCACCCCAGGAGTGGTCGACCAACGAATATCATTCCAAGAGCAAGATGTGTAATAGTCCACGAGGTCACAAAGGAATCCAGGGTAACTTTTAAGCACCTAAAGGCCTCTCTCACATTGGCTAATGTTAATGTTCATGAGTCCACCATCAGGAGAACACCGAACAACAATGGTATGCATGGTAGGATTGCAAGGAGAAAGCCACTGCTCTCCAAAAAGAACATTGCTGCCCAACTGCAGTTTACTAAAGATCATGTGGACAACCCAGAAGGCTATTGGAAAAATGTTTTGGATGGATGAGACCAAAATAGAACTTTTTGGTTAAAATGAGAAGTGTTATGTTTGGAGAAAGGAAAACACTGCATCCCAGCATAAGAAAGTTATCCCATCTGTGAAATGTGGTGGTGGTAGGTTTTTTTTTTTTTTTTGCTGTTTAGCTGTTTTTCTGCATCTGGGCCAAGTTGGCTTGCCATCATTGATGGAACAATGAATTCTGAATTATACCAGCAAATTTTAAAAAGGAAAAAAGTGTTTAGCGATGCTGGTGCTAATTTGTTGGTGCTAATTTTCCAGCAATGTTCAGTATCACAATGAAAAATCCATAGAGTTGTGGAGACATTGGTGCAAACACTGGACTTAAAGTCCCCGAATGCAATGCAGCTACACACCACTCAGAGACTTGGTTTGGCCACTGTGGCGAGGAGGAGGGCGTGGCCAGGCTGTGAGGACGCACACCCGGCACTGATCTGTCTAATGAGTGGGAGAGAGAGATAAAGGAGCGGCTGGAAGCGCCGGAGAGAGAGAGAGAGAGACGCATGTGCATTTTGTGTTCAGTTTGTGTGTTTTATGTTTGGTTTCAGTTTTGTTGATTATTAAACTTTATGTTTACGATCAGCCGGTTCCCGCCTCCTCCTCGCCCGACTTTAAATCGTTACACTGGTGCCGAAACCCGGGAAGGAGGAGGGACGCGCTGTGAGAGGGCTCTTGCCACTGTGGGAGGACTGCGACACCGAGGAGGCGGTGGTGCTGGAGCGGTTGCCGAGGAGGACAGAGGAGTCGCTGCCGTCTGCCGGGATGCAGAGGAACCGCTGCCGTCCGCCTGAAAGGGGAGGAACGGTTGCCGTCCGCCAGGAGATAGAGGACCTGCTGCTGTCCGCCGGGGAAGCAGAGATGTGGCTGCCGTCCGCCTGCAAAAGGGGAGGAGCCTGACTTCCAAGCAGAGATGTGGCTGCCGTCTGCCTGGAAAGGGGAGGACCCGCAGCTGTCCATAGGGGAGGAGCTGCAGCCGTCCGCTCGGAAGTCCAGTGCCATCGCCCGGCGTCGTGGGGGATCGCTTCCCAGCTGGCTGAGAACCGGATGACAGCGTATCTGGGGACCGGAGTGTTTTTTCCTCTCTCTCTCCTCTCTTTCTCTCTGGCTCGCTCTCCAGCTTGCTTCTTCTCTCTCCCCTCTTCCTCCTCGTCTCTACTCTCGCTCGCAGGTTGAGTGGCAGCACCGCCCTCCCGAAAGGGTGGGAGGGGGTGTACGTCAGGCCGGAGGCCTGAATCTGGCGGCGGAGGAGTGTGGAGAGGAGGAGGGCGTGGCCAGGCTGTGAGGACGCACACCTGGCACTGATCTGTCTAATCAGTGGGAGAGAGAGATAAAGGAGCGGCTGGAAGCGCCGGAGAGGGAGAGAGAGAGACGCACCTGTATTTTGTGTTCAGTTTGTGTGTTTTATGTTTGGTTTCAGTTTTGTTGATTATTAAACTTTATGTTTACGATCAGCCGGTTCCCGCCTCCTCCTCGCCCGACTTTAAATTGTTACAGCCACTAAATGCCATGTTAGTGTTTTATGGATCTGAAATCAATTTTAAAGCCAATACACCTTTTTTTAATTAAAAAACCCCAAAAACTCTTTATTCTGAAGGCAATATAAATAATACCCAAATCAGGAGCTTGTTGAATAGCATCTCTGCCAGTGCAAGATATTTAATTAGATAGTCTCTCTCTCTCTCTCTCTCTCTCTCTCTCTCTCTCTCTCTCTCTCTCTCTCTCTCTCTCTGTGTGTGTGTGTGTTAGAGCTCTTTCATTTCAGCTGGAGCTTTTTTTCTCTCTCCAGCTGAAGCCTCTCTTTATTTCAGTGCCTTCAGCTCTTGATTGCATTCACAAAAACAAGACTTTCAGTCCTTTTTGAGATGTAGTGTTTTGACAGGGCCATGTATGTGAGAGTCATGAGGATGAGCCACTACTGGTGTAAGAGGAGACGAGAGGGAGAGGCAGGTTGTGTTGAGGTAAATGGACATGTGTTCAAGTAAACACTCTCCTCTAGAGAGCTGTTCTGTTATTTCTGGCTGCCTCATCTAGAGTTAAGTGCCATTCCAATTTTGTTTTTTCTTCACCCAATTTAAAAGTCATGCCAGATTTTCTGACTCGTGTGCCAGTTCTTCTAAAAGGCTCTGCAGGCGATTTTTCTATTTGCAGTACTGTTCCATTTCACTTCTTATTTGTGTTTTATAGACTTTGGAAAACATTTCAACCTTTTCCAGCTTTTTTTTTTTTTTTTTATTATTCATAAATGGACAGAACATTAAATGTGGATGAGTAGATGTAGGGTCACAAAACAAAATTTTAATTAGGGCTGAGCAATATAATGATATAATATTATGATAAATTCTGGTCACAATAATTGTAGCCACCCCGATATCTTTTCCTATATTTTGAAATGTTGAAAACACTTACATTATTTATTTATTTATTATTTATTTGTTTTTCCAGTTTCAGTGTTAATTCATTATTGGGGACATCATAATTTAAAACTATTCTTCATGTTTTTTTTTGTTTTTTAATATCACAATATATTGCAACACATCATGTATCATGGAAATGTCTTCAAACATTGTGACGTCGTGTGTTTGTCATATCGCCCGCCCCCCTGCTTTGAACCCAGCTGGTAAATTTGATAGTCTTCATTGGCTTGTTCATATGGTTGAGGTGATATGTTGGTTACTTTTTATTTAATTTATTACACATGAGGCCACCTGATGATATTTCAAGGCCACTGTATAATATTTTATCTCCCTCTTTAAGTTCCTGTTGCCACAATGGTCTTCAATAAATTTCTCTGCATCACTCATTTTAAAATATAACACTGGTCACCAAGTAGATCTTGAGAAACGTAATTCATAGCCTCAAATATATTAATTTATGGCCACACCTTATTGAAAAAAAAAATCCACCATGTCAACTCAACACCAGGCAACTCTGTATTTGTTTTTTCACCGTAACCTTTTACATAACTATCCTCTAAATGGGCTTGTAGTACTAACTGGTCATTGGGGCGGCTGTGGCTCAGGTGGTAGAGCGGGTTGTCCACTGATCGTAGGGTTGGAAGTGTCCTTGGGCAAGACACTGAACCCCAAGTTGCTCCCGATGGCAGGCAGGTGCCTTGTATGGTAGCTCTGCTGCCATTGGTGTGTGAATGTATGGGTGAATGGGTGAGACACAGTGTAAAGCGCTTTGTGAACCACAAAAAGGTTGAAAAGTGCTATATAAGTGCAGAAATCAAAATAACTAGGTATAACCATGCTATCAGTCATTCATCTACATTTTCAATGCAGCTTTGTATCTTTAATCTACATCCTAATAAAAAATTATTTCATTTCAAGGTGGCTCACCTTGCTCAAAGCACAAGCTGTATTTTCACACAGGAACTGTGAAGAAAGGAGACTAATTTACTTTACCAGCTGTATTCACTGACCATAAAGTTATGAAGCTCTTCCACGGCTGAACAAACAAATCTGTTTCAGCACAGACTCACAGCTCCCGTTCGTCTCTCCTTTACTTCACCTCGTGTCGCCTTTAATTAGGGAGCTTACATCCTTCCGTTCCTCTTTCACGCCTGGAGGATTTTCTGCAAGACACATTTGGGTCTCTGGGCCATTCTTTCATGACATATTTTATTTATAGCACCTCATTGCTCCTACTTTTTAATACTTTATTTCAAGAACTTTGAGAGAGAACACTTGAGAAAATCCCAGTGCACATTTTGGTCAATTCTTTTGACTGAATCAAGATACTGACCCATCAGTACATCCAAATTACTGCACTTTATGTCAAAAACTCCTTTATTGTGTTAAAAAAAAAAAAAAAAAAGTCCTAAGTCCAGTCCTAAGGAACCTAAGTGACCTAAGGTCACTTAAAAAGTGTTGCCACTGTCTTTTTTTAATTTTATTTTTTTTACATCCTGACCAATCAGGTTGCAAGTCACAAAAAAAAATAATAACATGGTAGACAAAGTGTCAGTGTTAGTGAGCGAATATAATGAGATTTATGTTGAATCGAAAATATTTCATTTTTAATATTTCAGCTTTGCAATATAATTGAACTGTATTTAAAAATATACTTTGGGACATTTTTCCACCTGCATAGGAATCCATTGCAAACCAGCATGAGTCTAGGAGCCGAAGTTCCTGATTTATTATTTATTTAATTTCATCAACATCAAGAACTGAAGCTGGATAACTGGGTAATATGTCTATTTTTTTTTTTTTTTTTTCAAAATTTAAATGTCAAATCAGAAATTGGATAATGGTATGTGTGAAAAATAAAAACAAAATAGGATTTCCTGCTTGCAAAAGGCAAAAAAAAAAAAAAAAAAAAAAAAGGCAAATCCGACCCGATGTCTTTGATTGTTAGGAGAAACTCACACACGTCCTTACGCTTTTACATGGATGTCATCCAACTTTGTTTATGTCTCTATATAAAGTCTAAAAGTGAAAGTGTTACCCTTGATGCTTTCTTATTTTTCAACTCTCACCCTGACATGTTTGAAGATTTTAGTCAAAGGATTGTGAATTCCTCTGCTTTTTGTGTCACGCTAATCAAAGCTACATTGATTTGTCTTGTAAAGAAGTGATCTGGAGCGCCGCGCCGCACGGCACAGGCGCTAACGCAGATTTTTGACAGAACGCGAATCCAGCTCTCACGAGTGCCAAACAAACTAGGCCACTGCCACTCATGCACGTCTCACTCAACCTCTCTTGAACATGAAGAGCAGCAGCTGTCAGGGGTTATCCCACTCCATTTACAGTGCTAATTTGAAAGACAAAATGTGTCCTCCCTAGAAATCATGGCTGAGTTGAGTTTTGCTTTAATAATAAGATCAAGAAGCTCATACGTGATTGAGCAAAAAACAGGATCTTGGGTTGTTGTTTTTTTCTTCAAGGTCTTTGGCTGGCAGGATGCCACTGAAATAAACACACACACACACACATACACACAGAGTGAGAGGGGAAGCTGCTTGTTAGTTGTGCACCAAATCATCAGAGACACTGGAGCTGATCGGGGACGCCATGCTGACCTAGTTAGCGCCAGTCATACTTCTCATTAACTCGTTCTTTCATGGAACTCAATAAGCCGTTGCTGCCTTGGTGCTGATGAAAATTACATTACAGAGACTCCATGCCGATTTCTGACATCCAGCCGTCTTAACACACATAAATATTTCACAGCTGAAATCAAGCACATGAACGGTATCTAGGTGTTTATCTAGTACAGGGGGTTCACTGCACAGTTTAGCAGTTCCTCCTCTTTAATACACCTCCTGAAGGACATGATCATGATCAGTTGACTGGAATGACAGTGAAACAACAGAGAATCCATTTGTTGAGACTTTTACTCATTTATCTGACTGATTTGCTTATGAGCAAAAGATTCACTGATTCAAACAAATTTCTCCCTTCAGTCTCCTCTTCGGGAAGTGAAATGCTGCTCAGTTGGGTTAAGGTTTAGTGATTGACTCAGCCAGTCTAAAACCTTCCACTCCTACACCCCCCCCCCCACCCCCCAGATGAAGTCTGTGTTGAGTTGGCAGTGTGTTTTAGATCATTGTCTTGCTGCATGATGACGTTCCTCCTAATTAGATTGGATGCATTTCTCTGTAAATGGGCAGACAGATTATTTCTGTAGACTTCTGAATTCATTCTGCTGCCACCATCATGAGTTCCATCATCAATAAAGATTAGTGAGCCTGTTCCAGAAGCAGCCATGCAAGCCCAAGCCATGACATTACCTCCACCATGTTTCACAGATGAGCTTGTATGTTTTGTATCATGAGCAGATCCATTCGTTTTCCGCACTTTGGCCTTTCCATCACTTTGGTAGAGGTTCATCTCGGTTCCAGAACGTTTGTGGCTCATGTCTGTATTTCCTTGGGAATTCCAATCTGGCTTTCTGATTCTTACTGCTGATGAGTGGTTTGCATCTTGTGGACCTCTATATTTGTGCTATCGAGGTCTTCGAACAGGGGATTGTGATACCTTCACCCCTGCCCCGTGGAGGTAGTTGGTGACGTCACTCACTGTTGTTTTTTTGGGGTTTTCTTCACAGCTCTCACAATGTTTCCGTCAACTGCTATTGTTTTCCTTAGCTGAACATAGTTTTTCCATGTCTGGTTGTTAAGTACACCAGTGGGTTTTTTTTTTCCTTTCTTTTTCAGGACGTTCCAAATTGTTGTATTGGCTATACCCTATGCGTGTGCAATGACTCTGATTGATGTTCCCTCTTTTCTCAGCTTCAAAATGGCTTTATGTTCTCCCATAGTCAGGTCTCTAGTCTTCATGTTGGTTTATCCTTTTTAACAACGAACGCAGTCTTCACAGGCGAAACCTAGAGCTCAAACCGAGAGTAGACATTGCAGAGCTACTAATTGTTTAAACAATCAATCTAACACGGCACAGCTGGGCAACAAGAAACCTGGCAGTCGCATGTTCCAATATATTTCAGGAGGTGCCATGCTAAGTTGTTTAACACATCTAGATATAAATATCAGGAAATGAAAGCTGAAATTCTGATCCATCACCTCATATTTTTCTTTTAATCTCAAACCCGAATGTCTTCGGTATAGCAAAAAAGGTATTACCCTTGCCCTTCCAGTACTTTCAAAACACTAAATTACATTCTGATCCACTTTTGAAGGTCAAACATATTTGCTTCATTCAAACTCCCATCATCTTTTAGAATGTTTCATCTTTTTATTTTTTTAAATTTTTTTTAGCCATGACCAAAAATGTGGACTTCAGTATTGTGTTGACCCTTTAATAACAGAATCACTTGTGAATAAATTGAATAGTTTCCAACTGTGATGATTCTGATTTGGTTTTGCAGGAAAATACTAACTAGTACTTCAAACAATCTGAGTCATCCTAGATGGTCACATCCTGTGAAAGCACTGATTCATAATGTCCTCTTCTGTTTCTGTCCCCAGTGCCTACAGGAAGGTTCTGTGATGCTGCCTGAGTCAGAGCTCAGCTTCCTCTACGTGACAAGGTGTGAGCCACTAGACCCGAACTAAAGGGCTAAAGGGTATCCAAAAAAAAAAAAAAAAAGAAGTTTGTTCTCTCAGGCTGAGAAGAGTGGACGAGCAGAACGAGAGCAGCATGCAGGACCGAGCATAGCCAGCTAGGAGACGAATCCATGCAGGACAAGAAGAAGCAGGACTCAGGAGGATGTCGACAGAGGAAGAAACACAACCAAGCATCAAAGCCAGCGTGAAATGGGAGTCCAGGAGGAAAGGTAAGAGTTGTTCGCTGTCTTTCATATAGCATGTCATGTAGTATGGTTTCCATCATCCACTAGTGCTTTTATGCACACCGCTTTAATGCTGTGATGTTAATGATGTTGGGAAGGGAAGGTGGATTGAGCACCAACTATCATCTATTTTAAGTCAGCCCCACCCCTCCTTGATGTAGACCTTAAATATAAAAAGCTTTCTATTCTATATTACATTTGACATTTTGAATTTAACCACAATAGTTAATTTTTTTAATGTCCTTTAAAAAGAAAGTCATGGTTTACATCTGCAAACTAGCTAGCTATGTATCCATCAGCCACAACAAAGCTTTCTGTATTAATAGCAGCTTTGTGTGCTACATCCAAAACTGCACACTAGGGGGGATAAATACACAATATGGCCAAAAGTATGTGGACACCTGGCCAACATACACATATGTGCCCATTCCAAAACAGAGTTGGTTCCCCTTTGCTGTTATAATAACCTCAGTTCTTCTGAGAAAGCTTTGCATTAGATTTTGGACAATGGCTGTGAGGATTTGAGCATTAGTGAGGTCAGGCACTGATGTTGGGTGAGGAGGCCGGGGGTGCAGTCGGCATTACAGTTCATCAAAGGTATTCAGTGGGGTTGAGGTCAGTGCTCTGTGTAGGACACTTGAGTTCTTCCAATCCAACTTGGGCAAATCATGTCTTCAAGGAGCTCACTTTGTACACAGGGGCATTGTCATGCTGGAAGGTTTGGGCCTCTTAGTTCCAGTGAAGGTCCAGTTCTGATGCCCATTGTAGGCACTTTCAGCAGTGAACAGGGGTCAGCATGGGCACTCTGATCAGTCTGCAGCTACTCAACGCCATATGCAGCAAGCTGATACGCAGCAAGTGGTTAGGTACTACTGCATACCGGGAACACTCTACAAGACCTGCCGTTTTGGAGATGCTCTGACCCAGTCGTCTAGCCATCACAATTTGGCCCTTGTCAAAGTCGCTCAGATCCTTCCACTTGCTCAGATCGTTTCTGTTTCCTGCTTCCCAGCCCTAGATGGGTGCCACTGTAGCAAGATAATCAGTGTTATTCACTTCACCTGTCAGTGGTTTTAATGTTATATCTGATCGGTGTATATTGATGTATGTCAAAATGTTATGCTATCAATGCTAACTGTGGTGTTATGACATTATTTGACATGTGGAGTGGAGTTCTAGAGCTGTTTTGATGATACCTTTAAATGTTTTCAACTGATATTTAGCTATGTTTAAACTTCCCATAGGTGCGATTCATCTCCATGCTGGAAGTACAGGTGCATCTCAATAAAATAGATTGTCGTGGAAAAGTTAATTTATTTCAGTAATTCAACTCAAATTGTGAAACTCGTGTATTAAATAAATTCAATGCACACAGACTGAAGTAGTTTAAGTCTTTGTTTCTGTTAATTGTGATGATTTTGGCTCACATTTAACAAAAACCCACCAATCTCAACAAATTAGAATACTTCATAAGACCAATAAAAAAAACATTTTTAGTGAATTGTTGGCCTTCTGGAAAGTATGTTCATTTACTGTACATGTACTCAATACTTGGTAGGGGCTCCTTTTGCTTTAATTACTGCCTCAATTCGGTGTGGCATGGAGGTGATCAGTTTGTGGCACTGCTGAGGTGGTATGGAAGCCCAGGTTTCTTTGACAGTGGCCTTCAGCTCATCTGCATTTTTTGGTCTCTCGTTTCTCATTTTCCTCTTGACAATACCCCATAGATTCTCTATGGGGTTCAGGTCTGGTGAGTTTGCTGGCCAGTCAAGCACACCAACACCATGGTCATTTAACCAACTTTTGGTGCTTTTGGCAGTGTGGGCAGGTGCCAAATCCTGCTGGAAAATGAAATCAGCATCTTCAAAAAGCTGGTCAGCAGAAGGAAGCATGAAGTGCTCCAAAATTTCTTGGTAAATGGATGCAGTGACTTTGGTTTTCAAAAAACACAATGGACCAACACCAGCAGATGACATTGCACCCCAAATCATCACAGACTGTGGAAACTTAACACTGGACTTCAAGCAGCTTGGGTGAGCTTGTCCACCCTTCCTCCAGACTCTAGGACCTTGGTTTCCAAATGAAATACAAAACTTGCTCTCATCTGAAAAGAGGACTTTGGACCACTGGGCAACAGTCCAGTTCTTCTTCTCCTTAGCCCAGGTAAGACGCCTCTGACGTCTGTGGTTCAGGAGTGGCTTAACAAGAGGAATACGACAACTGTAGACAAATTCCTTGACACGTCTGTTTGTGGTGGCTCTTGATGCCTTGATCCCAGCCTCAGTCCATTCCTTGTGAAGTTCACTCAAATTCTTGAATCGATTTTGCTTGACAATCCTCATAAGGCTGCGGTTCTCTCGGTTGGTTGTGCATCTTTTTCTTCCACAATTTTTCCTTCCACTCGACTTTCTGTTAACATGCTTGGATACAGCACTCTGTGAACAGCCAGCTTCTTTGGCAATGAATGTTTGTGGCTTACCTAGTGAACCAAACTGAGAGACCATTTTGAAGGCTCAGGAAACCTTTGCAGGTGTTTTGAGTTGATTAGCTGATTGGCATGTCACCATATTCACCAAATTTGTTGAGATAGTGAATTGGTGGGTTTTTGTTAAATGTGAGCCAAAATCATCACAGTTAAAAGAACCAAAGACTTAAACTACTTCAGTCTGTGTGCATTGAATTTATTTAATACACGAGTTTCACAATTTGAGTTGAATTACTGAAATAAATGAACTTTTCCACGACATTCTAATTCATTGAGATGCACCTGTATAGTGCGTGCCTCCAAATCCTGCCACCTACTGCATTACACACATCTGGTGGACCGTAGAACATATTTTACTAGGCAGATTAATTAGCCTGTATGACTGAGAGACTTCTTTTTTTTTAAATTTGGAACACACAGCTATGTGGAAACACTGACAGAACCAAGCAAAATAAAGTCCAGGGAAAAGCTATCAATTAGCACAACATGCATCAAGGTTTTAAACCCTGATGCGTGAAGAAATAAGGACACTAGCAAGACTCAAATAAGCGACACCATGTCTTAAACTTGCTGACTTTTGGTCAAGGGTGCAAACATGGTGTGCTCCATGATTATAAACTAACTAGCACTTAACCAGCTAATTAATCCATTAGGTTTCCAGGCAACAAAGACATGGCATTGGTCAACATATTGCAGATTTTACTTGCCCAGTAGGCTCGCTAATGAATTTATGATTTATTTCCCCACCCCAGATCAATGATTTGACATAAGGAAGCCAGTGGAGTGAGATGAAGAGGGGAATAAGGTATACATTTTGGTTGATTAAAGAGTAGGTGCCCTGGATCATAGTTATAACAGTGCAAGCTGGTAGAATCAGGTTGCTGGTGTCAGTATTATCTCATGCAGGCTGCTGTGGATCAGCAGACCATAAACGTCTGATTTACCAGATATAAGAACAGAAAAAGTATGAGAAACATTTCAAACAGGCTTTAAAGGTGCGTGTGATTCTGTTGCCCTTCTATCCAAGTTTGCTGAGTCACTGGGCCGTATCAGGATTGAACTGGAATTGAAGAGAGTGACTCAGAGAGAGAAAAAGATAGAGGATGACCGTCTCACTTCAATCACTCACGCTCCTTCAGTCTCCTGTACTCTGTAATGAATAACAGCACTTCAGCGAGCAGTAAATCTGCAGAGAGCTGCTTCTCTGCTTTCCGGCTCCACTGGGGCTGTTTTACGACTGCTGTCTTGTTCCTGCACTGGCCGTAGGGAAGAACATCGATGTAAGGAAAGCTATTACTCATGCAGGTGCTTGGCTTTGCACAGTGAAAGCTGAAGCAGTGCAGAGAGCATGAAGATCATGCTAATCAGCTCTGCTACAGGGATGAGAGATATGTATTACTTTCAAAAGAGCTCTTCACATCTGATATGAAAGCTTTTAGTCGTACTGAGATTCAGCCTAGGATTTGGTGTCAGATTTTATATCAGGCCACTGATAAAAAGGACGGTCAGTAAACCTAAAGCAAAGGCTAATAAAAGAAGTTCCAGTTATGTAAAATCCTTTATTAGGGTTTGAATGCTGAATGGGTTGTGAGATGAGAGACAGTGAGAGAGGCGCTGTCTGAACGTTCTCTGACAATTAAGATCATCTTTACCCTTCCCTCACTGACAGTGTGATGTAAGAGCTAGCTGTATTAGGCTGGCTTCAGCTTCATGGTTTAGTAATGATAAAAAGCAATAGTGATACTGGCACAAATAAAAATTTGCAATGCACTGAACATTATCTAAGAGAAATAAAACATTTTCCACAGATAGGACTGTTGTTTATTTTTTCAGATAATGTAATAAGCATCTTGATACATAATCCACAGTTAGAGTTATAAAAGAATCTCATGTATAAATCTGAGACAATCGAGGCATGTTTCAGTATGTGATAAACAAAAAGGTTAGCTTTAAAGAAGAATTTCACTGTGGTGGCAGGTACATAGGCCATGCCTCCATTACTGAGACTGGTAGATACAGATGCCACGCCTCCTTCACTGAGGCTGACAGATATAGAGGTCATGTTTCCTTCACTGAGGTTGACAGAGATGCCATGCATCCTTCATTGAAACTGTCAGGCACAGAGGCCACATCTCCTTCACTGGAAGTGACAGACAAAGGCCGAGCTTCCTTCACTGAGACTGCCAAGCAGAGAAGCAACGCCTCCCTCACTGAGACTGACAGGCACAGAGGCCATGCCTACTTCAGTGGAAGTGACAGGTACAGAGGCCATACCTCCTTCACTAAAACTTACAGGTACTGAGGCCACACCTCCTTCACTGAAACTGACGGGTACAGAGGCCACACCTCCTTCACTGAGACTGACAGACACAGAGACCACACCTCCTTCACTGAGACTGACAGGTACTGAGGCCACACCTCCTTCACTGAGACTGACAGGTACAGAGGCCACACCTCCTTCACTGAGACTGACAGGTAAAGAGGCCACTTCATTGAGACTGACAGACACAGAGGCCAACTTTTTCCTGATATTTGAGTCAGTGCATCCGTACCATAAATATCTAATCTGATGCACTAAATCTAATTTGAACTAAAACTGAATTGAACAGGAAAGCAGGAACACCAACCTCAATAGCACAGGCTGCAGACACGAACATGCTTTGATTGAATGTTTTTGCATGGTTTGATATCCCCGAGCTGTGCACTGAGCAGTCAGTGTGTACCTGTGTGTGCTGCTCTCTCTGCCCACTATAGGAAATGCCTCTCATCCATGAATGCCTTCCATCTCCATAGCAACTGTTGCTCTCTGACAGGAACCCATGAAAAAGATGACTCAGACTCACTCAGACTTACCACACAAACACATTCAGTATCAAAATCATGACTTGATGGTGAACAATCAGGCATCTGAATCCTATGATAAGAATATGCACCAAACAATAATTTCTCATTCTCCATTTAACTTGTAAATGTAAATATAAATAGGAATCATTATGTGTTTCAATGTGAGTAGCTTTTCTCTTCATGTATAAACATTAGCAGGAACTGTAAACACATGGAGAAGCCAGATGGCTGACACAGATGTACTTTTGACTGGCATACTCTAATATTGCCCATCTCCGAACGGCTGTTAAATCACCTTCACGGTAAAGGAGCACCCCAGATATTAAATTCGATCAATTTTATCAATATAACTAGTTAGACCTGAACTGGGGTGTGTTAACATCAATGTGCTTTGACGTATGCAGTGTTTAGTGTGTTTGAAGGAAACCCTGGTGTGTTCTCCACCTTGCTGTGGTTCTTCAGGCAGGTGAGAACACAGCAATCACACCCCGCGTCCTGAAAGCTCCTGAGCGAGGTGGTCTCGGCCCACTTCCAAGTGACCTCAAGGGTGGCTTGGTTGCAGTGAGAAAGTGATTGAACTCTGAATTGACTCAACTGCAGGAAGTGAAAAATTGTGAGCCAAAAGACAGAGCTGTAGCTCTGCAAAAATGCCACGTGTTCTCGAGATTTGCAATAACAAACAAAGAGAGAAAAACACTGGATGTGATACGCAAAGTGTTGCGTTCTATTTTCAGCTGATTTCGTTTTTTTCTTCAGGTGATTACAAGTGTTTTTTTCATCATCATTTTATACAATAAATTACAGCATTTTAACGAGGACATTTTTCAGCCATACAAGTTGCTTTTTGATTTTTCTGTTCTTTTAATTATTTTCAGTGTGAAACCAAACCAAATAGCACTTTGATTCAGACTTGGTGATAATTGGTGCAGTTGCAGGGTCCCTACGTTGAAGAAAAACTTCAGACGCAGCCCTTTACAGCGGATATAAAAAGTCTACACACCCCTGTTAAAATGGCAAATTATAAAAATGACCAACATAAATCATGTCAAAACTATTTCCACCCTCAATGTGAAATGACAGCGTGTTTCGTATTAAGTGAAAAACAGTCAGAAATATTTTTAGGGAATACTAGGAAAAATAAAAAAAACTTACAATAAACTACAGTAGTTGCATAAGTGTGCATACCCGTAAACTAATACTTTGTTGAAGCACCTTTCGATTTTATTACACCACTTAGTCTTGTTGGGTAAGAGTCTAACAGCGTGGCACATCTATTGTGCCTTGGCAATATTTTCTCACTCTTTCTTGCAAAAAACATTCAAGATCTGTCAAAATGTAAGGGCATCTCCTGTGCACAGCGCGTTTCAGGCCACCCCATAGATTTTTAGTGAGATTCAGGTCTGGGCTCTGGCTGGGCTTTTCAGAAATATTGATCTTCTTTTGGTTAATCCATTCCTTTGTTGAGTTGGGTGTATGCTTTGGGTCATTGTCGTGCTGAAAGGTGCAATTCCTTTTCATCTTCAGCTTACTAGCAGATGCCTGAAGGTTTTGCACTAAAATCAACTGATATTTGTAGCTATTCATGATTCCCTCCACCTTGATAAAACCCGCAAAAAAAAGCACTAAGGCATGATGCTGCCACCACCATACTTCACCATGGGTATGGTGTTCTTTTGGTGATGTGCTTTTTTATTTATTTTTTTTTGTACCTAACAAACTTTTTGGAATCATGGAATTATTATAACTTTTGGAATTGATCTCATAAGACAATAACACATTTTGCCACATGGTTTGAGGTGATGTAATTGAGCTTGGCTGTTTTTTGTGAGGAAGGGCTTCCTACCCCATAGCCCAGACATGTGAAAAATACGAGAGACTGTTGTCACATGCAGAGAGTAATCAGCACTTGTCAGATTTTCCTGCAACTCCAGGGGTCCAGGGGTCTGGTAAGTTTTTGTCTTGTCCTTTTATAAATTTTGGAGGGACGTCCTTTTCTTGGTGATGTTACCGTGGTGCTCCATTTTCTCTGTTTGTTGATGACGGCCTTCATGTTGTTCCATGGTATATCTAATGTTTTGGAAATTCTTTTATACCCATCTCCTGATCTATATCTTTCAACAAGTGAGATACCATGCATGCTTTGTTTTTGGGTTTTTTTTGACCATGGCTTCAGCAGCCAGATGAAACCAAGAAGATGTGAAGAAAATCCTACAGAAACAGATGGTATTTATTTGGGGTTAGTCAGAATAACTTCATTGATGACAGCTGTATGATAATTACTTTTGAACATGAGGTTGAATGTGATGGGTTCACATCCCCAGTTATAAAAGGGTGTGCACACCCTTTTAATTTTTCCTATTTTTCCCTGAAATGCTTCTGATTGTTTTTCACTTCATATTTATACGTTGTAATTTCACACTGAGGGTGTAAAAAGTTCTGACATGATTTATCTTAGTTTCATTTTTTTTTTTTACATCACAAAAACCTGCCATTTTAGCAGAGGTTTGAAAATTAAATGTTACAGAAAAATGTTTGTATGTCATTAAAGAAAGCAGCAGATTACGTAAGAGACACTTTTCAGACAAAAAAACACAATGAAGGCTGCTGGGTTTCGCTGCAAAAATAAGAAGCGAGTGCGAAAGTCAAAGTGTCCAGAAGAACTGTGTCTGGTTCTGCAAGATGCTCAATAAAACTTACCAGCTCATTTCCTTATAAAACTGCACTGATTGTACCGGAGACTATTTTAATTTTTATTTTTTTGTCACACCAAATATTGACTTTGTTTCATTTACTACTGTTTACTGCTCTTTACAGTATTTTCTTTTTATGAAGAAACATTTAATTTCATTATTTTGAAGGCATCTTTGCTCTACGGCATTTCTTCGCATGTGCCTAAAACTTTTGCACAGTACTGTACATCCTGGATATAAACTTTAAATTTGTATAAATTTATCCCTAATGTGAAAGCCAGAGGCGAGGGTGGCTAGAAAAAAAAAAAAAGGAAAGAAAGGCTAGAAAAGTTTAAAGGAACCAGATTCAATGGGGAACCCATCCTAATCTGGGTGACATCGGATAGTGTGATTGTAAATAATCCCCCTTCTATAACTGTATACTATATAGTCAAAAAGTACAACTGTGTAAAAAGGAACTTATGAGCAATTTATGAATATGAGCATCAATTTCTGAATTCGTTATAGTTTAAGGTATAAGCTATAGTTTATAAACTTAAAGCCTATTTTGTTGAAGCTATAAAATTTTCAATGATCGAGACTTGTGTGCAAACCTGTTCGTAGGTTGCAACTACAGCAAAGTCCAGAACATGAGTGATGACCAAAAAAGTTCCAATTCTCTCATCCTTCTGGTCTGGATTTGCTTTAAGGCTGTAGTTGTGCCTGGAGAACCGCTGATGCTGGATGAATTCCACACTTGTAACACAGCTTACTATTTGGAAACAGAAACATCAGAGGGCCGTGCTGCTAATTAGGGTGAGAAGGTGACACTAATGTATTCCACGTTGGACATTTGGGCAGCATAATGAGCAGACAGGCGTCCACTCTGCTTCTCCCTGGCATGAGAAAAGAGCTCCTCATTAAGTCTAGGTGGAGTGCTTGCTTTTCATTAGGCTGAATATCTTTTTGATGTTAAAGAAGGAGATCTTTTATTGCATATTTGAGCTGCATATCACAAACTGAAAACGGTGCTCACATTTCTTTCTTATTGTCTCCTGATTTGTAATGACGAGTACAAATTATTTCTTTGCGGTACAGAGCTCTAGTGATTCACCTCATGGCAGTGGAGAGGTCAATGAGCTCCGGTGCCAGAGCTTGTCCTCCTGAACTGAGCCGCCTCTTGCCAAACTCCGCTATCCGGAGGGCTACTTGTTCATTCCCGCCCATCTGCTGCCATCTGTCCAGTTCTCCTGCCATCACGGTGCTCCTGTCTCATTTGAAGTTGGCCAGCATTCTTCATGTAATAGGGTGATGGGATTTTCTCAGTGGGAGCTGGATTGAACCCAGTAGAAGCAGATCATTGCTCATTTTCTCTTTGCAATGGCTCAAAAAAATCCATCAGGAACTCTGTGGTAAACATATGGAGTTCTGCTGTTTGAATTATTGAAGTTAAAATGCTTGGTGAATGAAAAGATGTGTCCTTCCATGGTCTGTTGGATTATTCACTTCACTTGTCATTCATTCACTAGAGTGCTGAGCAGGGGCTATACATAGGGAAATATGCTGTTAACGCTGATTTAGACTCATTATTTTATTTACCAATGCAGACTGGGCTTGGCCTGGCAGAGAGGTTTTTTTTATGACTCCCATCCTGCTTTCTTCCACTATATCACTTTAACATCAGGAAGTTGATACAGTATGCTTCAAAACAAAACAGAACCGATGATTACACGTTTAATGTAGGAATCAAGATCATAATCGCCGAGCACATTTTCAGCTCTACATGCCCCTGAGGCAATCTGTTTTGCTGTTTTTGATTTTGTTTAATTATTTGCAGTGTGAAAAATAAACTGAATAACCAATAGTATCCATTTCACTCTGATTTGGACTCAGCAAACAGATTAATACTACTACGACCATACTTCTACATTAATACTACAGTCACTTTAGTTGATAGTATGTATAGTAGAATGATACAAAAGAAAACAAATGAAAATTTTTGGTTTAAGATAGGACACAAGTGTGTACACTCACCATGTTCTTTATTAGGGGTAATCCAGAAATTACAATCATAATCATACTCCATTATAAGTGTCATTATACCATCGGACAGGGTTAAGCAGGGTTAATCCACGATCATAACTGTGAAAGTAAATGGGAAAAGATCTAACCCAGGAAACACAACAGAATTATGAAATGGGAACAACAAGGCAGGCTTTGGAAAATATAAGGGAAACACTGAGGGTTTAAATACATAAACTAATGAAGACACAACAAAAAACTGGAGAGCACAATCAGGGAAACAATCAGTGACAAGACAAGGGCGGAGGGAAAAATCTGGCAACCTCGGAGGTGTGCACTGATCCAAATGGTGTGTTCAGAGAATATACTTAAGCATGTGCATAACCCGAATCTGAATACTTTCACCGTGTAAATATTTACGTAACTTTTGAAGTTAAGTCACCAACTCATAGTGCTTGTCACCATTGGAGCTGACACGAGTGTTTAAATTCAGAGGTGGAAACCCAACTCCTGGAGAGTTTTGTGTAGATGTTCAGATTTTATTTTGAACTTTAATTTGACAAATCATAGTTGGGGATTCATGGGAAGATTGTCCAAATCGGGTGTGTAAGATTACAGTTACTAGTTGTACCATTGTGCAGGAGCAGGACTGGACAACTATGTTTGGGATCAGATTCTTAATTCAGGTCAAGTTTTCTATACTTGATGTTTCCATTCACCTTTATATTCTACTTGGGTTAGAATAGCTAGTTGTACTTTTCCCCCCCGATATTAATCTTTATTATCCCCTACATCTTATTTCCACTGCTTCTGCACACACATGCACGTATGCCACCTGGAGCATCCCTAAGCACGTGAAGGTCTTGTGTATGTCTGTTGCCACATTTATTGTACATATGTACAGTCACTGAAACCAATAGCATTCATTTAATGTATTTTCAAATAATTTTTACTGTTGTATTGCTAAATTGCTTTAGTAACACGTTTATTACTAAAAAGTGAACGGAACAGGAACTTGTTCAGTCATCCAGCATCTTGATTGTTTAATATCAAGGTTCAAAAGACACACAGCTTAGCAGATTAGGGGTTTTATAGCCGTATTAACACCCCTGTGATGCAGTTCAGCAGCAGGTTATTATTGATTGGCTGGATTTTTTTATGTTTTTTTTACTCCTCATTCTCTGTAATGGTTCTGATTGCTGCCTGAAGTTCTAACAAACTTTTAAGTGGTGTGAGATGACCTGCAGTTAGTTTAGGATTAAACCCCAGAGCTCTATGATGTCTGATTGATTTATATTGCTGTGTTCACTGAGCCTTGATGGTGGATGGAGGCTAACAGAGCATGAAAGGGCCCTGATGCCATATGTTCCTTCTGAGCTTTCTCAGCCTGCTGATGAGCCGCTGGACTTATTACAACTAGTTATATGTATTACAGTAAACTGTTTAGATCACAGTTTATATCACTGTCAGAGTAATTTTTCCACATGCTGGTGTGGGTCATTACCTGCATGAGGTATTCAGGGTTCTTGGCATGCGTTAAGAGCTATGGCGGAACATAAACGTGGACCATTTGGACTCACTGGCTTTGGGATCGCTCGTCTGAACAAAGGAAATTCAACTGAGCTAGCAGTAACAATAATTGAGGACCTTAATTAGTTTTTACGTTTTGTGCTTTCTCGGTAACATGACAAGCTGCACTTTTTTCTTCAAGAGAGAGAAAAAAGATTAATGAGGGAAGGACTGTTTCTAGCTGCTATATAACATAAGCGATAACAGGAACTAACTTGCTTCATTATTAATTATAAATATAAACTGATAAAATGCAAGAAGTTGTTGTGTAAAATGTGTAAAATTTGTAAATGTTGGCAAATTGGTGTGATATAAGAGGAATAAAACACTTTGAGATGAGCTTGTGTAGGAAAATAATCAACTTCAGGGTGGTAACATTAACTCTGCTTCATCACACCATCTGCTTTTTGACTATTTCCTATAGCAGCATGTGTCCAAGAGTTTTATTCATTACATATTATTATATAAATCAGATCTTATCATTAGTTCATTCATTTGGATTACATTTTTTTTTTCTTCAAAGGTAGTGATAATGCAAAAAAAAAAGTCACACAACTGAATTTTACAGCTCAAGGATGTGCTTAGTTTAGCCTGCATTGTGTGTTTGTGTTACACTGGGACAAAGAATGAACCATGTTGGAATACATTCACAAAGACGGCCACAGCATTCAGTAAGGAAGTGGATAATAATCAGTCCCTCCAGGATTTCTTGATATTGTTATCACAGAAATTAACGCAAAATCAAGCAACAATATTGCAATTTTTCAAAATTACCGCAGATTTTCCGCAGATTTGGGCCAAGACACGTAATGTGACAACATCACAATGCACATTCAGCCAAAGCCCTCTTCGATTCATGTGCGTCGAACATGAGTACAGCTAAATGGTACATTTACCAACAAACATCGCTGCGAAAGACTGTGCAGAACAATTTTGTGCAATTTTGCACAACATCAAGCATTTTTTGGCCGCAATAATCACACAAAAATTCTGCAAAATCCTGTACGGACTGAATAATCATTCAGATGAAAACAGATTGTATTTAATTGCTTAAATTTTATTTTTTACTGTTTTTTGTTGTTGTTTTGTTTGTAGTTTTTTTTTTTTTTACTCATTTGCCTGATGCTTTTTATCCAAAGTGACTTACATTTCAGACATCACACAGCTGTGCAGATGAAGGTTAAGGGGCTTGCTCAAGGGCTCAGCAGTGGCAGCTTGGCAGTGCTCACACTCCCCTCATCAGCTCTTTCAGCTCACGACCGAGTTGTTTTGCATTTAGTCATTTAGCAGATCAGCAGTCAGGCTGATCAGCCGAGGGTTAAAGGCCTTGCTCAGGGGCCAAACAGTAACAGCTTGCTTGTGCCAAGATTCAAATTCTCAAGCAGCCAATCAGTACTCCGTAACGCTTATCGACTGAGACACTGCTGCCAGATAATTCCTCTTGCGGGATGTTGGGTTGCTCTTGGCTGCTCTTTCATTAACCTGCAAGGATCTCATTGTACTGATCAGAAATACTAGATTATTCAAAGACTTCAAAGAAATTTTTTATCCCATATTTACAGTGGGTATAAAAAAAGAATCCCCCCCCCTTTAAAATAATCTCATTTTGTTGCTTTTCTGCCTGAAATGAAGACGGACACAGTTTTTGTTTTATCCAGCTGTATTTACACAGTGCAGCTTATAACATCCAAGTGAAAGATATAACACCAACATGTCGGAAAACTAAAAAAAATAAAAAACAGAATCACTGAGTTGGAAAAAGGATCACCCCCTTGCTTTAATTTGCCTTATTTTTTTTATTACAGCCTTTAGTCTGTTGGGATATGTCTCTACTAACTTTGCACATCTAGACTTTGCAATATTTGCCCACTCTTCTTTGCAGAACTCCTCAAATTGATGGTGACCGTTTGTGGACTGCAGTCTTCAAGTCATTCCACAGATTTTCAATGGGGTTTAAGTCTGGGCTCTGACTAGGCCATGCAAGGACATTCACCTTTTTCTCCTTCAACCACTGTGTGGTCAGTTTTGCTGTGTGCTTTGGGTCATTGTCATGTTGGAAGGTAAACTCTCTTCCAATTGACAACTTTCTGGCAGAGGGCAGCAGATTTTCCTCAAGAATTTGACAGCATTTTGCCCCATCCATTTTCCTTCTATCCTGACAAGTGCTCCAGTCCCTGCTGCAGAGAAACACCCCCATAACAGGATATTACCACCTCCATGCTTTACTGTAGGAATGGTGTTATTTGGATGGTGAGCTGTATTGGATTTCCGCCAGACATATCGTTTGGTGTTGAGGCCAAATAATTCATCTGACCATAACACCTTTTTCCATGTGGCCTCAGAATATTCAAGGTGCGTTTTGGCAAAGCTCAGTCGTGGGTGGCTTTTTTCTTGCAACCCTCCCATACAAGCCACATTTGTGGAGAATTTGTGATATTGTTGTCACATGCACACAATGACCACTCTTTGTCATAAATTCCTGCAACTGCTTCAGAGTTGCTGTAGGCCTCTTGGTAGCCTCTCTGACCAGTTTCCTCCTGCCTCTTGTATCCAGTTTGGAACGACGTCCTGATCCAGGGAGGGTCTGTGTTGTACCAAATACCTTCCACTTCTTAATAATAGACTTCACTGTGCTTCTAGGCATTGATAAAGCCTTTTTTTTTTGTATCCATCTCCTGACTTGTGCCTGTCCACAACTTTATCCCGGAGATCTTTTGACAGTGCCTTGCCACCCATAGTTGATTGTTTGCTTCAGTTGCACTACAAAATGGTCCAGGAAAGCTCTTTTCATGCTGAGCTAATCAAAATGACCACAGCTGATCACAGTTGAAAGTCAAATGGCTTTGTGTGCCATTGAGAAGGTGATTAGCTACACCTTATTGAGTTTACAAGTCATTTTTAGGAGGGGGGTGATCCTTTTTCCAACTCAGTGATTCTGTTTTTTTAAATTTTTTTTATTTTTTTCTGACATGTTGGTTATATCTTTCACTTGGATGTTATAAGTTGCACTGAGTAAATACAGCTGGATAAAACAAAAACTGTGTCCGTCTTCATTTCAGGCTGAAAAGCAACAAAATGTGATTATTTTAAAGGGGGGTGATTCTTTTCTATACCCACTGTATATGCAATAGCATGGCATTTAGCACTCATGGTGGGCTTTTCAGAGACTTCCAATGTCCGAAGCATTTTTAATCAGTGTTTGCACAACTAAGATTAATTTTTCTTTTTGTTTTATTTCTTCTTTTGACTATATTTAAAGCCTGCTAGACATGATGGCAGTCTTATCATTCTGTTCATAGGATGACACACATCATACTTTTTATCCTTCTATAGATACATGTGAACGATCAATGAAACAGTCTGGTTGATGTTAATACTTTCATTAAAGTGGCTATAAACAGTCGTTCACTAACCAGCCTGTCTTTTTCTCTCTCGCGCGGAGCTAAGAGGACAAAAACAAGCAACGTGTCATGGTTTTGAGAAACCACAAAACTCCTTTGTCCTGAAGAGTTTGGAAAGTTACAGCTTTACCTCTACAGTCTGTTACAAAGTGCTTACAGAAAATATCTCCATATCAATGATTACACACATTTTTTACCCGTTTATGTGGAACGTCTGCTGTACAAGTCCCTGTGAATGAGCTGTTACTATAGAAATGATAATGTATTAGAACGTGTGAATTAATATAAACCTGTGGTTTGTAGCTGCACTACTGTCAGAAGATGAATCAACACCCAGTCGAAATCCTGCTGTCCTGCTGTATGGTTTCTTTATGAACCTCTCTCTTTTTTCCACCCCCCACTCAGGTCAGAACCGTAGCGAGCAGGCTCTGATAAAGCGCTTCAGAGGTGATGGGGTACGCTACAAAGCCAAGCTGATTGGAATTGATGACGTGTCTGCGGCACGTGGAGATAAACTCTGCCAGGACTCCATGATGAAGCTGAAGGTACGGCTCGGTGAAGAGAACCACGCTTTGACAAGCGTTAATATGAGAACGAATGGAACAGGAACACTCGAGTTTCAACATTTTAACACTGGACATGTTCGTCTGCGAGCTTTAAAATTAAAATCCTGCATTTCTACAGGTCATGACTTTAATTCCTCCTCTTCAATGATCTCCTAAAGACAAAAAGAAGTCTATAAATTGCAAGTCAGTGTTTCGGCCGTGATGCACAAGTGCCATTGTGCTCTGAGAAAGAGCTTTGACATTTAAGTGAGTGGTTGATACTGCCTACTCCACATCACGCCCTCAGAACCATGCTGTTAATGGATGTGTTCGTGTGGAAAGAGCTGCTACTACAATAGCGCTAATCCACAGGCAGCCCGTCAAGTGCCCTATGAAATTAATTCTTCCACACTTTGTTCCTCTGTCAAACTTCAGCCATGCTCTGACAGGTCAGCTCATTAATGACAGCTTAGCTCGATCATATATACACACCCCACAGATCAAGTGTGTCTGTATGAGTGTTTCTGAGAGCGTGGGATGTGTTGGAAGTTTGAAAACATTAAAGATTTTTGCTTCCGAATGGCCTGTTCCTATTTTTATACCACAAGATGATTCATTTTTACTTCGCTGAAGTTTCACAGAATAACATCACCCAGAATTGCTTTGAATTGTCTAGCTGATAAGCTAATAACCACTGAGGTGCTTTTGGGAAGCAGAGCTGCCAATTAACAGAAAATAATAGAGACATAGTGGAATATGTGATGTGTAACTTAAGCAACGCTTATAACTAACTAATGAGCAGGAGTGGCTGATGTCACTCCTATGTGCTAGCAGAGCGAAGCCCCACTCTGTTCTTTCAAAGATAAAAAGACATCAGTATAAGGTTTCATTTTTGGCATCCACATTCACACCCACATCAGCTTATATGAAACATTATTGTTTAACATATTTGGTGTTCAGAGGAAACACAGTATAAAACCAGTAGAGCTATACAGATTAAGGCATCACGAATGCTGCAGCCTAATACATTTTAAGTGTGTGTGTGTGTGTGTGTGTGTGTTTAAAATACCATTATACCATTGATGAGATCTCATGATATTATGCCTTGCTCAACACCAATAGTTTGTCAAGCTGTTAATTTAATATCACAACCAACCATCACTGCTAATAAGTGAAACTTTCCTTTTCTTACAATTCTTGCTTTTTTCGCTTGTTTTTTTTTTTGTTTTTTTTTTTACATTTCCCACAGGGTATTGCTGCTTCAGCTCGATCCAAAGGAGAGCACAAGCAACGTGTTTTCCTAACCGTCTCCTTCAATGGCATTAAGATCTACGACGAGAGATCCGGGGTGGGTCTTGACTGCTTTCACACTGGCAAAAATGGAGTCAAATTACTCAGTCCTTTCCCAAATCTGGGCAGAACGCACTACAAACATTTCAACATAAACGTTTAGAAAGCTCTTGGAACAGGTTGTAAGCAATTAAGCTATTTTATCGTTTATCATTTATTTTCCGAGGGGTCAGGGGAATTCTGCTTACTCTTTCCGAGCTGATTCAGGCCTGAGTCACAGCTACTGCCCAGCGTTTTTGGGCTACTGCACTACTGCCCAACTTTATTAAACTAGTATTTGTTGATGTAGAAACTGAAACTCGGATTTTTTTTTTTTTTTTTACATTTCTATATTGTAACACATCTAATCAGAGTGAAGTTTACGATTTGTAGTGTAGAGGTGCCAACATTTACAGTTAACCCATAGCATTTACACTTTTCAAACCGTTGCTACAGGATACACCTGAAAACTACAAGTGTCTTGTTTAGATCAAACACAAATAAAAGCCAGTTCACTGAATGGGAAAAGACGAAGGATGTAAAGACGTGCACTTGTTTCTGATAGCGGTTACGTTTACTTTGTGCCAACTTTATCTCTCTAAACTTTGACCTGTGGATTTGTGAACCTGCTTACTGAGCCAATAGAAAGCAAGAAGGCGGTTCGTGGGATCTGGTTGGTAAAAATAATGTTGATGCTACTAAAAACACAGCAAAGCAAAGTGTTTATTGGACACATTGTTTATTATTTGAGATTAGAGAAAGATTTCATGTTAATCATAAAAGTTAAGCGTTGTTCAACACCAATATTCTTGCTTCCTGAAGGGATTCTACTCTGCAGAATGCGTTATGGTGCTAGACAGACCCGCTGGTTTTGCCATGTTAGTATTTAGCGTATTTAGCTGAATCTTTATGTAGGATCACTTTAATACAATGACCTATATTTTTTTGGGTAACCTTTACATATATTAGCTAACTACATTTTTAGTAGATGGTGGATGAAAACTGATCTATATACAAACTACAGAGTGAGCAATGTAGCGGTTAACATTGTGAGTTACCCAATACTTTAAAAACAAAATGAAGCAGCAGTAATTCCCTGAAGAGAAAGTAGAATTTCGGCTGATTTGATAGGGTTAATGAAACTTAATTAAACCCCACATGGATATGATCATGAATTATGCATGAGATATAGTCATGCTTAAAGAAAAAGTGTTTAGAAACACCTCATTTAAGCTTTAAAATATTAATCTGGATTTGAAGCTTGCTGGACTGAGTCCAGTTTCATTAACAGTAATGATGGCTTCCCTCGCTAGGACGAGACTCTGCGGCTCTCTCTTAGCATGATGTACTGCTTTCCTTCACCAGGCTGACAGCCACATAGCTCAGACCTGCTTGCATCCCCATTAATCACAGTTAATTAGCCCAAACTCCAGATTTTTTCTCTGTTATTAGCCATCATTATAGTAATCAGCAAAGCCACTAATTTAATACTGGTCATTTCACTCTGAATGGTGTCGTAATGGACAATTTCAACCCACAGGTATTACAGCATCACCATTCTGTGCATGAAATCTCCTACATCGCCAAAGACACCAGAGACCACCGTGCCTTCGGCTATGTCTGTGGGAAAGAGGGAAACCACAAGTTTGTGGCCATCAAGACAGTCCATTCAGTGAGCTGCCATGTTTTCCTTTACTAACAGAATTCCCTCTTTTTTTTTAACCCCCTTAGCCATCTCACCCAAAATAAGAGGGTGGGGAACATCTGTTCATTTTTTTTTTTTTTTTTTTAGCTACTGGTGTCCCATTATTCGCTTGGGGTTTTGTTGGTTCTTTTGGCCTGGGTCTGAAGCTTTGTTGCTCAGTATTGGTGCACTACTACTATATTTTTCTTATAGTATGAGTCATACAGTACATCTGTCCAATCCACTTCATGGTAGTAATAGTAACTCCGCATCATCACACCACCGTGCCCATTGATTATTTTCCTTATAACAGCAAAACACTGTTTTATTCCTTACTTTATTCTGGACAAGCCTGTGTTTAAAGGCAATGCATAAAACATAACATGGCTTCATGTGTACCAATCTAGCTGGCGCATTCAGTTGATAGAAAACATTTTGTCAACTGTATTTTCAACAAAAGCCCATCTATATGAGAGGTTTAAAGTGGATGCAGGTAAAAATTTCCACAGGCACACATCAATATAGATCGAAAATGCTTTTATGGGTGACTTGTCAAGATTAATAATTAAACAGAAGAAAGCTACGGATGACATTTGACCTTGAATTAATTACATGAAGAATAGAAGATTGCACTCTAAAGAACTTGTTAAAGGCAATTCCAAGCACAAAGACTATTCTGAGATGTACTGCAAAACACTAAAATGGCATTTAGAGAAAAAACAGAAAACTATAACATGTAAATATGATCCCTTCGGCCCGATGCTCTTATCCACAGTCTGCTTCTTTTTGGTAGGCAGAGCCTTTGATTCTGGAGCTGCGTGACCTCTTTACACTCATCTATGACCTGAAGCAGAGGGATGAGGGGGAGAAGAAGGCACAAAAAGCAAAGCACTGCGAGCAGGCTGTTTATCAGGTGCAGACAAAGCATTTAATTTAAATAGTGCTTCACTCAACCATGCTAATAATGACTAGAAATTCCTTAAATGTCAACTAGGATGTCTAGCTTCAATATTATAGGGGCTTATTTCTTTGAGAACAGATGTTTTTAAAGCTTATGCTTAAGAATCCACCTTCTTATCCCATTGTATGTCGCAGACGATTCTCGAGGACGACACTGATGACCCGGTGTATCAGGTAAGCGCAGTCTTTTGTTACACAGCCTAAGATTACACATCACTGAATCAGAGACACCCAACTGCAGCATTGCACAGTTCAGTGTTTTCCCTACCAAATCATCTTGAGAGCCAAAACTATGCAGTGGTGTGCTCTTCTGGGACTGGAGCTGGTTCCCTTCATTTTCAGCAATTTCCATGGTTTTTTAGCTTTAAGTCCACCATTCTGGTATATTTAGTGTGTTTTCATTAGACAGCCACTTGAGTAGTTGAATTTTCCTGATGCCTTATACTTTTTTTGTTTTAGAGTGTACATCAGTGTGTACCCATGTATTGGTAAAAGCTGGAAAGTGTCAGCCGATGCATTTTGACCTTCACTTTTGAAACCCCAGTGCTCTTTCACTCAAACTTAATATAGACAACTGTGACTTCATGCATACATACCTTAAATACATACCTTAAATGTAGTTCTCATAGACACTCTGTAAATGTTAGTTTCTCTCAAGAAATATCATATTTATCTGCTAGTTGATGGTCATTTGCTTGCACAGGGCTAATATAATGATTTTTGGGGAGAATTATACTAATTTCCTATGTGCCATTATTTTAGTTCCCTTTATAAGAAGAATGGTTCAACTTATAATACAGGTATAGAGATTATAGAGAAGTTAATTGTCATAGAACTCAGACAGTCTGGTCCTCTAGTATTGTTCTTCTGCCAGCCAGAGATAACACTTCTTTGGCAGTTAGTTCAACTCTGCACAGGGCCTCCAGCACTGGATTATATGGAGTACAAGGTGTTTGGCCCAGCACTTTGTATGGCCTACCATGTCATCTACATATGCTGCAGCATAGTGGTGGTAGGGCCTCAGGACAAAGTTCCAAAACTTTTGGAAGGTCACACAATGGAGGGTGAAATGGATAGTCTGGCACTGCTCCAGTCTGCTCGCCTTCTTGCTGGCTCCTGGACCAGCACTGAGATGAAAAGTGCTCAGTTCCTCAAACTGGGGTATTTATTTTAGCTACTAAAAGTCATTACAAAGCCTGATCCTGATTAGGTATCACATTAGGTCACATTGCCACATCCAGCAAATCTTGGGGCTATTGGGTGTAAGTGGTAAGAAGCCTGTGAAGACCTGGGGCACCTCCCCAACGGCAGGCCTGCCACCATCCATAATAGAGTCTGACTGATACATTAGACAAGCATATTCATCTCCTGTGCAGCAGTTTTACCTGGAGGAGCCCATGCAGGTCTGTCATGAGAGGGGGAAAATGTTCCTTGTATTTGGAGGTGGACTTTTTCAAGACAACAGCTTCAGGACAGCACATAGCATAGTCCACTACCAGCATGATATACGTATGTCCCCCTTACCAAATGCAACAGTGATCCACCAGCTGTGTTAATATGTGTGCTCAAAGGGTATCTAAATTATTGGGAGTGGTGTGAGTAGAGCTGGCATTGGTGGTCATTGAATGGTTTTGATGATCTCGCTCTGGGGTGTTTTCACAATGCTTACACATCGACATTGGGTACCTAGGAGTGTTTAGTGGCTAACATTGGGCTGAGCGATAAGTCAAAGTCTTGGCTTGCCACCATTTTGTGAGTCTTGTGGGGGAGAACATGGAGGAAACTGTCCATTGCTGTGTAGGCCCAGACCAGAGTACTGAGGGACAGCACTGGTGAGTGTTAGGCCCAAATATTGCCAGATATTAATGACAGGCTTCTTGCACTTTCTTGACCCTCAGCAGCATGTTAGTGTATGCTTTGACGTCAGCTGTTATTTTGGTGAGCAGGCTATGCCCCGTCTGTCAGGGTACTTGACTATATTCTTACAGACCTCCGTGAGATCTGTGAGTGATCTTGAACATGCTTCCAACTCTTACATAATTGCTGCTTCTGTATAGATATTTCTACAAAGTCTGTTACACTACACTAGAGGATGCACCTTGAGTATGTAACAGCGCAGTGCACACAAAGGAGAACCAACTCCCACAAATGAACCAACTTCTTGAAGAGAACCAACTCGAAGAACCACAAAAATTATAGTCAGTTATATCCCAAGAGTTTTTTTTTTATTTTGTGGAAGTAAGGAAAGTTTAGAGTAGGTGTCAGCTCATTGCCAGTTGTCATTTTGGTGAAGAGGCTCTTGCACATTTTGCCATGGCTCCTGGCTATATTGTCTCACCAGTTCTAAATTTAAACTCACTGCCAACTCCATGAACCACAGCTGTGTCGATGTTTCCAGGAGCAACATAGGAATGATAGCTAGTTGAGTGCCAAAAGGAATAGGGGAAAATGTATACCCTTCAGTGCTTAATTTATAAATCTGCAAGTTCCGGAACACTAAGAGGGTAGTGATCCGGCAGGTCGGGAGGCACGCGAAAGGTCCCGGGCCTCAAACTTACATACATGTAAAAGTGCTTCCAGTATCTCACGTAGCCAGCGATATTCAATGCTGATAGGTAGGCCTGTGTAATTAATCACACTGGTACAGCGATGTAATAGCATAACGAACTTAATAGCAGCGAGTATTCTCAGTACAAAGGGAAACATTTATGGATTGCACATTCTATCAGCTTATGTGCCGTCACCTCAGTTAGCTGCAAAACACATTTGCCCAAAGCACTTAGAAAACAAAGCTAAGTTTCATACAGTAAGCGTACTTACAATAAACATTAACTGCACAACATAATCAAGAAAAAATTGTCTCAACTAAGACAAAATATTCCACAAAGCTGTCATGTGAGTCTCCTCCTACTTTTCCCTGTGTCCCTTACGTATCCATGAGCACAAATGGCTTGGGATTCAACCCACGATGTTGCAAGTTGTAGCTTTAAGTTTTCCTTACTTGTTAGCAACCACTGCAAAAGTAAAGAAACACTGCTAACAAAGATCCAGATGGGGGATATGTAAATAAGACAGTTTAGAGTGGTGATGTTTCCATTCGTAGTGGTAATTCACATTATCACATTTGTCTTGTGCCATGGACTCCACATACTAGACATGTTTTGAATTTGCTATGGAGAGAATATTTTGCTGACTATTTTTTTTTTTTTAATAAACCATGTTATCAGTTTGCTAGGCAAGAGAGGGTAAATAAAAGGGTAAATAAAATAAAACATTTATGTAAGTCTTTTTGAGCTGAGTGCTTAGCCCTGTAGGTAGTCTCCGATCTGATGAGCTGCCTTCAGCTAAATGATTTACATAAATGCATGTGTTTTTCAGCATGTTGGCTTATGCCTTCCCAATGTTAAATTATATCTGACCGGCTACCTGTGTGGCCACACCCACTCTTCTCTCCTTCTCTCACTCTCTCTTTTCCTGCTGTAGTACATTGTGTTTGAAGCCGGACATGAGCCGCTCCATGGCCCCCAATCAGAGGAGAGCATTTATCAGGTATTATGCCAAGTCCCACCCCCTGTCACCCCTGTCTAGCCCCCTTTTAAAGTCATAACGGTGTAGAGGAGGGCTCTAATTTGCTGTAGTGAGGCAGATTGTAAAATATAACGTTGGGATAAAAATGAATGATACAGTTTATATGTTTTTAATAATAAAGACAGAGCTGTGGTTTAATCGATCTGTTATGACTTTTAGGTCCCAACGAGCCAGCAGAAAGAAGGGGTCTATGATGTTCCAAAACGCCATTTTATGACTGTAGGTGCTTGTATTGTATCGCCAGCCTTCCCCATTTCTAAAGTCCCTCCAACAAACCTCTCTCCAAAAATCTTGGCTAACTGAACACTCTTTCCGTTCCATTCAATAGAAACAGGAACATACTGAGTTCGGTCCAATGCAGACAAACCCAATCTAACACACCAGCTCAACTGAAATATTGATTTAACTCAAGCGCCGAGCTCTTCATGTTTGACTCATAAGAGTTTAGATAAGGGAAAACGCTAAACTGTGTGCTGCTGTGGTCCTCCAGGACTGCACATTCATTACACTGCCTTCTCATCTGAAAGACCTGCAGTAAAGAGATGAACTGGCTTTATTTCATTTTATTTATTTGCTTTTCTGTCTTCACGAGAGGTTTGGTGTTGGGACTCTGTCTCTGTGTGGTTGCATTGCATGCGTGGGTTAAAAAAACAAAATGAAAAAAAGCTCCAATCACTATTTAAATAGTGTGCCTCATAAAAGTATCAATATTCACAGCCGTTAACAGTCTTTCATCACATCCAGTTCTTACTGAAACTTTATACCAAAAACATTTTCAAATATTCAAGACCAGTGAACGGAGCTTTGCTACATCAGTTGAATGAATTCATTAATCTGTCACTATCTCTCCATTTCTTCATACAGTTGGAGCTTTTTGAGTGCTTTGAATACCCATATGATCACCAGTTTCCTTCCTTCCATCACTTTCCATCACTAAAACACTTATATCACAATATATCAATTCTTGTATCAGCCCAAACGTCCCAGGTCCCAGAGCAGAGAGGATTATGAATCAGGGATGGACAATTTGCTAGCATTTTTTTCTTTCTTCACTTATTCAACAACCAGAGGAAGAAATCTCTGCTCCCTATTGACTTTCAGAAATAAAACTTCATTTGATTTATTTGTTTGGCTGGTGGCTGGTTTATATTGGTTCTATGGCATATTTATATTTGTTCTATGGCATTTTGTGATGCCATGCTAGCTGCAGTAGTTCTCAAAATCTCATAAATATTATTGTTTTATATATATATATATATATATATATATATATATATATATATATATATATATATATATATATATATATATATATATATATATATATGTGCATGTGACAACAATATCACAAATGTGGCTTGTATGGGAAGGTTGCAAGAAAAAAGCCACCCACGACTGAGCTTTGCCAAAACGCACCTTGAAGATTCTGAGACCACATGGAAAAAGGTGTTATGGTCAGATGAATTATTTGGCCTCAACACCAAACGATATGTCTGGTGGAAATCCAATACAGTTCACCATCCAAATAACACCATTCCTACAGTAAAGCATGGAGGTGGTAATATCCTGTTATGGGGGTGTTTCTCTGCAGCAGGGACTGGAGCACTTGTCAGGATAGAAGGAAAATGGATGGGGCAAAATACCGTCAAATTCTTGAGGACAATCTGCTGCCCTCTGCCAGAAAGTTGTCAATGGGAAGAAGGTTTACCTTCCAACATGACAATGACCCAAAGCACACAGCAAAACTGACCACACAGTGGTTGAAGGAGAAAAAGGTGAATGTCCTTGTATGGTCTAGTCAGAGCCCAGACTTAAACCCCATTGAAAATCTGTGGAATGACTTGAAGACTGCAGTCCACAAACGGTCACCATCAAATTTAACTGAACTTGAGCTTCTTCTGCAAAGAAGAGTGGGCAAATATTGCAAAGTCTAGATGTGCAAAGTTAGTAGAGACATATCCCAACAGATTAAAGGCTGTAATTAAAAAAATAAGGCAAATTAAAGCAAGGGGGTGATCGTTTTTCCAACTCAGTGATTCTGTATTTTTATTTTATTTTTTATTTTTTCTGACATGTTGGTGTTATATTTTTCACTTGGATGTTATAAGTTGCACTGAGTAAATACAGCTGGATGAAGCACAAACTGTGTCCATCTTCATTTCAGGCTGAAAAGCAACAAAATGTGATTATTTTAAAGGGGGGGATTCTTTTCTATACCCACTGTATATTCTCAGTCATGTATAAATCTAACTGTTCCCTTTCTTTCCATCTCTTTTGCTTCTGTGTTGGACTTGCTCCAGAACATCAGTCAGTTTGAACTGTTCGGTGACATGGCCACTCCTCCAGACATTGTATCTGTAAGTGAATTTCAGCACAACCCTCACCAGCACAATTATCAATGAAGGCAAAGAAATAACTCTGCTGTGTATTCTACCATTGTATCATTGAATAACTTGACCAGGATGGTTCTACCTGGTGCCTCAATTAAAAAAAAAAAAAAAAAAAGTGCTTGGAACAGAGAGGGGAGACAGGAAATAGCTAACAAAGACAGCTAAGACTGGCAGATACCAATGTTAAAGTTAAACTTTAATGTAAATGCTTAATTTAGCTGAAACAAAAGCTTAGTTCCAGTGGTAAGTGCCTCAGTTAGCTAAACTGAAGAATATGGTGCTATAGAAAAGCTAAAGTAAGAAGCCAAAAGCCAGGTACAGATCACAAATACCAGCTATAAATAGGCAGCAGTTCCACCTAAAGTTGAAAACTGTTTAGACTAACTTTTATTAGTCATTTACAATTTACTTGCTTTCATTCAAAGAACTGAGCAAATGACGGTTGATGATGTTAAACTCCAGGGCCTTAAGTGCCTATCTACCTACTGTACCTATATTAGGAGATTATGAGATAACTGTGAGTCTGTGGGGTAATACAGTTTGCTAAATGGCTCAATTATTTAAATAGTTACTTACACACACACACACACACACACACACACACACACACACACACACACACACACACACAGTATGTATGTATGTATAGGGAGCACGGTAGCTTAGTGGTTAGCATGTTTGCCTCGCAGCTCCAGGTTCATATCCTACCTCTGCCCTGTTTGTGTGGATTTTGCATGTTCTTCCCGTGCTTCAGGGGTTTCCACCCGGGTACTCCAGTTTCCTCCCCCAGTCCAAAGACATGGGTTGTAGGCTGATTGACATTTCCAAATTGTCCATAGTGTGTGGATGGGTGTGTGTGGATGGGTGTGCGATTGTGCCCTGCGATTGGTTGGCACCCCGTACAGACTGTCTCCTGACTTGTGCCCCAAGTTCCCTGGTATAGGCTCCAGGAAGTGACAATAAAAACTTACAGCGTGTGGTACTCCAAGGTGGTCTCCCATCCACTTCAGAGCAACTCACATAACAGTAAGATCACAGGAAGTGCCAGTGTGGTTAAGCTTACTATATCCTCTCATCAAAGTTCTAACCAGGAAATCCAATATGAAATAAAACAAAAATAAGAAAGTTATTTGTGGACCTTTTAAAGGTTTTGTTTCCTGTGGTGTTTTGATAGATTACTCAAATCTTTATACTAAATGCTCTATTATACTGAGCTGCTCTTCTATCATGTCATTAGTATTGATTATTGTATTGAATTCTAATGAAATGGGCTGTAATGGTCTGATCCGCAGATGCCTGCATCGCCCGCTAATACACTGGACCCCGGGAGACGACGACATCAGCGCCACCCTGAGCTCTTCACACACTTCAGCCCCCCTGCCGTGCCTTCAGGTAACACACTGTCCTCACAAGTGTGGAAGTCAAAGACAAGACGCACATCATGAAGCTTTACAATAAATTCATAACATTTGATGCAATAAGTATTATTTATTAAATTACTGTACATTTCATAATGAGGGTTGCTACCTTATATGTAAGGCATGCTGTTATGGCAAAATAATGATGGGGTGGTCTGATGCGGCCCGATGTGAAACGGAGTTACTATCACCCCAGAGTTGATTATTTTCTAATAACAGCAAGTCCTAAAGTATTTTTTCCCTTTACACCTTATAGCCTTATAGCAATTTGCCCATGTCTGGTCTCTTCCTCTTCTCTGTCCTTTTTTCCTTTCTGTCTGTGCTTTTCCCTGTCTACCTGTCCTCTCTGTCTATTCTTAATCTGTTCCCTCTATGTCCTGTCTGTCCCCATTTTGTCCCACATATCTGTTCCATCTCTCTCCATCTGTCTAATCTGTCTCCTCTCTTGGCCATCCCTTCCTTGTCTCTCGAATCTGTCTGTCTTGTATATCCCCTGTCTCTCTCATTACTTTCCTGTCTCATTACTCTCTGTCTGTTTTCCTCCTGTCCAACCATTCCCACAGGCTACATGACGATGGGTGCAGTGCAGGCGGCTCACTGGGCTCAGCAGTCCTTCGCAGCTCCAGCAGCTCCACTGGCGTTTGGTGTTCAGGCTCCTCTGCAGGTTGCTCAGGTTCTTCCTGGAGGGCAGCCAGTGATCTGGGGCCAGGCCAACCTTTTCCACTCTCCCGGCCCAGGCCAACAACAGTGGGCCTTCGTACCAGCCGGAACCTTATTTCAAGGCCTTGTTCCCTTAGCGGCCATGCGTCCTCGCATGTCTACACCGTCCGCTCCATCCTCGACCATCACCAGCCCTCAGCATGCAGCTGAATCCAGAGATGCCCCGAGCAGTAACAGCCTACCAGAGGCGCCAGGCTCACACACACAGCCTGCTGACACCAGTGACCCACACACGGTGATGGGAGGAGCCACACAGCCTGGTGAGAAGCAGGAAACGGAGGTCTGTAGTGAAGATCTTGATCTTTCCCAGCTGAGTTTGACTCCGGGGTCATCGCCATCGCCATTGACTGCAGAGTCTCGTGAGTAACCCACATAAGAATCGCTTGTAATCTGGGTCAAGCAAATTGCTCCTCGTGGACTAATTAACCGTAATATACAATCCCATGATATTTAGAAGAAATCTTCGCTCACTCACACATTACTGATTATTTCAGAACTAATTTTAAACCCTGTAACAAGCACGGCTAATGGAAATGAGCCTGTTTCACTTTCCCACAGCTGCTACACCTGCTTCCCAGGACGGCAACATGACCTTGACCTCAGACCCCTCTAAAGATCTTCCTGTCATGAGTACAGAGAACAAAGAGAGCCATCTTAAAGAGCTTTCTCCCACAGGAGGAACACAGCAGAGCATCAGCCAAGATGTGGCAGAGGAATCGGTAATTAGATCTTTATTTGGGTCACATTTTTGACTGTTTTTGCAGCTTACTTAATGAAGCACATAACACTGTTGAACCACATTTTCCGCCAGGCAGCTTTGAATAAAAGACTAATAGCCTGGACATTAAATCAGCTTGTGCCCGGGCTTGTGACTTGTCCACCCCTGGCGTTACTGAACCGACTCACTTCATATTGTTTTATATCTTTCTTCATGATATTTTCTATTAATAAAAAGATACATTTGCATAAAAAATGTGGTAAAATTGTGTTCATGATTTAACAACAAGCTCTCATCTCTGTCCTCTCTTCCTCTCAGTGTTTCAGCTGCCAAATCCCCAGCAGCTGTGAGACGGAGGAACTCAGTCCGACTCCAAACCAATCAGACGCTTAGGAAATCCCAGCTCAGCTTCACCCCCATTCTGGGTCTCTACTTTTTTTTTTTATTGTTCTGTTTCCTATCCTTAAGTCTCTTCTTCATTTAGTTATCATTCAGATAACTCTATAGCAGCCAGAGTGCTGAAACTATAGATATGTACACACTCTGGCCACTTTATTAGGTGCTCATTCTTGCAATTATCCAATCAGCCATCGTCAGCTGTCCAGTCATACTGAGCCTGTGCCCACTGTAGCCTCAGTGTGCATGAGTGTCTAGCTGTAAACAGTGTCACTACATTTTTTTCTCTGCACTTTGAATCATAGCTTTATAACCATGAACATGCCAGTGTTTCACTTGTTCCTAATTCCATACGATTCTGGAAAAGCTCTGTCTGAAATCTTGAATTTCACACTAAAGAGTGCGAAATTCAAGATTTCAGACAGAGCTTTTCCAGAATCATATGGAATTAGGAACAAGTGAAAGCTCCATCCAGTAAGCTTGAATTTGAATTAGAGAGACGTCTTCTTACATTGTAGATGATATCTTCCATCTGTAAAGGACTTAATAATACTGTACTGAAAACATATCATTAATAGGTTTGGAACGTATTATAGTTACACCACACTACTGTACATTTCACTGGAAGACCAAAAGAGAGTAGCCCAGGGGCACTGTTCTCAAAACTATCCCTGACATTTCTATATTTTTCCCCTCCAGTTTTCTAGACTCTTCATTTTGTTGAGTTTCTACATTGTAATTGTACTGCACTGCACCAATCCTGTACCAGCCTTTATTTTTTCAGTGCCTGTCATGCTAATGCTAATGAAAACAACAACACATCACTGCCATCTGCTGGTCACATGTTTCACTGCATCTATTTTTGAGAAGGAGGAAGATTAGCTGCACACAATATGATTGGAGCATGAAGGGTGTGTGTTTGACTAAGCCGTTTGTTCCTGTGTTATTTTTGGTTCCCTAATTAGTCCTTTTTTTTTTTTTTTTTTTGTCTCACTTTGTCTCAGCTGCCGGTTCTGGATCGAGACGCGAAGGAGGAAACCAGGATCCATAAAGTCGGAGTGGGGTGAATGGCTGCCTGCCTTTCTGGATGTGGAGAATATTTACAGATGAATATTTTACAGTGTTACAGTGAAAAAAAAATGACTCGTCAAGAGAACTCTTGGATTGTTTTTCGACTTTAACTGAAACACTTTGTCGTCATTTTACTTAAAAATCCAAACTATTTTTTGAAAAAAAAAAAGAAAAAAAAAAGAGTTATTTTTGATTGATGAGATGCTCCTGATGGTATATTATGAATCTGGAGTTTGCAAAGAGAAATCAGAAGCTTTGGACTTGAGAATTGAGGTTGAAATGGATTGAAATGCTTGTAATAATGTGTAATACAATCCATATTGTGTAGTAAAACCCCACATGGTCTCACTATATGTCAAAACAGGACTGATCTGACATCAGTGATGATCTTCAATAAAAGACAGCCATGTGTGTGTGAGAAGCTGATGTTTTATTGGACTGATAATACTCAGCTAAAAGCTTTGCTTCAAAAGTGTTAATGCTAGAATGATGCTGTGGTTCCTGCAGTCGCAACACAACTTTGACGCTGTGCACGGAACAAATCAACTGCATTACTTACAATAACATTACATCTGCATGGTTTTCACCATGAGACTCAATTCACAAGATTTTATACAATGCTTATTTTAAAAAAAATACTTTTTTTTTTCGTTGCTTTTCATCAGTCCATTGCTCTACTGTTCAGCCGCGTGTGATTTTATTTTTTAATTCTTTGCCGAATATCGTTCAGTAAATAACGTGCAATCTTTGTGCCATATGTTGTGTTAAGCCTGATTAATGTTTGTGCACTGAGCCTCCCTTTAAAACATTTCATCTATTCCTTTAAGGTTGAACAGCAAAGTCGAAGCGTATGAGGGTTTCATGTACAGCGATGAATTAACAGAGGATGTAAATTCTTTCATATTTTTGTTTACAGAGAGACGGAAAAGCATGGATGTACAAATGTAGTCACGTATACTGTATATGTGGCGGCCTGGAAAACCCTTCGCACGCTCTAACATAATAATCACTGATTAATTCAGTCAGTTCTGTTCTGCTGAATAAATCCCGTTTTATTCGTACTTTAAACATTTAAACAAGTGTGTAAATGCACTTCTCTGTTTTGATGATGACGTGAAGGTGCAGGAGCGTTGCAGACGTTTTAACAGCCAGTATCTGAGTACGAACTGAACTGATTAACCTTATGACAAAGTGTGATGTTCACTGTGTGAGGAAATCACACTTCACACACTAGCAAGCTAGTTTTAGTCACCTTTTTTAGCAGTTTGTTCAGCATCAATGCTAGAAGAAGGCACGATTAAAGCAAAGATTAAAAAGGTAGCAAAATAAAAACGTTTTGGTAAATATATATTTACGGGTTTTATAAAGTAGAAGTATGAAATCGTTATAGACTGAAATACGAGTCTTTTGGGCTGATTTCTAGAATTAAGCCACGGTGACATCTGACGGGTTTTGCCGGACCGCCTCATGTATAATGCTGCGTTCGATTAAAACTCGTAACTCCGACCTACGACTAGGAAAAACCGAAGAAAACGCCCCCTCAGCTCCAAACTGCTACTCGGAAAGTCAAACTTGACATCGACATGGCGGCTCACAGCATCAGCCGTAAACACAGAGGCATTTCCTTACCTTTGAATGAGTTACACTGTATATACACAAGTATTTGCTTCAGATCAACCAACATACAGACTTGTTAAATCTATAACACTGATTATACAGTTCGGTGTTTTGAGGAGGAAAATATACATACGATGATGATTGCTGTTAGCGAAAAAAAACAAAAAACAAAGATGGGGCATCCAACTTTGTAGCTGAAACTCAAACGAGGTTGATATTGAGGTTGTAATTCCGGGTTCCCACAAACAAAGAGTTAAGTCGAACGCAGCATAAGACGCCATCACATCAGGCTTTTCCATCTTTCCATTTAGCCAATCACTGCAGTGAGACAGAAATGAAACCCCCTGCAACCTTGTGTAATTTAACAGGTAGACACCACCTACCGATCATCTCACTGGCCGTGTGAAGCCTCAGCTCTCTGTACGCATGTCTGTGTGAATAAAACATGAACGCGGCCATGACACACCAACATTTTCCTGCTGGTGTGGTGTTTGATCAGCTGAAATATTTAAACTGCTAAAGGCCACTGTAATAATCAGTTACAATTCAGTATTTCACAGGAAACTGATCTGTCTCAGCTTCATGGAATTAGATTAATCTTTTTTTTTTTGAGGGTTTAGTCATTTTAAGATTTAAAAAAGTAGTGAAGCAATACACACCCATTAAATCTTCATTTGCAAAATCACTTTTAACTCGTTCATTGCCTCCTCAAATCAGAAGTGCCATTTCATATGTTAAAATATACATAATGGTGAAATGTGATAAATAATGGTATCATATCAATGTGTGGACTTTTTTTTTTTTTTTTAATCAGGACTTTATGGACCATGTTTCAATCTCTGTCTTTCTTCAAGTCTTTCAATTTTTTGAGCTTGTAGTTACTGAAGAGAATAAATCTCCCAGTGTTTTAATATCTCATCTGGTTTTATGTTATGCATCAGTGACTGGAGAAAATAATTCTGTATCGCCATAATTTATTGAAAATTAAAATATGCTGCCAGTCAAAAGGTTTCGAAAACCCTGTATTGACATTTTTTGTTTATAGTTCCAAGAAACAGCTTCAAGTTAAATTCTCTAGAATTAGAAATACATATATGTGAACTAAGAAATGCTTGTAACCTTTTATTTTATTGGGGAAAAAATTTTTAAAAAAAAATCTAATCTAGATCACTCTACTTAGAAACATCGTCATACTGTATATTTGTGTAACAGTTGATGCCAAATCCCCCCACCCTCCCACCCCACCGGCCATTTTTAATTACAAAAATTGCAATAAAACATAAAAAGCGTTCAAGTCTTCAAAATCCTTTGACTGGCTGTGTATGATCCTGCAAAGAAAGTCTAAAGAAATCTGTGCATTTATTATAGAGATCCATCAAAGGACACTGTGTGTCATGTGTTACACTATAGCACATGAAAGCTGGATGTAAGTGTCACATCTCAGCAGGGGTCAGACCACAGAGATCAAAAACAGAAGAGAACATGACGCGTAGAAATAAGGAAAGGGGGGGAAAAAAACACTGTAATGAGGAAGCCTAGAGAATTAAACGTGGCTCGATGCAGCAAGAAAACACTGAGCTGTTTCTGATCATCAGTCTGTACAGAGAGTGTCGTGGCCAAAATGTCCGCTTTTACTGCTGCTTTTTAAAAACGTTCATTTTGATGCAACTCGCGGAGTTTCTCGTGCTTTTTGGGGGGGAAATGATTTGAATTGACGAAATTGTTTTGCGCTGATGTTTGTTGGTAAACGAGATCTTTTAGCTGTACTCACGTTTGACGCACGTGAATCGAAGAGGGCTTTGGCTGAATGCGTGTTGTGATGACGTCACATGATTCATCTTGGCCCAAATCTGCGGAACATCTGCGGTAATTTAGAAAAATCGCAAGCTCCTCCGAATATTACGGAGTTTGCTTGATTTTGTGTTCATTCCTGTGATCACAAAATCGCTAAATCCTGGAGGGACTGGATCATCGTCCACAACACCAAGTGATACTCTTACTCCATCTTGTAAAATTGGATTAGACGCAGAGGTGGACAGTAACAAAGTCCATTTACTTGAGTACTGTACTTAAGTACACTTTTTGAGTATCTGTACTTTACTTGAGTATTATTTTTTCTGGAAACTTGTGACTTTGACTTCTCACTACATCTGAAAGATAAATATCGTACTTTTCACTCCACTACATTTCTCTCGAGGTCCTCGAGTCGGAAGTCGTTACCATGTAGCAGCTTTGAAAATCAGCGGGTGATTTTTTTTCTTCTCTAAAACGTGATTGGTTTTTTGCAGGTGACAGACAGCCTATCATTAATCACTCTTGTAGGGTCACGTGTCGTGAAGTTCAATGATTTCCCAGCATTTCTTGAACACTGATCAGTTGGCAAAATGGAAGAAGACGGTTCCTCGATGCAGTGCGCGCACCCATGGCCATACTTAAAAAGTATGTTCCAGTTTCCTGAAAAGGTCAAAGATTCTTTTCGTTTTAAATGTTTGCTTTGTTTGCCTTTTTTTGCCTTGCATAATTACCATAGTTATGTGAAGAGCTGCACGATTAATCATAAAAAGATCGCGATCTCGATTCAAACACCCACACGTTCTCTTTCCTAAATGATAACGATTCGCCCGTCTATTAAACCTTTGACAAAAATCACATCGGAACATTCAAATCTGCGTTGGTGCTGCCGCTGAGCCACAGAGTTATCATTTCTATAGGTTTTATAACATTCTAAAAGCTCTTTATTCCACAGATACTCCAAGCTAGTCGGTGTATTCAGAAGGTTGCTTCAGAGGCATAAGGTATTGTCAGTATTACATAAGCAATAATAAAACAATGCGTTGACATAGAAAAGGAAATTTACTTTTGATACTTAAGTACTTTTAAAAGCAAGTACTTCTGTACTTTTACTTAAGTAAAAAACTATCTTTACAACTTTCACTTGTAAAGGAGTAATATTTGAGCAGTATTATCTGTACTTTCACTCAAGTAATGGAGTTGTGTACTTTGTCCACCTCTGATTAGAAGTGAACTGCAGACACAGAAACACAAAGAGACATCAACACCTGGAATTCCCTGACTAGCAGGATTGGCAAGTTTGCTGGACAAAAAGCAGCCCAACACTCCAAGAAAATGTACAATCAGCTCCAAAATTATTGGCACTCTTGGTAAAAAAAAATAAAATAATAATAATTAATTAATTATATATATATATATATATATATATATATATATATATATATATATATATATATATATATATACACACACAGTATCTCACAAAAGTGAGTACACCCCTCACATTTTTGTAAATATTTTATTATAACTTTTCATGGGACAACACTGATGAAATGACACTTTGCTACAATGTAAAGTAGTGAGTGTACAGCTTGTATAACAGTGTAAATTTGCTGTCCCCTCAAAATAACTCAACACACAGCCATTAATGTCTAAACCGCTGGCAACAAAAGTGAGTACACCCCTAAGTGAAAATGTCCAAATTGGGCCCAATTAGCCATTTTCCCTCCCCGGTGTCATGTGACTCATTAGTGTTACAAGGTCTCAGATGTGAATGGGGAGCAGGTGTGTTAAGTTTGGTGTTATCGCTCTCACACTCTCTCATACTGGTCACTGGAAGTTCAACATGGCACCTCATGGCAAAGAACTCTCTGAGGATCTGAAAAAAAGAATTGTTGCTCTACATAAAGATGGCCTAGGCTATAAGAAGATTGCCAACACCCTGAAATTGAGCTGCAGCACGGTGGCCAAGACCATACAGCGGTTTAACAGGACAGGTTCCACTCAGAACAGGCCTCGCCATGGTCGACCAAAGAAGTTGAGTGTACGTGCTCAGCATCATATCCAGAGGTTGGCTTTGCAGAATAGACGTATGAATGCTGCCAGCATTGCTGCAGAGGTTGAAGGGGTGGGGGGTCAGCCTGTCAGTGCTCAGACCATACGCCGCACACTGCATCAAATTGGTCTGCATGGCTGTCGTCCCAGAAGGAAGCCTCTTCTAAAGATGATACACAAGAAAGCCCACAAACAGTTTGCTGAAGACAAACAGACTAAGGACATGGATTACTGGAACCATGTCCTGTGGTCTGATGAGACCAAGATAAACTTATTTGGTTCAGATGGCATCAAGCGTGTGTGGCGGCAACCAGGTGAGGAGTGCAAAGACAAGTGTGTCTTGCCTACAGTCAAGCATGGTGGTGGGAGTGTCATGGTCTGGGGCTGCATGCGTGCTGCCGGCACTGGGGAGCTACAGTTCATTGAGGGAACCATGAATGCCAACATGTACTGTGACATACTGAAGCAGAGCATGCCCTTGGGAAACTGGGCCGCAGGGCAGTATTCCAACATGATAACGGCCCCAAACACAACTCCAAGATGACTTCTGCCTTGCTAAAGAAGCTGAGGATAAAGGTGATGGACTGGCCAAGCATGTTTCCAGACCTAAACCCTACTGAGCATCTGTGGGGGAGTGCAAGGTCTCTAACATCCACCAGCTCTGTGATGTCGTCATGGAGGAGTGGAAGAGGACACCAGTGGCAACCTGTGAAGCTCTGGTGAACTCCATGCCCAACAGGGTTAAGGCAGTGCTGGAAAATAATGGTGGCCACACAAAATAATGACACTTTGGGCCCAATTTGGACATTTTCACTTAGGGGTGTACTCACTTTTGTTGCCAGTGGTTTAGACATTAATGGCTGTGTGTTGAGTTATTTTGAGGGGACATCAAATTTGCACTGTTATACAAGCTGTACACTCACTGCTTTACATTGTACAAGTGTCATTTCTTCAGTGTTGTCTCATGCAAAGATATAATAAAATATTTACAAAAATGTGAGGGGTGTACTCACTTTGCGAGATACTGTATATATATATATATATATATATATATATATATATATATATATATATATATATATATATATATATATATATATAGGCAGATAATTTGCCATTAGCAAATGTCTTAAAGTGGATTTTTGTGTAACTGAGAGCAACATCACCGAAGTTCATAAGAAGAGTACACAGCATGATAAGAAAAAATGAGAAGTGAGGCTGGGGCTGATTTCTTTCTAGCCCCAGACTGTAGATTCCTGCAGCCTATCAGTGTCCAGTGTGTACCAGTCATGTCAGGTGATTACACAGAGTGACACTCCCACTAGATCTAGATCTGATCAACATTTGCACTGAAATTTTTTCACACACACACACACACACACACACACACACACACACACACACACACACACACACACACACACACACACACACACACACACACACACACCCATAACACATCAGCAGCAGCAACTGAGAAGGCGCACGTGAAATACAGTCGCGGGTGTAATGAACGTGAACAAGGTGGATTATTTACCCTGTCATCCTTTTTTCCAAAATGACAAGGCATCTTTGGAGGAGAAACTAAAAGTAGATTTAGTAGACTAAACACTTGTTGTCCAATCAAAGTACAAATTACACAAAAGGACAAAATGGTTTATTAATTTTGTAAGACCCAATTATTATACTGATTAATTTTTTAAATCAACAAAAGTCAGGGGGATAAAATCAACTAAAAATGAATTGCACCCCACCCTAAAGCATTCTTTTTCATTCATTTTTTAAATGTACTGTTACTCTAGTGTTTTTACCCCTGACAAGTGTATTTCATGTATGTGCCCTTCTCCTCTCACACTGACTTATTCTGTTTTCCAAATGTTTCCACACAAGATACATGATGCAGATGTAAAATGGTTTAAAGTTTAAAAAGTTGGAAATGATCCAAAATAAACCAAACGTATTGATTCAGTTCAGTAGCACTGACGGGAAAAAGCAGGCTTGCCTCATTCTGGATAATCTGATAACCTCTAATCACTTGAAATGCTCAGGATTTATGAAAGAAAAATAAAAACAAGAAGTATGTCATGTGATCTTAAATTCTTAATAGTCATTAAATTGTAAATGCCTTCTCCTGATGTTCTTTGAACCCAAAAATACTGACCTGTTTTAGGTATTGCTGCTAGTATTGATCTGTGTGTGTGTGTGTGTGTGTGTGTGTGTGTGTGTGTGTGTGTGTGTGTGTGTGTGTGTGTGTGTGTGTGTGTGTGTGGTTGTGTTTACACACACAGGACTGTGTCTGGCATGCTGCTCTCTCAGATAAGAGGAAGATTAGTCCTATTCTGTTTGATTTTGTGTTTCCTTTCATACCTTCTCCATTACCCACAATGATCTGTCTTCCTCGAACACGACACACTCTCAGCACTGCAGCACCTCAGGCTTTATTCATATGGTAAGTTGAAAAGTTTTGGAGTCCAGAAGTTGTGTGAAGAATATTGGGATCACAGCAATAATCCTGTCTCTTTATTGTTGTCTCACTTGCAGGCACTTGTGAGCTAAGACATTTGGCTTTATGAATAATTACTCAAAATGTAAAAAATAAATAAATAAATAAATGTAAAATAATAATAATAATATCAATAATAATAATAATAATAAGGAAATAAAAGCTCTTTAATTCAGCGTGAATGTATTTATACTTAGCATAGTATAGTTATACTGTATACTAAAATTATTATAATCGCTCTAATTGTTATTATTTATTTTTTATAATAGCCAAATAAGACTGACTTTTTCCAACAACATTGGATTTGATTTCATTTCACTCTATCATAGACTTGGGTTAAACATTATACATGAAGTGAAGCAAAGCCTTCACCTTTAGTGAAAAACAATCAGCAGGGGCTGGCTTATTTAAGAATTAAATGCCGTTTTCTTCAAAAGTGATAGTAATTCCCTGCTGCATTGCATTTCATCGGTGTGCTGCATCAGTGCCACACTGAAACGCAACCGCTGTCCAATTACGGCCTTTTCAATAGTATATTAGGCTGCAGTATTGCTATTAAAACAAGCGTGAATTAAAAATTCACAATTAAATGGTTGTCGATTACCAATGAGGTGGAGAACTTAAATAATCTGTGCTCCATGGTGATTATACTTGTGTCATGCTCATCAAAATGTTAAAAAGAAATAAATTAATTTAAAAAAAACAAAAAAAAACAGTTAAATTTACCCAACAGACATTTAAGACATGTTCAATACGTAATGTTTGCCTCGGTAGTTTTTCACTGAAGCTATGAGTCTGGAATCCTCTTGTGCATGAACACTCGTTAAATAGCAGAATAAATGTATATTGCAAAATAAAAACCAAATCAAAACTATATTATCAGTCGCATCACTTCTAACATACAAGTCCACCTTCTGACATTAGGCCACACCCCCTACCTGAGTCTAATGCTCGCATACCAGACTAGAAATGTAACACCTCTATTTGTCTCATTTCCGTGATAAACACTGTGATCCTGCAGTAGTTGCATGTAAAGCCTTTTGTGTGTGTGTGTGTGTGTGTGTGTGTGTGTGTGTGTGTGTGTGTGTGTGTGTGTGTGTGTGTGTGTGTGTGTGTGTGGCAGTACGCTGGTTGCACTGTGCTTATCCCAGTCACGACCTCCACTCAACCCTGTGGACTGCTCCCTGTCCGAGTGGTCCCAATGGACCCGCTGTGATCCCTGCCTGAAAAAGAGGGTAAAACACATACACACACATACACACACACACATACACACACACACACACACACACACACACACACACACACATACACACACACACATACACACACACACACACACTTTACCGTGTGTGAACCTGTGGCTTGCCACCATCACCCAGTTAGACATTGCTTAAACCTCCAATCGCTCTGTGTAAATCTAATATAAAGTGTAAACATTATGTGTAGTGTATTAACGATAACCACTCTGGTTCTCAGTTCCGCTATGCCACGGTGCTGCAGCCGTCTCAGTTTGGGGGAGAGCCGTGTCAAGAGCTCGGCCGTGAGGAAGAGTCGTGTACGCCGCCCTCGCGTTACGCATGCCGCAGTTCTGTGCCGCTCTGCCAGGGCTTCCAGTGTCCCGGCACAGGTCAGCTATACACCCACCATCACACAACCATTACTAACCATTATTTAATCATTAAATAACCAATACACAATCTTTAAATGACCACTACACAACCATTAATAACCACATAACCTTTGCATAAGCATCCCATAATGATAGCATTACTGACACACAACACAAACACCACACAATCATCCCTTAACCAACACACAGCTACTGCATAGGCATTAGGTCCCGCCTCCTTCACTTAGATTGACAGGTACAGTGTTGTCGCCTCCTTCAATAGCATTTATAGACACAGGTGCCACGCCTCCTTCACAAGCACTGACCGATACAGAGGCCACGCTTCTCTCACTGTTGTGTGAATGTGTGTGTGTGTGTGTGTGTGTGTGTGTGTGTGTGTGTGTGTGTGTGTGTGTGTGTGTGTGTGTGGGACAGGTCGCTGTGTTCTGGAGGGGCTACGCTGTAATGGGGATGATGACTGCGGCGATGGCTCTGATGAGCTCAACTGTAAAAAAGTGTTCAAATCCTGCAATCAGCCAACAGAAGAGTACTACGGCATCGAGAACCTTGCCAAAGGGTGTGTGTGTGTGTGTGTGTGTGTGTGTGTGTGTGGTCCCTGAAATGGGAGCTGATTTTGGGGCACTACTTCCATCAACACTGCCTCTACTGCTGATAAATGAGACAGGGGCAGAAGGTTAACATCACTGATAACAGAACTGACAATGTGAGGACTCACTGCTGGTTTCAACTTTCAGGATTAATGTGCTGAACAGTAACTTGGAGGGTTTGGTGCTGGATAATCGCTACTTCGCTGGTGGCTGTTTGCCCTATTTCATCCAGGATGTGCGCTTCAGGAAACCATACAACGTCCAGCAATACACTTTGGAGGCAAGTCTAGCCCTAACCCACAACACACACCACAACTGCCCACAAAGGAGTAAATCCTGGGTCAGATTCATAGTCTGAGTCCACCATCATGACCTGCGTCAACTGTTACAAGCCTAGTACAGTTGTTTTGAAGATATGTACTTGTAACAACAAAGACTCAGGAGAGGGAGAGGGAGAGGGAGATGGAGAGGGAGGGTTTGGGCTCCATGTGCTGGAGGAATCAAAAGTAAAATCTAATAAACTAAGTGGTGAAAGAGGCAGATGGTCAACAGACAACACAGACTAGAAGGTAAATCCAAAGTGTAGTCAAATAACATGGCAAGGAAGAAGAAAAACAGGAAAAAACAGCACAGAACTTACTCAATATAAATATCAGCAAGACCTCACAACATGACTGTGTATGTGCGAGTCTTTAAAAAGCCCATGGACAGGAAATGACTATGAAACAGGTGTGAGACAGAGTAATACTCAGGGCCTCTGCTGAGGCCTGTCTCACGAAGCCGGTTTCGGTGGCTACCCGGGTAAGTTTGAGTTTAGTTTGAGCAAACCCTGTATTTTTGGTTTCAACAAGGTGGATTGGTTTTTAGTGAGTTTCATCGCTATGGTAACTTAAACTCCACGGCTGACCTGCTCCTGAGCAGGTTTTATTCTGGGTAAGAAAACTCAAACCCAATTTGGACCAATCAGCTGTGAGCAAAGTGATATAAATCTGACGTGTTAAAGTTAACCCTGTAGCGTTTGTGTTGGCTTTTCCCGATGAACATTTGTACAAAAGATTTTGAAGGCTGCTGGGTTTCGCTGCAAAAATAAGAAGCGAGTGCGAAAGTCAAAGTGTCCAGAAGAACTGTGTCTGGTTCTGCAAGATGCTCAATAAAACTTACCAGCTCATCTCCTTATAAAACTGCACAAATTGTACCGGAGACTACTATTTTTTATTTTTTTATTTTTTTTATCACACCAAATATTGACTTTGTTTCATTTACTATTGTTTACTGCACTTTACGGTATTTTTTAAAAATGTAGAAACATTTAATTTCATTATTTTGAAGGCATCTTTGCTCTACAGCATTTCTCTGCACGTGCCTAAGACTTCTGCACAGTGCTGTATTGTCACAAATTGATATTTATTTGATTAATATTTAATTTAAAAATTACTTTTATATTAAATGAAATGACATGAAATATGTTTGACCTATAGGTTTTTAATCCATTTATTCTCACTGTGAGACTATAAAAGTAAACTTACACATTTACACAGTCAGCAATGTTCCCGAGCTTTGGCAGCCGCAACGGTGTGAATTCGCAGTTAGTGTAGGTTTCAGTTTTTCCGCAAAATAATTTCTTGCCCTTCAACCGGAAGTACGCACACCTGCTTTTTTCCATGTTGAACGCTATTGGTTGTTTGTTGCAAACGTCTGGCTTTTATGTGCACACACACGCTGAGTAAACCTTGGTTCAGGGTTAAAAATGGGGTTGACTGAGAAGGTTGAGCATCCAGCATCATGAAACCTGTTAACCTTAATTAACCCAGATTGGATCTGTTTGGTTTTGTCAACACTAAACTTACTCTGCAACTCCTGAAACAGGCCTCTGGCGTGGAGGTGTTGTGTTGCGGGCTGATATCTATAAATTCTCACTAAGTGCAAATCAGTGGGTTTTATTGGCTGAAAGCAGTACATAGGATCAACAACAGGTCGAGACTTTGGGATACGGTTCTATCTAATGATTTTGTAATTCTAAGATATTAAACCAATATCTTAAGCATTGTATTCAGATGTTTAGAAACAGCAGGCTTTTATATTTGCATTTTCATTTACATTTACATTTACATTTTCATTTGCATTTGGGCATTAATGACTGACAGGAGTAACATAATATGAGTGGTGGTCAACTTGCTACCAAGTTTTAAGGCTTTAATTTCTGTCTTAAATGGCTAAACAGTTAATGGTTTAATTATACAGATCAACAAACAATAATTGTCTTAGATAAATTATAAATAAGCTTGGTAAATTAAAAATTAGAAATTACAAAATTAAAATATTTCATTAAAAATATGATGAAAGTTAAACAAAAGCTATTCTTGGTCACGGACTTTTCAACTTGATGTGTCAACGACTAAGAACCACATTAGCAACACGAAACCCTCCTTTTTCTCATCCTCCAGACAAAAGGCTCCTACGATTTCAAGCTTGAATCTTACGACTCGTACAGAGAGTACTCAGAGCACACGATGAGGGCCACCATGTCCAGGACCACCGTCTCCTTCTCCTTCCGTTTACCTGGACTCTTTGAAATCGGATTTAACTATGATGAAAGCAAGTACAAGAAATCTGTGCAGAAGCTTCGCAATTATGCTGGGAAGGTAAAGCACAAGACACACACACACACACACACACACACACACACACACACACACACACACACACACACCATAACACACACCATAAGCCATAATTCTACACTAGATAACAAACAGCTAGCAAGTTTCTTGGTCTAACATAATGTTAGCTGTGTAAGGGTTATTCCACAATTGCTGTGTATCATTTAACCCTTGTTACTCTGTTAACTGTAAGTATTTTAAAATAAAGTTTTTAAATGTGTCCCAGGCAACTCACTTTTTTACTATCTTTCCTAACAATATGTACTCTGAAACAAGCAACGGGCTTGAGGTTTTTTTTGTTTTGTTTTGGGTTTTTTTTTGCTTAGCATAGAATTAGAATTAGAAAATACACTAAATGTGCTTAACTAGAAGATGTGTACTCCAGTTAGCATGATGTTCTACTGTAATATCTTTCTGGTCATGTTTTGTTTCAGACAAACAAGTTCATTCATGCACACTCCCGGCTCGAGCTAGCACGATACGCCCTTAAGGTAGACAACTTGGTGCTGCACTCAGAGTTCCTGTCACGCCTGCGAGCTCTCCCGCTCGAGTACACATACGGCGAGTACCGACAGCTGTACAGTGACTACGGCACACACTACGTCACAGAGGCCACGCTCGGGGGAGACTTTGATTACACCCTCATCCTCAACAAGGAGAGTATGGAGAAATCTGGTGAGCGCAAAGCAACAATGAATTCAACTATCAATCAACCAATCTACTGTATATATAAATCTCTCTAGCTAATGTGAACAGTGTTATAGCTAATGCTCTTTCCCATGTCATATAGGATATAAAATAAAAAATGTTAAATCCTCCCTCATACCTCTAAGCAGTGGCGTAATTTTTTTTTTTTTTTTTTAGGGTACACTCTAAACGATGCCAAGTCGTGTCTGCAGGTGGGCTTTAAACTTGGACTCAACATCATGGGTACATACGTGTCAGGAGGGGTATCAGGCGGAGGCTGTAGGGGCCTGCTGAAAGAGTTCGGAAGTAAGGATCCTTTTACATAACTCATCTAACTCAGTTTCTTCTCTTTTTCTTTCTTTTTTTTTGCAATTTGGTTCAGCTGCTTGAAAATGTCCTTGAGTTGTTGTCTTGTCTTTTTGTCCCTCCTGGCTGGCTCGCCAACAAGATTTTCATGTATAAAATCGATTTCTATAAATTAAATTGAGCTAGTTGATATATTTCATTAAAATTTGTAAAGGTCCAGGTACATGAAGTTTGTTGCTCACAAATGTCTGGATATATAACTAGCACGATTGAGTGACAACAGTTACCTTTTAATGCTTAACCATTAGTGAGTAGTTTATATTTAAGACATATAAGACAAGCAGTTATGTTTTGTTTCACAGTAACACTTACAGGTAATAATAATAATAATAATAATAATTATATATATATATATATATATATATATATATATATATATATATATATATATATATATATATATATATATATATATATATATATATATATATATATATATATTAACTATTGCCACAGACTGAACAAATTAGATATCTGTTGTGAACTTGAAATGGCGAATAAACACTTCTCTGTCCAATCATTTTCTATTTTTAAAAAAGCCATGATGTAATTTCACTAATCAGAACAAGGAATGTAACTGAAATAAGTCTATAAAATGTGTTCCTTTCTCCATGAGCTGCCTTCAGCTAAATAGTTTACATAAATGCACATGATTGGCCCCAGCAAATGATCTGCTACAGAAATCTAGATTCATGTTTAAAAAACTAGACTCCCTGAACTGCATTGGTCGTTTCTGCTATGGTGCAACTCACTAAAATACTTTGCTTCTCTGTCAGTTGACAAGCACCGACATAAACAGACAGCGCATAATTTTAAAGATAAATACTGTATATTCACATCATAAAGAGTGTGCTTGGGAACAGTGTATTAATTCACACCTGATGTTAACTTGATCAGAAGATGCTCACAGAGTGAGACACTGAAGTAAGACATTAAAGACTAAAGATTGCATCAGTGTGTTGCTGATGTATTATACACTGTACATTGCTGTGATCCCTGATTCTGATCTCACGCTGCATTCCTCAGACACTACGGGTCACTCGTCGATGGTGGAGGATTACGTAGCCATGGTCAGAGGAGGAGACAGTGAGACGGTCTCACGTCTGGCCGCCAAGCAGTTGCCCACGCCGGACATCATGCAGCTATGGGGGGAAGCCGTCCACTACAGCCCTGACTTCATCAGCACTAAGGTAACGGACACACTCATCCCTACTGTACTCAAAGTGAAGACGCAGTATAACACTTACCGAGGGAACATCTGTCTTCAAAAATATGTTTGAGGTTAATAGATGTTATTTATCTTCTTTTGTCAGTTTGACATGACCGTTAATCTATCCTCAGGCTCTCTTTAATACTTAGTAGTGGAGGAGTATCAACCTCTAGTTATTTTATAGCAATGCAGGCTTCCATTTTTTTCATCTGGTTAACCTGAGGTGGGAGTCGAGCTGATGCAATGCCGCCTCATGGCTCCAGGGTCCTGGGCTCAGGTTACTGTCAGTGTGTTCTCATGTTTCACATGTTCTCCTCATGTTAATTTAAGTTCAAGTTCAAGTTCAATTTATTTGTATAGCGCTTTTAACAATGGACATTGTCCCAAAGCAGCTTTACAGAAGTATATAAATTCAGGACATAGATTATAAATTTATGAATTTATCCCCAATGAGCAAGCCAGTGGCGACTGTGGCAAGGAAAAACTCCCTGAGACGATATGAGGAAGAAACCTTGAGAAGAACCAGACTCAAAAGGGAACCCATCCTCATCTGGGTAACAAGTAGCAATTATAAATAAATAAATCCCTTCTATAAATGTGCCAATACTACATGGTCAGATAGCAGTTGTGAGACCATGAAAATTCATTACAGTTTTTATATGAAGTCTGTTTTGTTGAACTTCTCCACTGTAATCTCAATGATCTTTAGGCTGCACCGTGTGGGGCCATCCTCAGCAGCAGCATGTGACTTCCAATTGATGAGCTCTCCAACCAGTTAATGTGGGTTTTTCCTCCAGGTTCTCCGGTTTAACCCTACCTCCCAAAAACATGCAGAGAGGTGGACTAGCTATGCGAAACTACCCCTGTGTGTGTGGTATCCTGTAACTGGGATCCCATCTATGGGGAATAAATGAGTAGTGGAGATCAGGTGGCAGAAACGTGGCTATGAGTAGACAGTCTCCTTCTTCAGTCATTCATCATTCAACCAGTTTTATCAGGACACTCTGGGGGTGTGGAACGAGGTGATAATGTGGACTGAGATGTCTTCAGGCTTTATTGCTAGTGCAGTGCTATCTGAGGTAGAGGATCACACATCCTTCATAATTGTTTTAAAGGAATCCCGCAGAGAAGGGGCACGGATAGATTGCACAGAACAGGAGTGCACATGAAATGAGTACCTTTTATTTCTTTAACCGTATTGAAATTAATATGAATAATCTGATCACAGCGTCCTGACTTTCATTCAATAAACATAAGTAAGTTTTTGGAGACCCTTCCCATAAACACAGTTGTATAGACAGCAGTCAGTGCTTTGTGTTATAGATGACACCACTGTATGAACTAGTGACGGAAAAGGATTTCACCAACACCAACATGCTGAAGAAGAACCTGAAGCGCGCACTATTGGAGTTCCTGAGGGAGAGCGACTCGTGCCGCTGCGCTCCCTGCCTCAACAACGGAGTGGCCGTGCTTAAAGGTCAGATCCTCTACAAGACAAACTGAGCTCTCCTCCTAGCAAAATTCTCACTCCACTACCAAAAATTCTTTCATTTCATTTCATCAGGTATTACTAATATTACTAAAATAAAAAGTGTGTTCTTATTTTGCAAAAAAAAAAAAAAAAAAAAGCGGAAGTAAAGATAAGGCATAATGCTTAGACATGCATAATAACTTAGCTAATCAGAATAATCAGGTGTTAGCAACATGCATGTTTTATATCTGCACATTTATACCACAGCGCTGTTGGATTCTGGATTCTGATTGGTCGGAAGGTGTTGATTAATTTTCTATAACTGCAGCTCTGACAATAGTGCAGCTGCAAATCACAGCTTCATATTAATGTGCTTGTTCTAAAACGTTATCTTTTCTATAGTAACAGCTCATTCACAGGGATGTAAAGTTTTCTGTTAGGAGACATTTTTTTTTTGTAAGGAGTCTCCAGTGTCAGTTCTGAGTCTTCAAAACTCTTCAGGTTTTTAAAATTTTTTGTATTATATTACCTTCAAGAGAAAGAAATGAGAGCGGTTGGTGAGGGAAGGTCTGTTTATAGCTGCTATGCCATAAGCGAGAACAAGAACTAACTTGTTTTGCAGACGTTCCACAACATTATTGTAACAATAAGCAGATAAAAAGTATGACATGTCATTCTTTACTTACTAAAAATTGGACTTGCTGTGTTATATGAGGACTAAAACCCTTGGTGGCATGGTGTTATAGGAAAACAATCAACTTTGGTGTGCTAACATCATCTTTGCTCCATCACACCACCCCGTTGTTGATTGTTTATTTTCTATAACAGCGTGACAGGGAGTGTTTCATTCCTTACATGAACATGTCACAGCCAATGGATAAACATTAAGTGAAAAGTGTGGTAGTTTTTGACTATTAATGAAATGAAAATTGGACTTGACCCTTGACATCAAGGGATCAAAGGATATCTAACTATAAGATTCATTTTGGTGCTCAGGTACTCGGTGTGAGTGTATCTGCCCTACTGGCTTCAGCGGGCTGAGTTGTGAAGATACAAAACGATCAGGTCAGACTTTATTCCTGAGTCATTCCTGAGATTCACGACGATCAATGTATTTCTTACTCCATACTGATGGCCATATTAACACTTCTTTATACTAATGTACATGGATTTGATTAACTTTCTCAGGAATACCAGTGGACAGAAACTGGGGCTGCTGGTCCGAATGGTCAGCCTGCAAGGGTCAGACCAAAACGCGGACTCGTCAGTGCACCAATCCGGCACCGCAGGACGGAGGAGGTTCCTGTCAGGGGATACACGAAGACTCCACCGACTGCTTTTAACTTCACATCAACAGTGCAAGCGACAATACTGACATCTTGAACAGAATGGCAGAATATAGAATATTTATGTTTTGCAAAATAATTGTCATTGCTCCTGTTAAATAAATCCAGAAAAAAAAAAAAAAAAACGTATTCGTCAAACAAAAAATATATCAAGTTCTTGCATTTTTATGTGTGCAATAATGACTGTGCTTTCAGGTAATGGTTTGTACTTAAGCTTTTTATTGATTATTAGAGTCATCCAGAAATTTCAGTAGGATTCTCCAGCCATCAAAACCTTTCTATTGAATACAATTTAGTTGTATAATGAGCATTGTATTCACATGCTCTTTTCAGCAACTTTTCGTCTGCACCGAGTTTCCTCTACACGGGAAGCCGTTGTCTTTAGGAGCGGGGTTGTTACACTCTCGTCTTCGTGTCTTTGTTCCAGACACGCAGGAAGACCAGGAACTCCAGCAGCTCCAGGCTCCATGAATAGGACCAGCTGAAGAAAGAACAAAGAAACAAATAAACAACAACAAAACGAGTACTTCAGTTTACTTTCTTTTTAAATAATACCCTAAATGTTTCAGGCAGTGTACATGATACAGTCAGAGGTGTATCTGGGTGATATTTTATTACATTTCAAATATTTATCTGTAGATGTCGATTAGATACACGCCATATATCGGCGCCATATATCATGTTTTGTGCCGCAGCTGTGCTACAGTGATGTTCGCAAGAATACACGTACATGACAGATGTGGTTTAAAAATATTAGACTATTTCTTGTCCAAATTAGCACTAAAACTTTTTTTTATTTTTTTTTATTTTTTACAGTAGAGTAAGAGTAAGCCTGCTGGTGTAACATGAATCAGAAGCACACTGGATGAGCTCATCTTTTCTTTGTTTCTTCTCTAATTTAGTTGTTTCCAATTCCCAACCACAATACAGGTCTCGCTTATTGCACGACAGCTGCCAGCCCTCAGAGGCTGAAAGCTAACACGGTTCCTTTGAGACAGTTAAATCCGGCAACTGCATCTTTTCAGCTTTGTGCTCCTGCATCACCGCTCATATATGCTCTCCTAACAGATGCCCAGCGTAGCCTGTTACACTTAGACTCTCTGCCGCAGATGGGCTTCAACTGGCTGTTGGAACATAGGATAGCATTAAACCTCAGACAGCTGTGTCATTCGGAGTAATCTGCACGAACGCCATAAAACCATTAAGACATTTATTATTATTATTATTATTATTATTATTATTATTATTATTATTATTATTATTATTGTTATTATTATTATTATGTACATCCAGTGTCAGCTGGTTTCACCAAAGAGATCACACTATTCCAAAAAAAAAAAAAAAATGCAACCAAAAATAGGAATCACTATCTGCAGAAGTAAGTACAATTTCACTGGGCTAGGGAAAGCTGGCAAAGGTGCATGTCTACCTTTTTTAATTTTAAAATAAATAAATGAATAAATAAATAAAATAAAAATCATTAAATTATTTAAATAAAACAATGCTTTAATTTTTTTTTATGTTTAATCATGTCTATGTATTTTATTAATTAACAATTCATTAAATAATATAAAGTAATTCATAATTCCTATTAACTAATGATTAGTTGATCAACTTAAGTAATTAATTCTCTGTTACAATAATTAAAATACATCATTAAAAATTATGAATTAATAATTGATGAATGAACATTTATTTAATAAAAGAAAAAAAACAACCCACTTTTGCGTTCGGCATTCTCACAGGCGAGGCCGTCGTATCCTGACTTGCAGAGGCAGCTGCAGGACGTACGCGAGAGCACGGGAACGCCGTTGTTCCTGCAGGGGGTGCAGCGGCACGGGTTGAACTGCTGCATGTACTCCTCCCACGCCTGTTTCAGGAGCGGCAGCCTGGTGCGTGCCTGAGCCGCCGCCGTGCTGAAACGCACCAGCTCGTAGATAGGAAGACCCTGACACATTGCAGGTTGTGGGTCGTTAGTTTTAAGAAAAGCAGACAGTAATACCAACTGATGTGTTTTGAAGTTTGTTTACTTTCACACTCACGCAACAAGGCTAAAGTTGCTACCAAGTAATGAAATGCTGCCTTCAAGTCCTGTCAGGAATATCGTAAATACCAGTGAACGGCACCAAGATGTCGTAATTACAACTTGCGAACTTGCAGTTTTCTACGAGTGCCAACTTTACGAGTTGGAGACGCGTCCATGATGGAAAGTCATGGCGGCCGTCAACATGAAAGTGATGCTTACGGCAAGCGGTGAGATTTAAGCGGTAATTCTGTAGGTTAACTTGTAGGCTAACTTCAGTACAGTTGTAGTTTGTACACAATTTGTGCGCTGGCGATGAGGAACGGACTACCTACAAAGCTAACCAGAAAAATCCAGGACCTGCTGTCTAAAAACAAATAATAAAAACAAAAGAAGGTTTCTTACACCGCTTGAAAAAACACCACGTCATAATTATGACCACTGAACTCGTACAGACTGACTTCCAAGGAGGATTTAAAGGCAGCAAAAGTCTCTCACCTAAAATCTTTTCTAGATGCCCAGATCTTCATTTTTACTTGCTTCAAAAAAGATTTTTAAACTATTAGTGCCACTTTTAGATTTGAGGAAACAGTTTTGTAAAATAAGTAAATAAATAAATAAACAAATAAAACCAAAATTCAGCAATATTCCCTATTAACACAGTTTAATTGACTGAATTTGGAGAAATGGGGAAATTTTTAAACTTTTTTTTTTTTTTTTAGCAAACCATTGAATTTAAATGAGTTTAGGGAGCAGGGTGAATTAAAAAAAGTATGAAAATGTACCTCAAACTTAATGACAGCTGGGTTGTATTTGAGAGATTTGCCCCAGGACCTGTAACTCTCTGCGTTACGGATGACTAACTGAGCGGCGCTGGGGCCTGTGATGCCTCCTTTCACAAAACCAATCACATCCTTGATCAGGCCATTGTGCTCTGTACGCTCTGCAAAGCAATTTACCGTTGTTAAGAGGTTTTTTTATTTTATTTTTTAAATATTTCATGCAATAAAATTTTAATATATGCCATACTCACCTCTATCCAGTCGTCCTGTTGCCTTACAAAATTCATGTTTTGCTGTGAGCTTGCCACTTTCCTGAGCAATCTCCGAGATGCCCAGAGAAACGCCAAAGCAGTTGCTTACGTCCCGAGACTCCACCTCTGAATGAGGAAATAAATACGTTTGCGTTTTTCCTTTCTGAATCTGAGAAATTCTGTCATGATTATTTAGAATATTGAACATTTGGATAGTTAGTAAATGGATACCATGAGTTTGCGTTATGTTTATGCATTAGATGAATGCTTTTATCCAAAGTTGTTTGGCCTAAAATAATATAATAATTTTTTTAAAAAGCCTCCAAATGCAATCTGATGATTAACAGAAATAGTTCATCTCTATTGTTTCTAGAAACAATGTTTCTAGTTATTAGTGTACTGCCTTTCTGGTGAATTTAGGTTTGAGGTTTATGTGTGATAGTTATGTGGGTGCACTGCAAAAAAAATGAGGTGCAAAAACAATCTTAGCAAATGAATCTTGAATATAGTCAGGATTTATCGAGTATTCCCTATTTAAAGATTACAATAAACCACATACATGATCATTAAACCTATTTCGAGACATTTGTACTAATGACATAGTCTACAATGTTAAGCATTTCTATTTAGAAAGAAGCAAAACGATCTGCCAAGATAATAAGAACATTTAAAGCTTCTGTAAACAAGCTGAAGAATCTTATATTTGATTTATAATCATCCCCATAACAACAAATATTAGACACATTTACCAATATTTCCGAAAAAGTTTCACTTGCTAGGGTATCACTTTTTGCGGTGTGAGTCCGTGATTGCGGTGTCATTTCGGTCCCATTGATATTGCATGTACAAATCTGTATGCACGATGAATATTAAAAGTTTACACACCCCTGTTAAAACTGCATGTTTTTTTATGATGTAAAAAATGAAACCACGATAAATCAAGTCGTATAATTTTCCACCTCTAATATGATTATAGCAACCAACAAAATTCAAGTGAAAAACAAATAGAAATGTTTCTATACTTATCCAACCTAGTTGGATAAGTGTGCACACCCCTTAACTAATACTAAGCACCTTTTGCTTATAATACAGCACTCAGTCTTTTTGAATAAGAGTCCTACAACTTATTACATTTTGTGTAATTGCTAGCTTGTTGCTAAAAACCCTGTTACTTATAACCATGTTACTCTTTTAAGAGTAAAATAGCCTTGTAAAATTAGATGTTACCTGGTTAAATGGTTGAATGCAGTCTTTGTTATATTCAATGTTGAAAACTAAGAATAGAAAAGTGTTACAAGGGCTAAATGGTACTGCAATCATGGAATCACTCAGTTATTTACGGTATGTAACTGTTTTTATGTTTGTGTTAGTAGATGTCTGAATTCAGGTGTCTGACTGTCCTTTATTAACAGTGCCGCTGTGAGCCGTTCCTTACTCTGTCTTGCCATGACCTCTTTGTCAAGCACCAATACGTAATCCAGAACGCCTCCCATGATGCCTTGCGTTACATAATGAGTGCCGTATTCACTTATGAAGCGCGAATAAGCGCCAAAGTCGTATCGCTCAGGCAGCTCCATGAGCGACTGCAGCATGTCCTCGTGCAGCATCAGATCCCGACTCCTCATCTTAAACTGCGCCGTTTCCACCGTCGAGAGCAGCCGAACAAACTGCACTTCCTGCAGTCGCACACAGAGAGAAAGGGGAACATTTTCCCCTTGATGATAGTGTTTGGTTTCTGGAAATATCAAATGCATGGCACAGTTCCAGGAGACTGCACTTATTACACACAGCAGATTTATTCGGTCCTCCTGTCCCACCTGAGCCAGGCAAGCTGTGCAGGCTCTCGTTACCTTTCTACACAAAATACATTGCGATTGCATTGTACTTCTATAACATTTTGTCATATACTGGATATGCAATCCATTACAAGTACTACTGCTGGTTAGAGATTTGCTTGCATTATATTAAAGGACGTAAAACTGATCATTAAATTGCTTAAAGCATTCCTTTGCACATTGGGATCCTTTTAAATAAGCAAAGAACGATGTAACTAGTAAGGAGAAAAACACTATGTGTCATGCTTTTATAGGAAAAGAATCAAGACCATGGTTAGTTACCACATCCGCAGGTAATCATTTTCCTTTAACAGCAAGTGCTTTATAATCATATTTATATGATTTACACGGTAAATATGTCATGCTTTTTATAAATTTATAGTTACATTTAATGTTGTGGAATGGTGGCAAAATCATTATTTCCTGTTATCACTTATGATATAGCAGCTATAAACAGTTGTTTTTTCACAAGCCTCTCTTTTTTTTTTCTCTTGAACCCTTAAAAAATGCTGAGTGCAAACCACAAAGCATGAACTCTCTGTCTGGAAGACTTTACCTTGTCAGGAAATTGCTGACACTGGAGACTCCTTGCTTAAATGTTAAATAAATGTCTCCTTATAGAAAACTATTTTTTTAAACCATTCATGTGGAGCATCTGCCATACAAGTCCCTTTGTACACTGGTACTATATAAATGATAACGTATAAAAGCAAGTGCTTTCATATAAATCTGTGATTTGCAGCTACTGCACTACTCTCAGAGCTGCTATTCAACAGTTTATGACCAATCAGAAACCAGAATTCCAAAGTGCTATGGTATAAAAATGCTTAACCAATGATATTTTGTGCAGTCCTACTTATTAAATCACAAACACCTGTGACTATGAGAAGAGCATAGTGGCTTTACTTCTTAAACAAAAAGTCAAATATGAAGCACGTTGTTCTATACCTTACTGTTGTACTGTGATATGTTTGTCAACAGTGTCTCTGCATGACTCCCAGACAGTCCAGCTTCCACGTACGCGATGCCGAAAGTCACACCGAAGTTGAAGGAAGTCTCTGTTTTCCGAGCGTTTAATAAGCTTGCAGCATCACTGTATTCTTCTGTTGATCCCTGGCTGAGAGAATGTGCCTGGAATGTGACCAAGTAAAACCCTAAATAAACCAAACAAAATCAAGATTGGATCTTGGAACAACATTCAAACTAATACGACCCCAATTTATGCACATGTGCACAATATGTATAAATATGAGCTTTGAGCTTTGCCATTTAGTGTAACGAGGTGATATATGGTGATATAGCTCAGAGGACTATGAGATGACCTGAGTGGTCCAAGCACCCTTTGCAAATAACAGCTCAAGTGGCACAGAACACTAAAGAGTTCATAGATGAACATACTGTTCAGGTTTCATGAAGGTAGCTCAGTGTGAAATCACCGTGAAATGCCTGCTGAAACCTGATTGGCTGTTGGAGGCCATGGTTTTTAATTAATCCATCCGTAATTGGAAATCCACTTGCACATTATAACAGTGATGTGTACACCAAATTTTAGCTCAATCTGACTTACAGTTCCTGAGAACACCTCCATTTTCATACACCCTCAGAATCTGATCCTTAACGTGTGTTTCAGGTTTCTTGCAAATCCATGCAACCGATCATGATTTCTCTGCCCTAATGGAATTGATTGGCTTTCGGCAGCCGTGTTGTTCACAAATCTTAATTCAATTTAATACAAAACTGTGTGGGGGGGGGGAAGTGATTCCAGTAAAAAAGTGAAAAAATGACACTTTCTTTTGCACTGTTTTAAAGGAACTTTTTAAAGTTATATACAGAATTACAGCAAAGGGTTTTCCTGCCTGAAAGGGTTCCAAGTAGGCCCTATAACACTTTTCGGAAACTAAGGACCCTTTGTTATATAGTGAACCCTTCACGAAATATTAACTGGGAAAGAGTGTAGTACACATTATTTGCCAATTTTTCATTTATTCATTCATCTTTAGTAAGGATTTTATCCTGGTCAGGATCGCAGTGGATTCCAAGTCTATCTCGGGAACACTGGGCATGAAGTGGGAATACACCCAGGATGAGACACTAGTCCATCACAGGGCACCATGAACACACATTCACAATTTAGTGGCAATTTAGAGTCACCAATCCACCTACTGACATGTTTTTGGAGATGGGTGAAAACCAGAGAACCTGGAAGAAACCCGTGCAGACACAGAAAGAACATACACAACTCAACAGTAGCATGAACTCAGGATTGATCCAGGAATCCTGGAGCTGTCAGGCTGCAACACTTCTCGCTGCATCAACATGATGCCCCCTTAGAACCTTTGGTACTCGGCACACTCTTACAAGTTCTTTAAGGGTTCATTGGATATTTCTAGTTGGAAACCTTCCTGATAAGAAAACACACTGGTGTATGTTTCTGCATAGAACTTTTAAGGCAACTGATAAACACTTAAGAGTTCTAAATTTTCTACAGTATTATTCTTTGTTAGCACCAAACTAACCATACGACACTTTCCCATGAGCACACATATTACCATAAATACACTACCAAACAGCACATTAACACTGGGGTAATGCAAAAAGAATGATGTATTCAGTATGTCATAGTGCTGATTTGATATACAACTTACAGCCTCTGCTAGAGAGCAAAAAGTGTCCGTTTAGCCTGGACAATACAGTATACATTTGGTTTTTCATGCAGTGTGTTTACGTACCAGCAGACGATATGATAAGAAGTTATACGGCTTCCTGAAATATTTCTCATCATCGCTATAGTGAAGGTGTTCGCAGAAGGAGTCATACGTCAGTTCCCTCCACTCTCCATTGTAGATGTACTCACATATGCCTCCGAAGTATTTAGGGTCCAGAACGGGGTTCACAAAAACATCTGACAGAGCATTATAGCTGGAAAAGTGCATGTGTTTATTTAATTACTTTACAGTCGTATTTGTACTCCGAGGATTGTTCGAAAAAAGTAGGTAGTGTAAATGTCATTTTTATACATTCACAGTGCCTTGCAGAAGTATTCAACCCCCTTAAAAGTCATCAGATTCATCTGCATTTTTAAATGACACTTACACAGATTTTTCCAGTCAGTATGTTTATTGCAAAAATAATATACACTTAAATAATTAGAATTCATTATTTGTCAGCAGATCTTAAAAAAACTTAAAAAATGAAAAATGCTACTTGCATATATATTCAACCCCTTCAGACTTGTTCTACTAGGTAGAAGCACCTTTTGCTGTAATAACAGTGTTAAGTGTGTTGGGGTAAGTTCCTACCAGCTCTGCACAGTGTTTGGGAGAGTTTCACCCGTTCTTCCCGGAAGATTTACTCCAGGTTCTTCAATTTGGTTGGATGTTTTTTGTTCACTGCAATTTTCAAACAGTGCTACAGATTCTTAGTGGGATTCAGATCTGGACTTTGACTTGGCCCCTGTACAACATCCACCTTTTTGTTTCTAACAACTGCTGCATTGCTTTGGCCTTGGTTCTCTTGTAATACCTCCTTGTATATTTGCTCCATCCATTCTCCCTTCAATTTCACTCTTGTGCTCTTCTTGAGCAACAGTTTCTTTCTAGCCACCCTTCCATACAGTCTTCAGTTACACAGTACTCTTGAAACTGTTGTCTGGTTGTACCTTCACTCCACTCCCAGCTACTTTACTCCTTCAGAGTGACTGTTGGCCTCACTGTGGCTTCCCTCACCAGTCTCTGTCTTGTTTCTGAGCTGAGTTTTGAGGGACAGCCTTGTATTCCTCACTATTGATCTGTCTTGTCCAACATCTTACATATAATTTTACACCCTGTTCCTAAGTTATGTAACTCTACAACCTTACCTTTAACTTCCTTAGAAAGCTCCTTAGTCTTCATTTTCACTCCTTTCCTTTAGAGCGACTCTCTTCAATAACAAGTCAACTGATGTGGTTTTATTTATTTATTTATTTATTTATTTATTTTCAAATAATGTTTTAACATTTTACAGGTGAAGGCCAATTATAAGTCAATTGGGTCCTTGTTACTTTCCTCTGGAGCTTTGGGAACCTTGGGGGTTGAATACTTACGCAATCAGCATTTTCAGCTTTTGATTTTCTTTGAAATACCTGCTGACCAATAAATAATTTTGAGTTTGAAGATTCACTGTAAGAGAACATGAGTTTGCAATAAAAATGTGTATTTATCATTTGCTATTCAGACAAATCTGATAAGTTCTAGGGGGGTGAATACTTTTACAAGCCACTGTATAATTACATTTAATGCTGTGGAACGTCTGTGAAACAAGTTAGTTCCTGTTATCACTTAAGTTACAGCAGCTATAAACATTTCGTTTAGTTTAGACAAACTAACATCATGGAAACATTAGGGTTATGTTCCTGCAACTAAATCCAATTTCAATTTTATTTGCATGTTATTTTCTAAAAGTGCTGCAGAGCTGTTGAAACATTTATAAGCATTATGTAAAATGTTCTAAAAACACCCCGAAAATTTGACAGATTGGATCTAGAATCAGAGATGCAAACTGTAAGGTTCAGTAAATATTCTACTACTCTCCATAGCTTTAGCTCTTTGTTTTATGTCTGAGATTTGCTTCTTTATTTCTTAAGGCTAATAAGGGATGTTTATAGCTGCCAGTTTACCATCATGCTAACTATTGTTCCTGTAATCCTACCCCTGTGTGGCCTTATGTGCTCCCGGGATGGAGAGCATGCCGACACACTTGGTCTCTGGGCTTTCCGTGTCCTCGCAGTCGTCTTCATCACTGCCGAACTGACAATCCCAATCACCGTTGCAGCGAAGGTGCTGACTAATGCATCGGCCTGCAAGGAGTGGACGTGTAAACACATGTGTATGTAAATATACCAGTTCTCCGTTTCCCAAAGGTGCTCAACTCAAATCACTGATAGTTTGATTGATTTCAAATACAAGGAGAACCAACACTGGATATAATATCTAGTTACTGAGGACAGAGTGTCTGACTATTGAATGGAGGCACTGACCTGTTTCAGGGCATGCGTACATGTCTCCACACTCATCCTGAGGCTCGCACTCGCCATGAACCGGGCATAGTTTCTCATCCCACTGGCTGTGCACACAGCTCGTGCCTCCGAACTGCGAGTGCCGCTCCACGTACTGAAAACGCACCTGCAAACACCAACAGCTGCATCGGGCAGAAAGTCTACATCACATTACCTACACTGGGCACAGAACAAGAACCCTGGGTCTGTATACTGTAATGATTTATAATCCCACGATCTGGTGTCTTCCAGATTAGGGTGGGTTCCCTTTTGAGTCTGGTTCCTCTCAAGGTTTCTTCCTTATGTTGTCTCAGGGAGATTTTCCTCAACATTTCTTCATTAAGAATCTAATCCTACGTACGGATTTCCGTAAAGCTGCTCTGTGATCATGTCATTTATTACAAGTGCTGTACGCCTAAAAGCTGGAAAAGGGCGTGTTTTTAATACTTCACAGCCGTAACTCTTGCGCTCTCACAGAAAACATATTTGATGTGAGAAAAACTTTCAGTAGGAATTCAATAGAAGATTTATTTTTGTTTTACATAAATATACACGATCAGTGTATGAGTTTTTAAAGAGCGTCTGTCTTGTTCAACCAAAAATAGAAAATACACAATTAGCCCCAAATGTAGTCGATCTGCTAACAGAGAACAGTATCATAACATATAATAAAGTATTTCAAAGCTTGTAAGAAGGCTAGAATGTAGCATTCTTGTAGTGTATTTAAAACAAGTGAGGAATAACGCACTTGGGGTTATAGGAGTGCTTGCTGTTATAGGACAATAGGAAAAAATCAACAACTGGGTGGTTACAGAAGTGGAGTTATAGTTACCACAATGAAGTGGACTAAAGTGTTTTATTCCTCTTCTACTGGAGCAATTTTACAACGGTTATATTTTTTAATTATGAAAGAACAATGTCATATTTTTATCCGAATTTGTCCTCACAAGTTAGTTCCTGTTATTAATAGGATAAACCAAATGCAGCTTTTCATGTTACAGAGAAACCACAAAGCATAAACTCCCCTGTCTCTTCTGATTTGTTCATTAGGGATCTAAGTCTATGTCCAGATGTCTATAAAGCTGCTTTGTGACAATATCTAATATCAAAGGTGCTTTTACTAATAAAATTGAATTGGATGTATAATGTACACAAGCATGTGCCATATACTGTACACTCATGTGCAATTAATGAATAAATCTACCATATTGACTATTTTGTAGGTGAATAATTACTGACTGTAGCTCATCTCATACTCACTGCTGTGCTAAATATAATCTCTGGTCAGTGAGATTGTGCACAGTGAACAGTGATGTATGGACTATATGACAGTGAATTGAATGTGTATTTACTACTCAGATGTACTGTAGTGTTTTCATTCCTGTAAGTCATATGTGTTCAGAAATACCTTAGAAATCCGATGATTTGGAGCACCGCCATGCAATTAATCTGGGGATCGTTCTGTGAATGTTGTTGAATAAATCGATAGGGTAGAATAATAATTTTAAGTGGGCTAACTGGGTTTATCAAACGTGCCTGAGAACTGGAATAGTTTATCCAGATGTAATTGTTTGATTAATCTGTGCTCCTGTTTTGTATGGAAAGGGCAGATATGTACTGTACATCAATCTCAAAACCACGATCAATGATTTGTTAATGAGAATAGTATGGAAGCCTGAAGAGAACATTTAAAGTTGTTTTATTATTATTATTATTATTATTATTATTATTATTATTATTATTATTATTGCACATAAGGCAGTAAATCATTAGTCAGGAGATCATAAAGCAAGAAATTTACTTCTGTATTTGCTATATTTTGAGGCTGTTAGGGCTACTCACGCCATAAACTCCACTTCCCAGCCTGCACCGCGGCCTACAAACACGGCCTCACACATTGACCCGTTCACTCTCGCCTTCATTTTAATCACGCACACCTGCAGCCAATTCACAGCACAATCACAGCCACAGTATAAAAGGACTTTCAGTCCACTTCCTCTTCGTGAAGTGTGTGCTGCATTCCTTGTGATGAGGCTGAGCCTGTTTATTTCTCTACTTGTGTTTCTGTTCTTGATCTAGTTTTTCTCGGTGTTTTTTTTTTTTGACATTGTCTCGCCTCTCGTATTCTGTTTGTTGATCTCCTGACCTCTGCCTGTTTTCTGGATTTGATTATTGATTACGTCTTGGGTTTATCTGCCCCGATCTCAATAAACTCCTCTATCTGCGTTTGCATCCGTGTGCCCGTTCCTCACGTGACAGAGGCTGAGAATGAATGAAATTGTGTCCATGTTTTGGGTTGAGTTTTCCTCCTCAAAAGAAATTGAATTTAAGTATATGTAACTAAATCTCTTTTAAGACCAATAAACAAACAATGAAAAAATTAAATACATATGCAATGGTCTTTCTGGATGTATGCTGTGGGAGGCAATGCTAATATGTCTCACATCCCCATGCTAACATTAAAAATATCTGTTCATCGACTCTTGTGGCAGAGACTTAAATGTGTAAAGCTGCTTGTTTAAATCATGAACACCTTTTTTTTATTTGAGAGCACAGTTGGGTGACTTCCTTGTAGTAGTCGTGCACTATACACGATATGGTGATATATCATGCATGATTTTCCAAGCCGATTTAAAACACTTCTGAACGCGCGATCTAATCTTGTTTATGTAAAAGGATGCCGAAGAAGAACAGTGTGCCTATGTACGGTATTTTCAGTTCCTGTCTTTACCGTTTTCTCTGTGCAGGAGTTGCATGGCGTCCATGGTGTCCAGCTCTTCAGCTTACAGTCTATGGGAATAGGTGATTCAGCACCTCGAGTTCTTCTGGATAAGACCTGAGTCCTTCAGACAGAGACACAGAAACATGTCAGTGCTTACTTCTAAACAACTGGATTAATATGTTAGCTGGAATAAACTTGTGCTAAGCATAGATAAAGTACATTATGAGATCAATATAGCACCGAGCTATATCTCTGACCTCTTCTGTGCTCATTCTACCTCTACAGCTTTAAGATTGCTTTGAACTATTCTGCAGACTTTAATGAGGTTTAAAGGTGACCAGGCTTTCACTGATGTACGTCTGAGAAAACGTATACATTTTCCCAGCTCTTTTTTAAGGTCTGTAGTATTATGTCTTCTGTTTTGTCCTGTCTGTCTTTACCTCTGTGGTTTTTGTCTTGTCACGCTCTTTCTGGTTTTATCCACTTACTGATTTATTTCATTTTATTTCATTGATTAGGGTTATTTGATGAGCTCAGCACATCAGCTACGACAGTAACATGACCCAACATTACAACTACAAAACCACATGACTGTTTCAGATCAGCGATAACAGAAGAACACTACCTGTTACCTGTTATGAGACGAGCTCCAGAAGAAACCAGCGGAGTCATCAAACTGGCTGACACAAAGCAGAGACAAAATAACACAAGACCCAGAAGTAGCCAAAAACTGTCTCATGGCTGAAACGGCTGGTTTTCAGATGATCGCTAAAGCTAGATGCGATTCAGAGACACTTATTGGTCAGGGTAAATGATTGACAGGAGGTAAACAATCTGCTCAGTTTGGGGGCACACGTTCCTGTAAATCTCCTCCTCCAAATAAACACACAAGTCTTTCGTGAACATTGCACAACACATCCACACACAACAGTTTCGAAATGAATTTTGCTTTTGCTAACATTGCATAAAGTGGGATGTTTCAGGTGCTTTGGTTTGACTGCAAAACCAATAGTGTGGCAAAACATTTAAGACACTTCATATATAAAAATTCAAGCATCAATATGCTCAACACTCAGGTCTGAGATGTGCTTTTGTGTTGTATAAGTATAAATGCATCAATCTCTTCAAGCAAAGCTGGAATCTGGATTGCGATTGGTCAGAAGGTATTGATTAATTTTCTTTAACAGCAGCTCTGACAGTAGTGCAGCTGCAAATCACAGGTTTACATTAATGCACTACGTTTCCATAGTAACAGCTTACACGGGGATTTGTATGGTGGAACTTAAGAAAAGTGTATAATCAATGTGAAGTTTTCTGTACGAAGATGTTTATTTAACAGTTTTATGGAAGGAGTCTCCAGTGTCAGAGCTTTGTAACAGTCAAAGGTAATGCAGTAACTTTAAATTGTATACATTTTTATAGTTTTATCTAACATGACAAGGATTTTGACAAAGCTCTGCTCACCTGCCGACCAACTCTTAAACAACTTCTTCCCTGCTGAAAAAATCAAACAAACAAAAACAATAGAAACTTGAATAGAATTTGTAATGGTTATAATGGGGATTGTATTGGTTTTAATGGAAATCATAATGGTCCCTGTGGGTGCGACATGTCTGCAATTTCTATCCATCTATGATGACACATACTGTATAGGAGGCATTATGCTGATAAGCTTTAGTGATGTGTCGACTCTTTGAGCCGGCTCATTCAGGTGATTTATCCAGAGCATACTGTATGTTGACCTTATTAAACCCCCCTTTTTGAAACCCCAAAATTATTTCGTCTTTACTCTTGCAGTCTGAGTTAAATAAAATTATTCTATGGAAACCTGTTTTCAACATCTGAGTTGCTCATTAGTGTGAATGGTGAGTAGTGCCTTGCTGATTGATTGATTGATTGATTGATTGATTTTAATAAAACCAAATTAAAATAATATTACTTTGTTAATCAGAATGTACGGTAAGATTACATGAAAGAAACAGGAACAATCACTAGTCATTATTTCGCAGACTGTCCAATTTAGAGACAAAAATGGCAACGAGCTGTTTGAGAGCCGAAAGAGTCGACTCGTGTTGATGAGGATCCAAATGATCCGATTCAGTGAAATGGCTGACCGATATGTTGTGCTAGAGGGAAAACTGTGTACACGTCGTTTTATCCTAACTATTTCCAAAAATAGGTTTTGTTTGTTTGTTTGTTTGGTTTTTTTTTTTACTCAAACTGTGGAAAGATAAAGAAACCAAACCCCAAACACTCTCCCCAGTGCACGGTTCAATGCGCGTTCACGGGACTTCCAGGACGCACGCGCATTAATTGGCGATGAATGAGCGCATGCACGAGCTTTGAGTGGTTTGTTAGTGAGGACGCCGAGGCGGTGTGATCTTCTCACCCAAACTCTGATTATTATCATTAGTCATCATTATCATTAGTATATGAAGAGAGGAAATAAAGATGGTAAGCAGACCGAACAAGCATTTGGTTGTTAAAGTGCTATGATGAGATGATATTCCGCCTGTTGCTTTTTTTTGGTTTTTCAGGCTGCTTACCTTCCTCACACAGGTACCATTTTATCGTTTTCATCTTTTGCCTGAATATTTGATTGTTCTTAAACGCAAAACTAGCAGTTACATGTTTATTGTTCTTATAACTGGACTCAACGGTTTAATATGGACATCTATGAGGCTTAAACGCACACACGCGCACACACACACACACACACACACACACACACACACACACACACACACAATGCTTATTTAATTATAATTTTATACGAGTTTGTACTGTTTTGTTTTGTTTTTTTCCTCTAACGTGAATATTAAACATTTTTCGGCATATTTGAAGGAAGATAATCACCCAGTGCGACATTTAAGCTATACACGTTAGTATAATAAGCAATATTATACCCATTTTTAGGGATTAGTCACTTTCTTGAGTGAGAAACAGTGTGTAGGTTGTTTAGTTATCTGTTTACCAATAAACCAGGGTCAAAACTATATACATAGTTCATATTTTCAAATTTATTGTTATGCTCAAAAATATAATATGTTTGATGTTCATTTTATATTCTCTTGTTTTTCCGAATCTCTTTGTGGCCATGGATTCCTTTCGAAATGGATCACTACTGTAGCTTTGAAAATATTACACTGGGTTTAACTCCTATTCATACTTGTGGAAAAATACTTTTTTTGGGATCATTGTAGGCCTATTAACTAAAGAGGTTTGTATGAAAGATGTAATGCCTTTTGTAGGTTACATTTATAACAACTTATGAGGCATCAGGTTCTTACATGCAGAACTTGCAGCAGTATGCGTTCCATCTTTTTGGCCCTTGCTGTGATTTCAAATTTCCAGCTAATTTTTAGTTGAATCGGCAACTAGGTATGTGACAGTGATGTAAACGTGGTGATCTGATAATCATTTGACGTTTGTATAAAGCACAAACCAACTCCACTGAGAGAACACATTTGGCACTGCAGCCTCAGTCATCACACAAAACGCACAGGGAAAACCTAACTGTGTGTTTTTTATTTAATATTTCAAACATTGCCAACAGAAATGTAACAATTTTAAGGCTTTTAAGCATTTTAATAAAGCTTTAATGAAGCTCTAAAGTGCCATTTCTCCTGTTTTTAACTCGTCACAGGAGGCTGCCATCGATTTCAAGTCCCTCCGGGCCAAGTTTCAGGAGGGAAGCAAGCTGAAAGATAGGCCTGTAGTTCTGGATAAACCAAAACGCTTTCCACCTATAGCAAGTTGTGCCAGTTCTGTACCTGTTTCCTCTGTGGAGGACAAAAATCCTACCATTGCACACTTTAACTTAAGAGATGATCAAAAGGTGTTCTCAGGCAAATGGCCCAATGCTATGCCGTCTTGTTTTTTCCCACCTGACGCTAATGGTGTTGGAAATGGTGTGGCTAGACGCTCACTCAAAGATCGTCACTTGCCTCTTGTGCTGCCTGCGTCCTCTACCTCCTCTTCTAACAATCCAAAGCAGGAGGCCACTGCTTCTTCCAAGCTGGTCACGTCACCAATCAAGTGCAAGAAGAAGGCCATGCCAACGCCATTCAAGCCTGCTAAGTTTTCCAAGTCCATTAAGGACATTCTGGAAAATACAGAACATCCTGAAAGCAGCAAGCCACAGTCTGAACATTACACTGTGGAGAATGGATTTAGCCACTACAATTGGGGGTCAAACCCAGGGTTTTCCTGTCCAAGCTCAGAGCAGCCATCAACACCTACAGCCGAAGATCCATCCACCGGGGGTAGCATTACTCACGTCCTCAGCACTCTGGAGAGAGCCAAGAAAAGGTTCTCACCCAAGAACCTCCTGGTCTATACCCGACCCAAGAGCTTCTACTCCAGTAAAGGACCGACGGAGAGCCCTCCTCCTCCTGTACAGTATGAAAACCTTCAGTGTGATGCAGAATCTTCATCTCTGAGGTCAGGATATCGGCCTGCTAACTCACCAACCCCCACTGCCCGAAATCTGCCACAAGCCAATGGTATAAATCCTAGTAAGTTGACCAAATGGAGCTACATCTCAAGTATCTGGAGTGGAGAAAGTGTTTTTTCAGTTAATACATAACTAAAAGCATAGTAATGTATTTGTGCTGTACCTCTGTAAGCTTTGCCTGTTCAAATGGAGGGTTTAATATCTATATTTAGCATATGGTGATGACCATATTTAGTGATATTTGCCACACACTACATTGTTATTGTGGACACAAAAACATTCACTTGATTATAAGCCATATTATGTGTTTATGTCGAAGCCATTTGGCTGGACATGACGGGTAGTCTATGTAACATTCTAGCTTTAGTTAGATAGTGTTACTTAGCTAGTCAGCTTGTTCTTCAAAAGAGAAATATATTTAAAATGTACATTTTAAAAAGCTATCCAGTGATTAAAAGGTATCAAGCTAAATATTCATTCATACTTGTATCTTTAATCGTCATATTTTATACAATATCAAGATTTTAGGCATAATAACAGGTATTCTAGGATTGTGTTTCCAAGCTCTGAATTCCAGTCAGATTGTGTTTATAACACAACGTTTTACTTTTACAAAAAGTTTTACTTTTCTCTACAACAATATCTATTATTATTATTATTATTATTATTATTATTATTATTATTATTATTATTATAGGACCAGGACCTGTTTTGCACCTGAATGGTGATGTGAAGCCAGCACAGCCTGGTGCCCTTGTCCCTCCTCTCGTTAAAGCCCTACCAGACATGACATCATTGGGGCCCCTACCCATGAAACCACTGAGACCACCACATGTCGATCTGAGTGCTTACAGGACCCATAAGCTAGAAAACACAACTGAAGAAGCCACCATGAGTAAGTTGTTCATCTGAGGAAGACAAACCAGAGCTTGTTTAATCAAAGGGTAATTGGTGTTTTAAATCTAGAATTATTGTCTTTCGGGTGGTTTGCTGTGTTTTTTAAGTTATCAGAATGTGATTAGCAAAGAGTTGTAGCTTAAGATAGAGATAATGAGGAAGTAGTAGCTCAGTGGTGAAGGCTTTCGGCTTCTTACCAGGTGGTTGTGAGTTCAAATCCCAGTACTGCCGTGGTTGGGTCTTTTGAACAAGGCCCTTAATCCTCAATTGCTCAGTTGTATCCTGTTTCACTTGTAAGTCACTTTGGATAAAAGTTTCACCCAAATTAGGTGTTGAGATCAAGGCTGAAAAGTGCTCCATCAATAATTATTATGCTGCATGTTTTTTCTCATAACCAATTGTCCTTGATGTTGAATGGAAAAACAAAACAACAAACTCCACTACACTATTGTAGGAAAAGTTCTGAAGGTTTTTGTCGTTCCAGACCTGGGTCTTGGTTCAGGCAGTGTAGCTGCTGAAGATGTGGCTGCTGAGAATACACTAACAGCTCCACCTCTTCAGTTTGATGGTCCTCACTTCCTAGATTTTGCCAGTTCTGTATTAGAAGCATTAAACACCAATGTAATAAATCTTGCTGCTCTGGAGATGGAGGCTACAGACTTTAATGCCCCACCACCAGGGCCTGAAGAGGCGAGTGATGGCAATCTTCACAATGATGTGATCCAGCAGCATGTTACAGGTCCCGCAGAACCGGCAGATGGTAAACTGCAGGGAACCAGTTTAGGGCATGTGGCTGATTCCCAATCAATCACAGCACTCGAAGCTCAGCTCTTGGAAGCTGTGACCACCGAGATCTCGATGCCCTATCCTCAGAACATACTGACTGATTCCTACATCAGCAGTGAACTTCCATCTGAACCAAGGTATGTTACCATCTCCTTATGTTCACTTCCTCTGCTAGGATGTTAGCAAAGACTGTTAGTATGCACATCTGTTGTTGTTCTTTTTTTTTTAATGTTGCATGTTGGAGTAGTTCAGATTTGGGATGTCCATATAATTATATTCATTAATTAGAGTGCGTATTTCTGCTTTACACTGTGCGACGTGCATCTTGATAAGCATGATGTGTAAGAATTTATGGTAGCCTGTGCTTTTGATACCATTTGTACCCAAATTGGTTTGGATTTGATTTGATGTAGTGATATTTTGCAGTATTTGGTATTTTGCAAACAATAACATTTAAAGAGTCACTGGGACACTCAAGCACAGAAGCCACACTTGCTTCCCTGGACTGACAGACACAGAGGCCACACCTCCTTGACCTAGGACTGACACACAGAGGCCACATCTTTTTCAATGGGTTTGATGGATGTAAAGGCCACGCCTGTTACTGACAGGCACAGAAGCCACGCCTCCTTTAGTGGAATCAGGACCTAAAATTGGCTACTGCCATGTGATGAATATTGAGCTTAAATGTTCCTTTGTGTTATGCTGGAAAACGTTCTTGAATATGCTGATAAATTCTTGAATTTCTTGAATTCCCCTACTGGTTAGTGAATGTATAACATCGTGAGGTCTGGTTTTGTTTCAGCATCAACCAGCGGGACGATAATTACGAGGTCTGTGACAATGTTTACGAAGAGGTGGAGTCAATCAGCAAATTCAGTTTTGGGCAAAACTCCCGCAAACGGAAAGGAGCGCCGAAGAGTAAGTGTTGAGGCCAATAATAATCCTTAAGGGGCTAAAAGATCTATTGCTAATGATGACCGTTAACCTAAACAGGTGCTTGACCTGACATCATTTGTCTTGAATGATTTATGTTGTGTTTGTGTTTTCAGATCCCTATGCCGAGTCACCTGGGGTGAGTCAGGTTGCATTCATATTCTTCTTTGAACACATAAGTGATCAGAGGTGTGGTACTACTTTGTTTTAATTCTTTTTTTTTTTTTTTAATCGCAGAAGGAGGAAACCCGCAAGAGTGTATGGCATACCGCACAGTGGTATATAGAATTTGTTGCTGTGATTCAGTGTCAAATCTGTCTCTTGAAACCAATCAATCTAGCAATCCGATGTACTTTAATTGTTCTATTTTTAGCAGACCCTTTTTTAAAAATTGTATCTCATTTCCCTGCAGGACGAGTCTGAATTCTGAACCCAGTGGTGTGACTCCTGCTCTCTGGGACAGGTACTACACTTTAGTCATGGGTTTTTAAGAAAAAAACGGTGCTGGCTTTCCATCCTGTTAATAGAGATTGATGAATGCTGGCAAAATATTTTCCCGCTGGGGTGGGAAGTGGTACGAGTCACTTGCTCAAGTCATTGCAAGTCCAACTAAAGATGCTTCATATTAACTCCTTCTGGTCCAACCAACCATCTGCCTAGTGGCAACATGAACATCAAGTGCAAGAAACGAGTGAAGCTGCATTCGTGTAACGTGTAGTAAATTCCATCCAGACGTGATTTATTTATTTATTTTTCTCTTCCCCAAAATGTGATTCAATTGACACCTACACTCTTTGTAGCAGGAAGATTAGAATGAGGACCGTTTTGTTGTTGAGAGAAAAACATATCTGGCTTCTCTACACAAACTATCTTTCGCTTGACACTGAAGACCTTCTCTCGGCAAGTGCTCTCTGTAATCTGTCTAGACACTAATATAAAGCTGTTCCTGATGTGCAACACCGCTGCCTACCAATATAGCATCTTCACTATGATGCATTTACAGCAAATACCTGTATAAGTATGTTAAGAATTGCAAATGATCTCTTGATTCTGATTGGTCTGAGGTGTTTTTCTAGAAGAAGTTATTTTCTATAACAGGAGCTCTGACAGCAGTGCAGCTGCAAATATTAATGCACTCTTTCTAATGTTATTGTTTCTATAGTAACAGCGTACACAGGGACTTGTATAGTGGCTGCTCCACATAAATAGATTTTTTATTTATTTATTTTAATGGCGAAACAAGGTACATTATTAAGTGTTATGTGTCTTATTATAGCTCTAGATATTTTTCTATTTCCCATTTATTTTAGAATAACATGTCAAACTTTTTTGTCCATTTATAGTTATATATATTGTTGTGCAATGTCTGGAGCAAGTTAGTTCCTGTTATCTTGCATCGATATTCATCACGCAGTTTTGGAATATTACATACATACCTTATGTACCATCTTTATAGTGCTGCATCTGTCCGGAAGGAGCGCTCGAGCCCTGACCACCATGAAGAGAAAGAGATGCGGAAGAGAGAGAAGCAACGTCTGGAGCGAGAGAAGAAGGAGCAGAAAGAGAAGGAGAAAAAGGAAAATGAGATGAAAAAAAAGTTTAAAGTGAGTGATTCTGTGGCGGAGATCCAGTAATTCGTGCTCTGTGAGATTTATCACAATGTCTTAAAACTGATTTGATGGATGTTGGGGATCTATTTAATTTTTAAAGACTTAACCCACCCACTTCCATCAGTCCTTTTGTAGCTACATCCAAGCAAACAGCGCTCACAGTTGTACACAGACATCTGTGGGTTGTTTTTTTTTTTTTTAAATCTAACTAGCTGTATTGTCTTTTGTCTCCATGAGGATGACACATTTTTCAAAGGATAACAAAGTACACCAGAAAAATCTAAATTATTACCTGTCAAGCAGCAAAGCAGAGCATCCATTTTCAAGTCCTTTGAGTCTTTTCAGTGCTCGAAAGCTACAGCGATGTTCACTCTTGACTATTCAAACCCATTCCTTGTTCTGTCTTCATTTTTGTTGGCTGTTCTGTAGTTTAAGCAGTTATTACCATCAGCGGTTGATGGAAGTTTCGAAGAGACTGATAGTTTTAATTTATTGTTTTGGAGCCAAGGACAATTATAGAGACATTTGTTTTCCTTCATGTTGATTTTACTGATGGCTGTAAGGATAAAAAAAACTGTGGCTGAACTGTTTTGATTAAAAAAAGAAAAGAAGATGCAGTTAAAAGTTTAGTTTTTCTAAATGATGCTTGAAGGGTTCTCTTTTTGGTGTTGCAGATCATTCAGTTAGGACCCAATTCATATTAATACACCTAACACAACTGACAGCCTGTCTATCATCTGTGGGAGGCCATTAAACTGAATAGAGCAACAGTGACATGACTATGTGTAAAGGTTTAACACCCCCCCCCCCCCCCCCAAAAAAAAAAAAAACCTTTAATATAAAAGAAAAACTGTTTTAATGTTTTAAATTACATTGGTTCACTTTTTATTCATTGTGGATTTTGGCTACTTTAAATATTCTCATTTTGCTGCTCTCGGTTCTCCCTCTGCCCCAGTAGATCACCGGACAGGAGGAGCCCATGTATCATGCTCGCGTGCTGCTGGCCAGCAAACTGCGCAAACATGACCTGCAGGTGAAGAGCGGAGACACGGTCAGCATCATCCGCACCACCAACTGCCCCAAGGGCAAATGGCTAGCCAGGGACTCGCAGAACAAGTGTAAGGAGGCCATGCTGAAGAACTGCACCTACACCGAGGCTCTTTAATACAGTGGGCCTCAATTACAGCTCCATGTTCTCCACAACCTTACAGTAGCTGTCGTGATAGAATTGGGAAGAACTTGTTAGTTGGTGGGAACTGGCAAATGACCAAATTGGTAGAAAATTAGGTAGCCTAAATCAATCTCGTGTCCAAATGGGTTCAGATGAGGTTCTCGGGTTACTATTAATTAAATAATTTGCCACTTATTTTCCAAAATCAAAAAAGTATGTTACACAAACAGTAAAGTTTCTTCTCCTGCAGTCAAGCAGACAAACTCTAAGAATCATTGATTGATTGGTGTTGAGGGTTAATACCTCCCCCTTGTGGAGAATCCTTACCATTTCCTTCAATATGTAATCAAAACCATACTGTATACATTTTAACAACCTTTTCATGTGCATCTTCTGTTACTGTGTGTGTGTGTGTGTGTGTATAGATGGCTATATTTCAGTGATGAATGTGGAGTTGAATATGAAGGAGATGTTGGAGTTGGGGAAACGAGCCTCGCAGGCTATCGGGAGAGGACACGTCGAGGGTGACACGCTCAGCCTCAGCAGCAGGTGGAGGATCAGCCACACATATACACACATCACCATCCTACTGATATGTACACTTTATTAACACATCACTGAGGGTGTGAATCTCCCTCTTTCAGACAATATGATGCACGTCTCAAGACACAGTGTACTGTACAATACAAAAATTTTACAGTAATAAGTAGCGATTTCAGAGTTTTGAGGATGTATTTTATAGCAGTGTTGCAAGTGTTTCATTTGTCGAGATTTCCTGCTGAGCTTGTGTTGAAAGTGAAGCATTTCCAAACTTTTGATGGCACTGTTTGTTTTAACCGTTTTCCTTTTTTTGACCTTTCAACCAAATCTAGGATTATAAATTAATGTGGTCATATAGTAGACTGTTTGGCAGATTTTTTATTTTTTTTTGTGAACTTCAAACTAAACACATACTGAAACACATTTGCTTGGTTTCTCTTGATGTTTATTGGTAGGTGCTCTACTCCAGCAGTTACAGTACAGTAGTATGCCACAGTGTGCCATGATCCAGCTAGATAATGTCATGTCTTTCCTCTGACCATATAGTTAGCTAGTGAATCTTGGAATGGGAGAACAAATGATTGGATAGTTGAAAATCCTTACAAAGGAACAGAAATAAAGACAAAGTTTACAGCAAAAATAATATTATAGGCACATCGTTTATATTATTCATACAGTGCTGTGCAAAATTGTTAGGCGCATGCAAAGAAATGCTATAGCGCAAAGATGCCTTCAAACTAATAAAATTAAATGTTTCTGCAAAAAAATGTAAACAGTAGTAAATAAAACGGTCAATATTTGGTGTGACAAAAAAATTAAAATTAAATAAAAATAGGTGTCTCCGGTACAATGTGTGGAGTTTTATAAGGAAATGAGCTGGTAAGTTTTATTGAGCATCTTGCAGAACCAGACACAGTTCTTCTGGACACTTTGACTTTCGCACTCGCTTCTTATTTTTGCAGCGAAACCCAGCAGCCTTCATTGTGTTTTTCTGTCTGAAAAGTGTCTCTTACGTAATCTGCTGCTTTCTTTAATGACATACAAACATTTTTATGTAACATTTAATTTTGTACTACAAAATGTTTGGGAATCTAAAGTGTTTTTTGTACTGACTTGATAGTGTAGACGTCATAAAATAAAAAAAAAAATACGCTGCTAACTGAATTTGCATCTTTTCAGGTCTTCACACTACAACCCGATCCTCACAAGCAGCTGTAAGTCCCATGGTGTCTGGCTGTGTGTATGTATGCTAATTATAATGAAACCAATTACGCAGATTCTTGACAATCTAGTAGTGCTGGCCTGGTTTTTAATACATCTTGTGTATCTTTATGATTTCTGCTGCAGTCACTGATGATAGTGAGGAGTGGACCTGTGATGATGAAACCCGGTCCCATATAGCAGAGAACATGTAAGTTAGAGATGAATCCCAGATGCTGTTATTCGTCTGCTTTTTAAAAAAAAAAAAATAAATAAAAAATTCAGGATAAGGTTTTGATTCAGATTGGTATTATGCTCAACTCCCCCCCCCCCCCTTTTTTTCTCTTTTTTTCGGTGTATCCAGGTGTCCAAACAGAGCGCTCTCAATGCCTGAAATGTGTGAGTTGTGTCTTTCCACTTGTTGTTTCCTTGCTATAATTTGTCTGTGCACTCTAAGTAATGACACTCGTTATGTTTTCACCCGTTCTTGTCTAGTTCACGCTTTTGCGTCTGATCACCATGCTCCGAGTGCCGGCAATGTGGAAGACATTCCCTCACAGTAAGCTTACTGAAATTTTAAAATCATACTGCACTGAATCATGGACTTTATAGAGAACTAGTGGGTATGTGGAAACATTTTTAATCAGCAGCTTAGGTTTTAATTAGGCATGTGCACAGGTATTTGAATGCTGAAATCACTATTTTGGTAGGGCAGCATGGTGGTGCAGTGGGGTAGCGTTGCTGTCTCACAGTCCAAGGGTCCCTAGTTCAATTGTAAGGTTGGGTTACTTCCATGTGGAGCTTCCAACATTCCCCTCATATCTGTCTGTTTTTCCTCTGGGTTTCCCGGTTTCCTCCTACCTAGGGCTGACAGAAATATCATATCACAATACTTGGACATTTCTACGATACACGGTGTGCATCACTATATATCATTTGGCTAAAAAACTGTCTGCAAAACAGTTGTAAAAAAAAAAAAACACCCACAAAAAAGTTCAACTGAGTTTGACTATACTTTTCTTTAATGCCTACAAAGAAGATTAGTTTTTTTTTTTTTTTTTAAATAATTACGTCATCCATTGAGTACCATTTAATCTGCAATGATTAGAAACGTAAAAAAAAAAATACACCACCATACCAACGATATCTCAGAAAAGTGTATCGTGTAATCATGTATCATGATATCGATATTATATCAATATATCATCCAGCCCTGCTCCTACCTCCAAAAAACATGCCAGGAAGTGGATAAGCAAAAATAAATTCACAGGCCCAAACCTGTTCCAGCATGACAATGCCCCTGTGCACAAAGTGAGCTCCATGAAGACATGGTTTGCCGAGACTGGAGTAGAAAATCTCGAGTGTCCTGCACAGAGCCCTGACCTCAACCCCACTGAACACCTTTGGGATAAACTGGAATGCTGACTGCACCCCAGGCCTCCTCACCCAACATCAGTGCCTGACCTCACTAACGCTCAAATCCTCACAGCCACGCTCTAAAAATCTAGTGGAAAGACTTCCCTGAAGAGTGGAGGATATTATAACTGCAAAAGGGGACTAAATCTGGAATGGGATGTTCAGCAAGCACATATTGGCGAGATGGTCATATAGTGTAACTGTACTGGCTGTCGGATTATTATAAGCATGCGCTGTCACTGTGATCACATGATTCAGTGATATTTTCTAAAACTCTGATAGAAGTTTTGCGAGGTTTGAATGTGTGTTGCTACAGCAGGGCTCCAGGCTGAAACAAATGAGCTGATATTCAGTAAAGTTTTTTGCTGCGCAAAGGGTTTTTTTCCTCTCTATTCCATGTCAACCACAAGCACGTGCACCACCACCAGCAGGAGGAAAGTTTAATCACAGTGGAAAAAAAAAACAATACTTGATTACTCCGCAGATGTTTTTCTCTTCTCCTTGCGGTTAACCTGATGAATCAGCAACTCTGTTAATATTCAAATATTCAAATTACTTTTCAGTTCTAAGGGTAAAGTGTGCTTTTAACTGAAGTAATACACAAAGAAATTAAAATGGCTCACAATGATTGTAAAACCAACACGTACATGTGTGTATTTGTTCCCAGAGTGAATCATGAAGCTCTCCAGAAGCTTGCAGTTTTCTTCCAGAACACCAGGGACCTGAACACTGTAACAGAAATCACAGATCCGATTTCCACCAAGTACAGTATACTCGCTCAGTTATCAGCTGTATTTTTAATATGGAGCAACCCTTCTTCTCCATTGGTGACTCGGGGCTTTAATTCTGCCGATAGGAAGAAATGATTACTTTTTTTTTTTATGATGTGATAGTGTCGTATCAGACCCAAAATTGTTAGTTTAAGGAGCCAATAGTGGAGGTCATCCAGTGCCCCAGGTTTATTTCCCTTGCAGGTTTTTGGTACTACTTGCACTTCTTTCCTGCAAACCTCACTGTCAGTAGGACTGTGACCACCATATTGGCTTTGTAGTGCTTTAACCGTCAGCCAGGACTCTAGCAATATTTATATAGTCGATAGAGTTTGGCTACTGCCTTTCAACTGTAAGAAACTAGACGGAGCACACTCATGTGACTCAAACTGGAGGCTACATTATTAATTTGTGTTAATGCATACACAAGGTTACTGTCATTTCTCTGAATATGCTAATATTTGTGTTATGGTTTTTGCAGCATTAATGGTACAGGTAAGTCTAACTTGTTTTTGCTTGAGCCTTGACCAGCATAATTCCATGTTATAACGTACATGTCTATAATTTCTATAAATTTGCACGTTAACACTTGGTGACTTATTGTGGGATGGTCCAGAGTTTGTAAATAACCACCCAAAGGTTAAAGGTCTTGATCAGCACAAACGAAACGACATCTTCTTAAACAGCTGTTTTTTATCCTATACCGTCATCACTGAAGGTCTTATAGTTGTGAAACGCGAACAAGCTTCAAGCTCTTATTTCATGCTCTTGTTAACATTTTAGTGTGTGTTTACCGATAGGTTTGCTGTGTGACGTGGAGGAGCCTCCATATGTGTAAGTATGTGTGTGGAAGGCTGAGGGCTGCATGAAGTTTAGAGTAAACCTTTTGGTAGATATATCCATAATATGCAGAAAAAAGCTTTCAATCTGAAATGAAGCTTTTGAGACCTGTGTATTTAAGGAACTAAGCAAGGACATAAGATCTCTGGACTTACAGTGAACATGTCTCTTCATTGAACGTTTGTTCTTTAGCGAGGAAGACCAGTTCAGTTTCACAGACGTCGAGCTGCTGCCGCCTCCTGAGCTCTACGCCGACTGTGTCTGAACTATCAGGTTTGTTTTCAGAGCTGTATCCAAAATCTGACTGAAAATTCAAACAATTATTGTTTGTGTTTTCTTTCGAGAGATCCAGTCTCAGAATCCCCATCGTGAATTCATATTTTTAAAGCCTACCTGCTACCAAATAAAATTCCAACCAATCCCGTTCGATCCTGAAAGAATACTCGCCAATCAAACCATATACTGAAGGTATACTGACCGATCACACAAGATACTGAAAGAATTCTGACCAATCATGCGAGCTACCATAGAAATCCTGACCAGTCACACCAAATACCGATGGAATACTGTCCAATCAAACCAGATGCTGAAAAAATCGCCTCCAGTGATCCTGAACAGGACAATTCATCTACTAAAGATGAATGAATGATGTAAACAGGTCATGCAGTACTGTACTCACCATGTACAATACTCTCCCATATTAATGAAAGAGGTTTTTAGTCCAAACAACAAAGCTGTAGTCGTTCTATAGTGACTGTATTTCGAATAGGGGTGTTTAAAAGGAGAAAAGGAAATGTCTGGTGTATTGTGTGCATCTACCATGTAGTTATGCTAATCGACAACAGGTCACTTTGTACATCACTGACTGTATCCATTCTGTCGCTATGTACAGTTTTGCAGCTCCTCTACAATATCCATCTTACTGATTGATACAGAATGGACCAGAATTCAGCAGATATTATTTAATTGGTGGTTAATTCTCACTACAGCAGTGACACTTAATAGTTGTGGGTGTACAGTTAGCTGGGTTTTTTTGTTTTTCCCCCCACATATAGCTTGTGTTTTTCTTTGCTGGATGCCCAAGTTCAGTGCATGTGAACTCAGACCTTTGTGCTTCTGTTACTAATCTGTTAAACCAAAATCCACTGAAACTCCATACCGGTCATGTTACGATTTTGTCTTTCTTTCAGATAAACAATGCGATTTCTACACTTCTGTTACAGACTCCAGGCTCCTGTTAGCACTCAGGAAATACAGTCCAGTTCTCTGAGTGCTGCTATTTCAGCATACGTTTCAGACTGTTCGACTAAACACTGAACTCTTCTAGCCAGAAGTGTGTGTGTGTGTGTGTGTGTGAGAGAGATTTAACTTCAGGTGTAAAAGAAGGCAGAGTTAAATAGCACGTTAATAAAAGAATGAGAAGGGGCTTAGCACTTTATGGGTGGGTATTATATTGTGTCTGAATGTTACACCTCATTTGGGCTGTGAAGACTTTGCACCATCTTGTATGAACTTGCTTTGTGTTTTCATCTGAACACCTTTTTTTTTTTTTTTTGTTCATGATGCAGTGTTTCTGCATCATTTGTTTTCTTTTATGTTTGTATTAAAACCCATTTCTGAATGAATGCAGACAATAAATAGATTCGTATACAAAAATATTTGACATCTGCTCTGCTCTTTAAGACTTTGGTTCTCCATTATATTTATCAGTGTGTTCTTTTTATTAGCCTGTTTGGTTGGTCATTTAAATGAACTGTTTTTAAATGCAATCTCCATTATGTATAAATAAATAATATAAATTTCACCGTAGAAATGTATATAAATAAAAAATGTCCGCTCAAACTGAGTGGAAAGTTCATAGGTGGGGGGGAAAAAAGCGCTATGGCTCTGATAAATGGACAAAATATTATTGCACACATTTAAATAATGTTCATTCGTTAAAAATAAATCTGTACTGAGGATGTCCCTGGAATTTATTTTACAGTTCAAGGGGACCCTGACTACGAAAGGGATTTGAGAACCCCTGCGTTAAATGATGGTAAATAACCACTAGATGGCGCAACAGCATTTTGAGTTGATGGATACTGTAGGATCTCCACTCCTGCCATCACAGAGCTGCTGAACATTAGAATTTTTTTTTTTATTTTTTATTTTTACTGTCTATGAGTTAAGTGGTGTCTTGGTTTCTGGATTGATGATGACTTAACTCGGTGGGGTACAAAGGCGGAGGTCAGAGAATAAAAGTTGTAAATGGCAAAAGTATCCTGCATACATGTGTAAGTATAACTTGAAAATGGATTCAACTTTTAGCAAAATGCACAAATCAGCTTTACAGAAATGATGTAGGTTTGGATCCCTAATTAACAAACCAGAGAAGACATTGGCAAGGGAAAAACCCCTGAGAAGACACGAGAGAAGAAATGTTTAGCGACTCTAATGAAAGCCTGTTCTTTTCTGGGTGTAATGATAATGATTATACATCATTACAGTATACAGGTGTAGAAGAGTAAAGACAAACAGTACTGAGTGTGTTTACAGGATGTTCATTATGAGTATGTTGGGAATAAGAGTCCTGGGATGAGAGACAGGACTCACTGTTTATGATCACATCACCAGCTCTTGGGTACAAATCTACACTATTCAGGTGAAATTAAACACTTGACACTTTAAGTGTGAGACTTGAGTATAGACAGTCTATCAGAAGTGAAAATCTTTAGGCTATCCACGTGGAACCGTCCACAGCCACTTGAAAACTGATGACCGGGTGTCACATCATGAGATAAAATCCTTTCCTCCCCCAGAACTGGACTCAACCAGTCAGGATCTATTGTACTTACTTTCAGCTTGATGGTGATACATTTCCATACATGCATTGAGCATAATTATTACCTACAGCCTGCTTTATTGATTCATTTACTAGCCATGTGTAACATACTTTCTATAAGTTTACAGGTGCATCTCAATAAAATAGAATGTCGTGGAAAAGTTCATTTATTTCAGTAATTCAACTCAAATTGTGAAATTCATGTATTAAATAAATTCAATGCACACAGACTGAAGTAGTTTAAGTCTTTGGTTCTTTTAATTGTGATGATTTTGGCTCACATTTAACAAAAACCCACCAATTCACTATCTCAACAAATTAGAATACTTCATAAGACCAATAAAAAAAACATTTTTAGTGAATTGTTGGCCTTCTGGAAAGTATGTTCATTTACTGTACATGTACTCAATACTTGGTAGGGGCTCCTTTTGCTTTAATTACTGCCTCGATTCGGCGCGGCATGGAGGTGATCAGTTTGTGGCACTGCTGAGGTGGTATGGAAGCCCAGGTTTCTTTGACAGTGGCCTTCAGCTCATCTGCATTTTTTGGTCTCTTGTTTCTCATTTTCCTCTTGACAATACCCCATAGATTCTCTATGGGGTTCAGGTCTGGTGAGTTTGCTGGCCAGTCAAGCACACCAACACCATGGTCATTTAACCAACTTTTGGTGCTTTTGGCAGTGTGGGCAGGTGCCAAATCCTGCTGGAAAATGAAATCAGCGTCTTCAAAAAGCTGGTCAGCAGAAGGAAGCATGAAGTGCTCCAAAATTTCTTGGTAAATGGATGCAGTGACTTTGGTTTTCAAAACACACAATGGACCAACACCAGCAGATGACATTGCACCCCAAATCATCACAGACTGTGGAAACTGAACACTGGACTTCAAGCAACTTGGGCTATGAGCTTCTCCACCCTTCCTCCAGACTCTAGGACCTTGGTTTCCAAATGAAATACAAAACATGCTCCCATCTGAAAAGAGGACTTTGGACCACTGGTCAACAGTCCAGTTCTTCTTCTCCTTAGCCCAGGTAAGATGCCTCTGACGTTGTCTGTGGTTCAGGAGTGGCTTAACAAGAGGAATACAACAACTGTAGCCAAATTCCTTGACATGTCTGTGTGTGGTGGCTCTTGATGCCTTGACCCCAGCCTCAGTCCATTCCTTGTGAAGTTAACTCAAATTCTTGAATCGATTTTGCTTGACAATCCTCATAAGGCTGCGGTTCTCTCAGTTGGTTGTGCACCTTTTTCTTCCACACTTTTTCCTTCCACTCAACTTTCTGTTAACATGCTTGGATACAGCACTCTGTGAACAGCCAGCTTCTTTGGCAATGAATGTTTGTGGCTTACCTAGTGAACCAAACTGAGAGACCATTTTGAAGGCTCAGGAAACCTTTGCAGGTGTTTTGTGTTGATTAGCTGATTGGCATGTCACCATATTCTAATTTGTTGAGATAGTGAATTGGTGGGTTTTTGTTAAATGTGAGCCAAAATCATCACAATTAAAAGAACCAAAGACTTAAACTACTTCAGTCTGTGTGCATTGAATTTATTTAATGCACAAGTTTCACAATTTGAGTTGAATTACTGAAATAAATGAACTTTTCCATGACATTCTAATTTATTGAGATGCACCTGTATATACAGACAGTATGCTGATATCATATTATAAAGAAAATCTTACTATACTATATGTAAGGCATATGAAGTTATACCTTTAGAGCTGGTAAACTGGGATGGATAATGCCATGAAAGTCCTTAAGATACACAACGTGATATTTCAAAGAACCTAGAGAAGGTATTTACACATGATTGGGATCATGGGGGACACTGAAGGCTGATCTTGCGTTGTTGTGCTGCCATTGCCAGGTTATTTGGTATTCATCATCTGTGGTTTACATGACAAGGAACTTATAGCAGCAGGTCCTACTGAATAAAGACTTTACCGTGAAAACCTGTAGCCCAAGACTATTATCTGCAATTAAGAGGCGTTAAACCATTTCAAAGTCACGAGCGAAACCCCCAGCCCCCAACACACACATACACACGCACACACAAACAATGTAAATTGCTGGCAGTCATTCAGTGCTAAGTGAGAGCCAACGTTTTGCGCGAACGCGCGCGCGCGCGCGCACGTGTACACACACACACACACACAGCTTGAAGTTCTACTCTCAACTTGATTGATTGATTGATTTATTTGTGGTACTGATTTATTAATATTTTGTGTGTTTAAATACTGCTATGCTCATGACTTTCAAACATTTCATAAAGCTTTTATTCCATTGTCTTCATGTTCTTGCAAATGAGGCACCCTGAGGTTTTTTTTTTTTTTTTTTAATTATGGAGGAATAATAATACATTTTGAATGACGTTGCATTGATCCCTGGTTGGATGTGTGTTACAGTTGCATACACACAATACAACACAATGCAACATGATTCAATACGTGTAAGTAAGGATAACTGATAGAAGATAGAAATGGGTGGTATCATTATTTATTTATTTTTTTGTACCTTTAATATGTAACTTTCACATGGAATTGTGGGTATAATGTTTCTTTACAAAATGATTTAAGGTACATGAATAGAGTTTTAGATTTTAAAGTTGTGTAAAAGATGTGTACGAAAGGTACAAAAGGTGTGGTATCACCCCAGTTTACTGCACAGTCATTATTATTATTATATTAGTAGTAGTAGTACTAGGAGGAGGAGGTGGAGGAGGAAAGTAGGAGCACGTAGTATGGGCGGGGTTATAACCACGATGGGCGTGGTTAGTATGAAACGGGAGGAGTCTGATTGTGGGGGAGTAAAGTAAAGCTCTTGTGTAAAACCGCTGTAACTCAGAGAATCAGTGGAAAGTCTTTGTTGTAGTTGTGCTTCAAACTTGAATCCGCTTCTTCAGTATCTGAATCCTTTATTGTTTGTGTCTCATTTCAGCAGTCAGTAGTAAATATCCGCGTGTCTCCGGGCAGAGTGAAGCCTGTAGGAGAGATCATTCATTTTTTTTTTGTGTAAAAAAAAAGGAAGAAACAAAGTTCAAGTCAATGCAGCGGTTACTGTGTGAGAAGGTGATGGCTTCGGAGAGCAAAAACCCCAACAGTGAGGGTAAAGACACCAGCCAGAGGAAGATCCTCGTCTTCCTGGACCTCTTCTGCCTCTTCCTGGGTAAGTTCTTCTCTTCTTCTTTTTTTATTTTTTTCTTTTTTTCCTTTGCTGTGATGTAAAGGGATGGCATGCATCTCCATCTCCATCTCCATCTCAGTTTTTAATGAGTCCATTATTACAGCAGGGCTTCTCAAACCTTTTTGCAGCCATAAGTGGAAAATAAAAAAAAAAAATGATTGGTCCTCCTTGGTACAGATTTATTTTCTGAACATAATCCAACTATTGAAATATTAGGCTCATAATTTAAATGTTTGCAATAATATTCTGGCTATAGATAGATAAATAGACAGACAACTTTATTAATCCCAGAAGGATACATCAGCAATCTAAAAAGTAGTGTACAAGCAATAATAATAATAATAATAATAATAATAAAGTATAGGATATAATGTGAGTATAGCCCTATATATACACACAGGTCCTCTGAGTAAATGTGAAAGGGTATTATTGCCCTTATGGGGGAAAAAAAAAAAAAAATCACTATGTGATTCTGAGCATGATATGTGATCACGTGAGAAACACGTGAAAGTGCATTCATACCCTGAATTTGCACACAAGTTAACGCAACATATCATGTGAATGAGTTATAAACAAATGAAACCACATGTCGTGTATGTACGAAAATAAACATGCGAAAAAATATTTTCAACGTGGACTAATACAGTTCTTTATATACACACACGTGCACCACATATCACATTTCATCACCTTTAGGATACAACACGTCTCCTTCTGTAATGATTGTACCCCTGAATGAGATGTGTTATAGTAGGTAACTGAGTTGTTGTTTTTTGTTTTTTTTTTCTTTACAAATAATCTGCCTGTAGTTTCATTACATTTCGAGACGTGTTGTAAATAGATTTTTTTTTTTGGAATATTTAGGAGCATTACTTCAGTCGTGCGGAGTGGTCCGATACGTCAGTCCACAAAGGAATGCAAATAATTAATGATGATGATCAGGATAAACATGACAGATGTTGTAACAAGTTTATTTAGAGGTGTCATGGGTTGAAAATTTCACAGTAGTTTAAAAATATATCACGATTTCACTGTAGTATTTGACTATTTAAAATGCAAACAAACTGGTGGTAAAAAGGGAAAAAAATATATATTCCCAAATCTGTGTTCAAAAGTCTCTTGACCAAAAAAAAAAAAAAAAAAAAGGACGAATCCTCTGTTCATCTTTCTTAGAAAGATGTTTTTTGGGAGTGACTTTTCCATAAAATCTCCTATTTATCCTGTTGTTGTTATAAGCTGAAAGAGACGGCGGCTGCGATGAAAGACGTAGCGTTGAGTAAACAATAAAGTATGCAGCACTGCTTAGCCAAAAATGCATATTGGTTTGGTTTAGTTTTGTCAGCAATGTCTTGTTCTTGTGTGCATTTGATTGCTGTTATGTAGGATAAAGTTAGGACCGTAATGTAGCAGATTATGCAGCAAAAGGTCTAGAGGCCAGTGAAATCCCCCCTACATTTTTAGGGACTCGCAGCCAGACACAGAAGACACGAGAATCACTAGAGTGATGAGTTTAAAAAAATGTTGTTGTTTTTTTTAAGATGTTAATAGATGGAAATGCATTTTAATCAGTAAAAAGTCAGCAGTGAGGTCTGTGACTAACTATGAACCTGTAACAGCTCTATTAGGATTCATTTTAAGATCCATGAGCGATTTATTCCTTTTCCCTACATTCCTGTCACAATAAACTCAGCTGACTTCATTGTTCGAGAAGAGAGAAGGATTTCTGCTAAGAAGTTTCTAATTCCTCACTTTCACATTGCATTACAAGTCCATGAGCTGCTTACAGAGCTGATGCTTTTAGGTTCAAATAGAGGACAGAGGATGTGATTTAAAGGTAGCGAGCGGAGGAAGGAAAAGGTGGGACTTGACATTTTGCTTTTAATAGGCTTTTACAAATTCCTGTGGCCAGTTTCACACATTCTAACTGGAATTTGGGGTTAAACGTTGTGCTTTCGCTTCAATTTGCAGATGATTTTAGTTTTCAGAGAGTCCCAGCATCCTTTCTTGGCTTGTCTACATTCACCTCCCCAGATCATTTGCTATCTTATCTCTTAACAGCCAGGAAGTTATTTAACCGACGAAGCACATGGAGTTAGCTGAGATTACCCAGAAACCCTCTCCGATTACATTTTACCAGAGTTGTGGGGAAGACGATACAGGTTGCATGTGTTATTTGTTTATTATATGTTTGTTTTTTGGCTAGCCATATTGTGGCCTCAGTGGGTTTTAGCTGCCCTCAGTGATTGCCTGATTACAAGTAGATGTAATGCTGGTGTGGTCAGAGAGGAGTAACCACACAGCGGAAACGCTGAGGTAATTACACTCGTCTGTGCGCGCGCACACGCACACACACACACACACACACACACACACACACACACACACACACACACACACACACACACACACACTGGTACAGCATCTGCCAATCGTTCACTTCAGCGGGATGAACAACAGTTCTTTTAATCATCAAACTATTTTTTATTATTATTATTTCATGTTCCAGAAAATTTAGTCATATTAACTAAAATAAACTTGATTGTGTTTATCTTTCTATCTCTTCATCTAAATGTTATTAAATCAATATCCTAAACATAGATGTTACCTTACCGTAAATCTTAACAAGAAAAAGAACTGGCTAAATTTAACGGGCCTCATTAAACGATGGAATTTCTAAGCTAATATTTCGCATATTTTACTTTGATTGCACCAGTTACGAATTTAGACGACACTTCCATAAAACACAGTGAAATCCTGGGTTAAAGTGAATCTGATCATCTGTTACAATCAGCAAGCAGCTCCTTTCCTTTCAAACATGCATCGTAGACGTGCTGCTATGAAAGACGTCCAAACGTTAAACAAATAAGTCTTAAGCGGCAAACCTGTCTAGAGTTTTAGCCTGAGTTCCAATTTCTACGATGCCACAGCGATCCAAACCAGCATAACTCTGTGTAAAAGATGTGGAATATATCGAGAGGTGAAACACAAAACCAGTAAAATGGACTATGGTGCTTTTCCCCAAACTGCTTATTCCACTTACCAAATTTGTGATTTGTGACTTTTTGTTGTGATATATAAATATATTTATCTCATAAACAACCCCTGTCCCTGTTCTCAAGAAAGCCTTAAAGCATTTAAGAGCAGTGAAATGAGTATATCAGGACAATCATCAGTATAAATGAAAATGCAACACATACTAAATAACGTCGATGCGGTCAGTCCTCTGTTCGGTCTTCGAAATGTTCCTATGTTCAATGCATAATACATGTAATCATTTTATTTAATTGAGTCCACTATGTCCTGTGTGAGACTTTAAAGGCTGCATATGTTTGCAATGAAATCTCTGCAGGTTTAAATGCTGTTAATCAGCTTTGCAGGCAGGCTGCTGTGCTGATTACTAAAGGCTTGTCTGCCCTGCTCATCAGAGGAAACAAACACTCAGCAGATGTAGACATTTGGGTCTAATTATCAATAACCTCCGGCTGATAACATATGGACATCTGTCTCACCCAATATTCTTTTATATAAATATCTGCCCCAAGCCGTATCCAGTTCTTTAGTAACATCGCAGAGACACACTGAGACTTACTGTCATCTAAAGACATGAACCAGACTTCACTGTGTGGTTGAATTTTCCCTGCAACTCTTAACATGAAATGGTTATTCAGATTCAAATTTTATGTGTCTCACACACACAACCACACACAGTACGACATGCAGTGAATTGTTTATTACGACTGTCCGTGACATAAAAATAGGATTTACATGAACTAGAAAGATAGGTGGCATCAACATTACTATATATGGAATAAAGTGCAGATATGTGCAGTTGTATGTGCAGAAAAACAATGAACTGTGCAACATCGGCCTGAGGTAGTTGTAGTAATAGCAGCATAAAGCTGGTCGTTATGAAATCGTTCATTCATGTACAATAAGTGTTTTATCCAGAGTCTATTCTTGAGGCAGGAATAAACCATGGATGGGATGCCAGTACATTGCAGGGCACCACAAAAAAAAAAAACACACACACATACATACACTCATTCACACATAAGGGGCAGTTAACATAGGCGCCTACCAGAATTTAATCGGGAAGTGGAAGAAAACCGGAAAACCCAGAGGAAACTGAGAGACATGGGGTGAATATACACAGAAACTCCACACAGACTATATCCCAAGTTCAGGACCAAACCAGGGACAAAGCTGGTATAAAAGGGATAAAGTTATGCTTTATATATAAAACTTGTGCCCTGGGCTGTCTTCATGGCCAGGGTGTATTCCTGCCTCATACCCAGTGCTCCTGGGTTTCGCTCAGAATTCACCACAAGCCCTGACCAGGATAATGCACTTATTGAAAGTGAGTGTGATTTTCACTGAGATTTTTTTATTTATTTATTTTTTACTAAATTGTTTATCTAAAAATGTGGTCAGGGACTAAATATCTTGCGTGTTGTTTTAAAAACCTCAGGGGTTTCTTTTGGCAGAAATTGCAATCAATTTGTTTAATACGTATTTAAGTGAAAATAGATTCCTATCATTTAGACATTGAGAGGCTTGGATTGTCAGAATTATGCATGTACATCTTTTAAATGACTAAAAGGCAAAACCAACATAAACTGTATTCGTAAGGCGTCGGGCCACCACAAGCAGCCAGAACAGCTTCATAGAGTCTACAAGTCTCTGGAAATGTACTGTAGTGCTGAACACCGTTCTTTCAAAAGACTGTCCTGAGTTGGTGTCGTGGTGATGGTGATGGAGAACGCTGTCTAACACGTCACTCCAAAACCTCTCTTAGGTCTTCACTTGGGTTGAGATGTGGTGAGTGTGTGAAGTTCATAGCATATGATTTACAGCATTTTCATCCTCGTCAAACCGTACAGTGAGCATTTGTTGCCTGCCAATGAGGGTGTGGTCATCCTGGAAGAGACCACACCCATCATAAGATAAAGGTGATCAGGCAGAAGAACAAAAATAAATAACTGCCCCTCACAGCATAACAGAGAAATTGGCTTTTCTTGTTATTTGTCACCTTTCTGTGGCATATGGTCTGGTTATAAATTCTGAAGGGACAGGGAAGACAAAATGTTTAAATGACATACATTTTTCTTTATTAAAAAAAAAAAAAAAAACCTTCAGGCCTGAACAACACACCCTCACATATAAGCACAAATGTACACACATGTATCCTGCCAGACCATCTGCCAGATGCCAGACTCGATGGGAATGCAGGTTCATTTACCTCCTGTTTCTCATTTTGACTTTGGGGAAAAAAAAAAAGCATTCCCTTAGAGACAAATGCTAAGATCTGAGTCCAGAGTATAACCCATGTTTATTCCAAACAGCGTTCTAAATAAAATCCAGCAGCGTGTAGGTAAATCTGCACCAGAGTGGAACAATTTGTCTCAATGTGAACCGTGGCCTGGCATTTATTGAAGTATTTAGCGTGTGCAGAAATGTAAGGTCAGAAAGACTAAGAAAGTCGTTGATTGGTTAAAGCACTCATCATTCGTCAGGTGTATTTGAAATGGTGGGTGTAAGGACAGTAATCCAACCTCACCTAATACAAGCTACAATACCATTCCAACTGTATTCTTTTCATGCATAGTGTCCACACTTCTGGAGGCCGTTTTTAGGAAAATATCACCACCAAATCCAATGCGTTTTGCTTTCTTGTTTTCTCATGATCTTGACTTCATTTTCTCGTGATCGCGACTTAATTCAACTCAACGGAGCAACATGCTTTTATAGTTCTGGAGGCAGCGAAAGCTTAGCACAATCCTACAGCATCATGGATGAACAAATTTGTGTTTACTTTGATCAGGGACTCGCTCAAGCTGAAATAGCTCTGTCTGTCAGTGATTGACAACTTCCACATTAGTGTCTGACACTTGAGAAGGAGGCTGTCAGGTCTACAGCTTTATCGACGAAGACAATGACCATGTATTCAGTTTCATTGCCAGCCAGCTTGGTGGTGTTTAAATGGTTTTAAGCTTTTTGGTATGTCAAGATCACGACAAAATTACTTTTCTGGTATGTTGTGATCACGACAAAACGAGAAAGAAAAAAATTTTTTTTTTAAAGTAATAATAATAATGCATGGCCTTTTAGGGCTTCCATACTTTAGACCATTACTGTAATTTAATTAATTAATCAATAATATTTTCTAATTGCTTTTTTTTTTTAATTGGAGACATTTCTGATGCATGTCTCCGGCATATCTTTGCAAACTTTCTTCTCAAAATACTAAATTAAATAAAAAACAATTTTGTGCCAGACTCCAATGAACACCTCAGTTGCATTTGTCCTACAATGTGTACATCCTTTACATCATGATTATCGCTATACGTTGTTTAAAAATGATATTTTCTATCATTTTAGTTATCAGCATTAAATATTTAGACTTGAATGTTAACTATTTTTGTTTATTCATTGTAGGAATTTCTTTTTCAGTTTAAAAAAAAAAATGTTTTAATATTTTTACTCATGGTAGTCCATCACTCTGGGTCTCACTTTTCAATAGTGATATATGATTTTTTTTTTTTTTTTCTTTTCTTTTCTGGTAAGCCCATTAAGATTGTTTATTCATGCTGAGATGATTGTGTGATATTTAATTTTGTTGTATATTTTTCAGCTGTTTAATCTGGTTCGTTTTTTCCATTCTCAAATTTGTGTGATATGTGAACTTTCAAACAATGCTTACGTGTAATGTGGTTTTTAATGTTTTTTTGTTTGCTTGTTTGTTTGTTTCATTGAAGTTCTGGGAAGACAGGAAACGTGGCAGAAACGGAGAGAGCGAGAGAGAATCGTATACGTTTTCTTTTTCTCAGTTATCTACTCTGGAGCCTTATCAAAGTTCCCATCAACATGTTTAACTTTTATTGCTTCAGACCAGCTGATTTACGATCTGCTCGTAATTTCTACGAGAGTTAAACGTCCCTGTAAAGGCAGCCTGCAGTAAACGGTCGGAGGCTATTTAATGCTCTTGCTAACGTTTCCCGCAGTAATTAACTCTGTTGCGCTCTGGAAGATTGGTGCAGTGCTGAATGCATTCCAGTTGTGTGAGCAGGGTTTAAAAACACAGTCAAAAGGAGAGTTTAAAATAGCCTCATGCTCCTTGAAAATAAATGGGAAAATATTTTCACAGACAAAATTTGTGTGTGTGTGTGTGTGTGTGTGTGTGTGTGTGTGTGTGTGTGTGTGTGTGTGTGTGTGTGTGTGTGCGCATATATCTTTCCACGCACATGCCCAGATCCATATCTAACATAGCAGATATACATCAGCCAATTTATTCCAGGTAATCTCATGCCATTATCTCCTCTCCCTTCTTCCTCTCTCTCCTTAGCTGGTTTGCCATTCCTGGTCATCGAGTCTAGCGCTGTCCGGCCGTACCGCCGCGGCTTCTACTGCAGCGATGAGTCCATAAAATACCCGGCCAAAGATGGAGAGACCATCAGCGATGGGGTTTTATCAGCAGTGGGCACACTCATCGCCATCCTCTCGGTAGGTTTCTTTTTTTTTTTTCGTGTTTGGGGGTTGTTTTGGTGGTGGTGGTGGTGGTGGTGGGGGCATGTTGTCCCATCAAGGGTGTGCACTTTCAGTTTGAACCCTATTTGAATTCTAATTGATTGTTAAAAAAACCCCTGAGGAGCGTAGTGACTGGAAGGTTCTGAGTATAATTCCTGAGAATTGAATGGCAAACAAAGGCACTTAACCCTAAAGTTATGTTCTCAGGTTCTCAGGTCTTGAATTCTGTCGCTCATCCAAGCTGCTTTGGATAAAAGCATCTTCCAATACGCTTAATAATAAGTGACTTTCATAGTGCAAGTTCAGTGCACTGTTAAGCGTCAAAAATGTCAGACAGGATTAACTTCTGTCATTTAGCAAGTAGTTTGTTCAACTACCTTCAGTAGTCTTGAAATGTTTTCTTTTGGATTCTTCTTTCTGGAACTGAAAGTCTGTAGATAGACAGAAGTCTCCCTCGTCTGGGCCACTTTCTGAGTTGTTTTTCATTTTCAAAAAGACATTTTCATTTCCTAGAAAAGAGTTAAGTGGGCCGCGGTCGATGGCAAGTTAACTTGCCGGAGGAATTTTCAGGCGGCGCAGAGCCGGGCCCGTATAGGCCAGGTGTTTCCGTGCAAGAGGTCTGACGGAGGATCGCATTACGGCCTTCATCAGAATGAGGAACTGGTCCCAGACCAGCACTTGCACTCTGAGAGGCTCCAGACTTCAGACTGAAAACCAAACAGCATACCATCAGCGTGAGATTCAACAGCTAGCTCAGCAATTCTCTTTATTAAAACCAGCCACATCCCCCTATTCTCCCTCGCACACGTTTCTCAGCTTAGTGGGGAGTTGACTTGGGGGAGGGAGAGTTGAGCTGAGACATATGGTTTGAATTATATATAAGTGAAGAAAATTATGTTTGAATGTGACTCGAATATCTCAAATTCCATAATTTGCCTAAAAATGATTTGTCCAAAAGCTGCAAGTGCAACGATGAAGATAAATGTTAGTAAAACAGATGGAGAAATTACAGCTGAGGAAGACAGTCAAGAAGACGTACACTATCGGTTTTAGCATTTGTTTTGCCTGTTTAGCTGTTTAGCTGGTTTCTACCTATTTTTGTTAAGTACACTTTAGTAAATAAGCTTCCACCAGATTTCCCCCCATTCCTCCTATATGTGCAGTATATGTAGTACAAATTGCCTTTCTACTTAGTGCAAGAACATACCTTGATGCTAATATACTTACATTGGGACTCGTTTATCAAGCTGGATACGAATGGATTTAGGCGTTTGTACGAGCATTTACACAAGAAATTTGGTATTAATGAAAATCCCATAGATTTGGAAAAAAAACGTTCGTATCCTACACATGCTCCTGAGTGTGTAAATTTACTCAAAGAACACTACCTAATGTAAAACTCAAGTGATCGGTTTCAAATCATATAATTTGCAAAGGACTTACTGCATTTTAATATGCAGATGACGCTGTCAAGTTTAAATGACTGATTTATTTAAATTATCCTACACTGAAATAAATGTAGGCTATAAATTCACATATACGCATTTATGGTCTGCTAGCCGTAAGCTGAGGCAGTGCAAATGGCAGAATTGACCTTACTGGCAGAGTTAACACTTATATTATAGAGAACTTATATTTAGAGAACAGTATGATTTTTTTTTCTTTTCTGGAATTTTTTATTTTTTTTTGGAAACTTCTTTTAATTCTGTCCAGCACTTTAGAGCCAGCACTAATTTGGTCGACAAAAAGATCCTGTGCCATTCCTGTGCATGTCCAAGTTTTCTTCATGACTGTTGTTCCTTTCTTGCTACTGGCACATTTCAAAGAGTTCTTCTTATTTTTTTTTTTGGCAGTTAAGTAGTCATTTTGGCTTTCCACTCTGTGAACATTTCCTTTTATGGAGTTTTGTAGGCGTCACTAAATGCAAATTAGCCGTGCTTTGCATGGCCCAGTAATTTATACTGTAGCGGATTGGCATTTATCAACATACGCACGTGAATACGAAGAAAATCAGTGTTTCTGAAACTTTTGTAAATCCAGTGGAAATGTTTTGTTCGGTTTAGCTCACGCAAACATTTACACACAACTCTACTAAAAGTGCTGGCCCATTGGTTTGTCCTCTTTTGTACATAGCATATGGGTTCATTGAGAAATTGAATAAGAAATGAGCTAACGAGTGAAAACTAGCGATCAGGTAGCATGATCTTATGCTAAGCCCACTTGCATTCAACTGCCCTTTAACCCTTCTACCTCTTCACTTTGACTTTCCACCACATATAGATCACGATAGGCGAGAGCTACCGGATACACTTCCTCCATGAGGGCTCCAATGCTTTTGTAAGGAACCCCTACCTGTCGGCCCTCTACAAGCAGGTTGGGGTTTTCCTCTTTGGCTGTGCCATCAGCCAGTCCTTCACAGACATTGCCAAGGTGTCGGTGGGCCGCCTGCGTCCTCACTTCCTGGATGTGTGCAGGCCCGATTTCTCCCGGATTAACTGCTCGCTGGGTTACATCACCGAGTACATGTGCACAGGGGATGACAGCAGGGTTCTAGAGGCCAGGTATGACACAAGCAGCATGAATAGACCATGTTGTAGGTGTAAATACATCTGTAATGTGTTTGTGCACCTTATGTTGTGTTACTGCTTACATCATACTGTATATTCAGTTCACATTCAAATTAGGTATAGGAACATGAACCCAATAAAATTTAACATAGAGCTTGAAGGAAATGTAATACTTAAACATTTAAAAATCTGTGTAAAGATGAATTTGTATCAGAGTTAATATCCGGATTTGTCTAATGAAAGCTTTCTTTTTATTAACTAAAACGCAATTTTGACTCCAACGTAAAGCACATAAATATAATTGTAAACGATTTGTATTATTGCCCTTCTAGTAACCAGTGGGTCTTGTATCTGTATTTGCAGTTACATAAGGATAATAGCATGTTCCCCTTAATCTGATAACTGTATTATCTAGGCTAATGCCTTTAAGCAAACTGATGGATGTGCAAAAGTGCACCAGTTAGCATTGTAAGAATCCAGTTATCGTGCTACACGATTTAAAGATCTAATGCTCTCACAAAATGGCTATTACTTCCTCTCTCTTTGTGGGTAAAGAGAAAAAGTTTGGTTCAATCAGTCCATGACTGTGCACTGCTTTTCCTCTTTAAATTCTCCTCTGTACATTCGATTTAAATACATATTTCCGTGTTGACAAAGCCCTTAATCCACTCTCTCTCCACAGGAAGTCCTTTTTCTCAGGCCACGCCTCTTTCTCCATGTACACCATGCTCTATTTGGCTGTAAGTACCTCAAATCTTCTGAGTCATTTTAAATTTTACCCCAAGCTTTAGTCTTTCTAAACTTTAGTTTAGCCTCCAAAGCAGCTGCAGAAATTAAATTGCTTTGATTATATTAACAGAAAATGGAACCGAAAGTACTTAAACCCGCATGGAGGAATGTCAGCATTCTGCTGTGTGTACTAACTCCAGTCTGATGTGTGTTTGTGTAGCTGTACCTGCAGTCGAGGTTTACCTGGGAAGGAGCACGGCTGCTACGGCCTCTGGTGCAATTCACACTCCTCATGATGGCCTTCTACACCGGTTTATCACGGGTCTCTGATCACAAGCACCACCCCTCTGATGTGCTGGCTGGTTTTGTACAGGGAGCCCTGGTGGCCTACTGCATTGTAAGGATACACACTCACATTTGTCTTACTACCCTTGTAAAGATCTTCTATTGGCAGAATTATTAATGATAACTAATACATAAATCTAATCCTAAACAATAACCAAACAGAAAACATTTGGCTCTCTTATTATTATTATTATTATTAAAAAAATAAAAGGTGCAGCTATAGGTGGAAAGGAGAATGATGTAGCCAATTCAGGGATGGAGATTATTAGGGGGACCATGATAGATAAGGGCCAATGGGGGAATTTCGGCCAAGACACCAGGGTACCCCTACTCTTTACAAGAAGCAACCTGGGATTTTTAATGACCACAGAGAGTCAGGACCTTGGTTTAAGGTCTCATCTGGAAGACAGTGCTCTTTTTACAGTATAGTGTCCATGTCTCTATACTGGGGCATTATACAGACCACCTGCTGGCCTCCCTAATACCACTTCCAGCAGCAACATTAGTTTCCCTCCCCCAGGAGGTCTCCCATCCAAGTACTGGCCAGGCTCAACCCAGCTTAGCTTCAGTGAGAAACCAGGGGCAAACTGCAGGGTGATGTAGCGCTGGTATATATGGAAGTAATATCGTATCCAACAGATTATATTTGGACTGATTATATTTTGGACTCCAAACAGAGTCAAGGTCACATGTCTGAATTAGTTTTTCTTCCTTCCTATTTGAAATATCTTTTAAGGGTATTTCAGAATTGGAAAGATGAGGGAATAGAATTATTTGCAGCATTGGTGTCAAGTTCTACTTGTTTTCTGAATTGTGTTTATATATGTATCATATAAATCGTAACACTTTTGTACAATTGAAACTTGGTGTTTACTACGGACGCATTTAATACCTGATGTAGACACAGAAGAATACACGGTCCATGTCCACAATGAATTTTTAAAATATTTTTCTTAAGCTCGCAATGACCGAAAGTTCTTTTTGTAGTGGTCTCTACTGTATATGTGCATAGACCCTCATACATACAGTGATAAACTGACAGATCATGCACTTTCTCCCTCACTAACACACACACACACACACACACACACACACACACTCCTGTTCTCCTGAGTAGCTCTTATAATAATTTTTGCTCTCTACTTTTTTTCCATCTCCCAGGCATTCTATGTTTCTGACCTCTTCAGGTCAAAGGACAGAGGCGCTTCCCTCCCACCAACTCCTATAAAGAAAGAGCTTCTACCCACTGGGGAACGGAACAACCATCTCACTTTAGCATGACTCTAACAGCCTTGGGTACGCTGAGGTGTCCGGGGCACACGGACTGGAGTGGTCACTGGGCTAGCACTGGCTTTGCCCATCAGCAGACTGGCCTACACTGGACAGATGTAAACCACATGTGAATCTTAGTGTGCCAAATCGATGGCATGCTGGAATTCAGGCCTACAATGCTAACTGTTAAACCTGAGAATCCATTCCAGAGCCGCAACACTAAGATGAAGGAGCCTTCTCGTTCATCTCTTCGATCGAATCGTGAAACTCAAATGGACAGCAAAGCAATTTCTGAGAAGACATGGTTGTTTAACCTTAAGTGAAACAAATTCCTAGCCCAGAGGAAGGATTATTAATAGAACTGCTACATGGTGGACTGTGAATTTTATTTGAGAATGTAGCACAGATTTCAAACCTCATGTCGAACTACACTTGAATGTTCGGTAAATTATACGATGCCTTGATCTGTTACTTACCAAAGCCCAGAACCACATGTTGTAGAAATTTTTTTTAGATGTTATGTAGTTATTGTGACTTAATATCCCGTTATTTCAAGATGTCATTATTTCGACTTACCGTTTGATTATTTCAAGATACACTTACTGACCAATTTATTAGGAACCCCTTTACAACTGGTCATTCATGCAAATATCTAATCAGGGTATCATGAGGCAGCAGCTCAGTGCATAAATGCATGTAGGCATGGGTTAAGAGTGTCAGGGTACGTTTACACGACAACGATGTACTAAAAAGGTTTTGTTTTGTTTTTTTTGTCATGTAAACGGCCCCTCAGTTAATAAAAAGATCAAACATCAGATAAGTGTCTCTAAAAACACAAAAACTACAACAACAACAACAACAAAAACACTCAGGAAGGGTACAGTAACTCAAATAATCACTCTTTACAACAGTTGTGAACAGAAAAGCATCTCTGCACGCATAGTGTTACCTAGTTTTAGGATGGAGTTCCTAATAATTTGGTTGTTTTATCATTATTTGGACTTATTATGAGGTATAAGGATATTAGGGGGGAAAAAAAATAATGCGATATTAAGTTCAAATAAAAAATAACTTGTGGTTCAGGGCTTCCATAGATTCTAATTAATGGTACTAGACAGACATATCAGACTGAAATTGGCCAGGAATATTGTGGTATCAGATAGGATTAGACGTATTTTGTATTAGCATGTGTAATGTTATTATTGCCCATCTGAAACGCATTATTGGCTGTCGGCTAATTCTCAGAGCTCTAATAGTGAATATGACTAGCAGGGGCTGGTTTTAAGATTTCTTTCATACTGGGTATTTACTACCATCACCACCACCAGTGCCTCTTTCTGAGTGAATTATTCCTTAAATAGAGTTTTCATTATTTGCAGTTGAGGTATGTGACTTGTGACAGGAGCGGGGTTTCAATCTGCTGGTTTAAGATGAGGCCCGACATAAAGAAACACAGTTCCTGTATTATTTACCTTTAAGCCAGTATTCTTTTACTCGATGTATATAGTGAATGAAGTGTTTGAGACCGTAAGTGTGAGAGACCACTATAAATGTGTCTCAGTGTCAAATTTTGTGGCTGGGAACCTACAATTCTTTTTATTTTTTATTTTTAAATTAAATATATATTTTTTGTGTAATCAAAAAGACTGTGGAAACATGTTGTGATACCACTTGATGAATAAAGGTGCATTATGACTAAAATCTGATTTTTAAACTATTTTATCTATTAAAACATTGGAACTAATAATACACTAAGGTCCTGTCCATGGTATACAGATATTTTTTTTATAACAGTTTTTTTCTCTGCTTTGTTTTCGCATCCCGCCGATGTGGAAACGGCGTTTTCGTGTCACAAGGTTTTTCAAAAACAATTTTCTCGTGTGGATGAGAAACACACTGTTTTTTTGGGTGAAAACACCCAAATTATAGTGTAAATCTGCTTACGCCTGTTATAGTTTTGTATGAGAGATGAATGTGCTAGGACTCACAGTTGCTGAACAGGTTGTTACTTTGCAGTCTGTTTCAAATTTACAACCCCAATTCCGAAAAAGCTGGGAGAGTATGGACAAAAAAAAATAAAAACAATTCACCCTGTACTATATTGAAAACACATCATTAACACATTATATGATGTTTTACTTTGTGAATTTAATTTATTTTTGAAAATATACACTCATTTCAAATCTGATGACTGCAACACACTCCAAAAAAGTTGGGACAGTTGACTTTTTTACCTCTGTGTAACATCACCTTTTCTTTTAATAACACTTATTAAATGTTTGGACACTGAAGACACCAGCTGGTTAAGTTTAGCAAGCTGAATTTTTTTCCCCCATTTGATCCATTATGCATTTCTTCAGCTGCGCAACTGTACGGGACCTTCGTTGCCTTATTTTGCGTTTCATAATGCGCCACACATTCTCAATCGGAGACAGGTCAGGACTGCAGGCAGGCCATGCTGGCACCCGCACTCTCTGCTTACGCAATCACGCGCTTGTAATCCGGGCAGAACGTGGTTTGGCGTTGTCCTGCTCTGGATGGCAGCATATGTTGCTCCGAAATGTGTACATATCTTTCTGCATTAATGCAAACATTTTATTATTACAACCTCATGCAAAGCTGCCAGAATATGATACAAGCTTTACTGCTCCTGAAGCCACTGCTTTTGTGGTATGAACTGAACCTTTGTATTCAAGTATAACCGTAAGTCAGTCCATACATATTAATCCTTGTGTTTGCCTTCGCCTTTGGGCATGTTGGTGTTTTCCTACATTTCACCTTCTCTACCGCTCAGTATTCATTCTCAATGTTATTTTTGAAGCATTTGATATAACGCTCTTTACCTACTGGGCTGGTGTACTTATGTTAGTGTTTTTAAATTGTTCTTGTGTGTACAGTGAGATTTTCGAAAACACTGTTCATGTGTAGAATTTTTCAAAACATCTAAATAGCAAATAACAAAATAAAAATATATAAACACCAGAACTGGACAGTTAAAGATTGGAAGACGGTCACCTGATCTTTTTCCAGTCTTCAACTGTCCAGTTTGTGTGAGTCGGTCCACTGTAGCCTCAGATTCCTGTTCTTGGCTGACAGAAGTGTAACCCGGTGATCTGCTTTTGATCGCTGTAGCCCATCTGTTGTGCATTCTGAGATGCTTTTCTGCTCACAACGGTTGTAAAGTGTGGTTGAGTTACTGTAGCCTTCCTGTCAGCTCAAACCAGTCTGGCCATTTTCCTCTGATCTCTCTCATAAACAATGCGCTTCCACCCACAGAACTGGATGTTTTTGTTGTTGATGTTGTTGTTGTTTTGCACTGTTCTGTATAAAGTGTATAAACTGTTGTGTGTGAAATTCCCAGGAGATCAGCAGTTTTTGGAATGCTCAACCCAGCCCATCTGGCATCAACAACTGTGCTGTGGTCAAAGTCACTGGGATCACTTTTTTCCCTATTCTGATGTTTGATGTGAAGCTCTTGACCTGTACCTGCATGCTTTTATGCACTGCGCTGCTGCTACATAAATGCATGAATGTGCAGGTGTATAGGTGTTCCTAATAAAGTAGATGTTGAGTGTATGCGTGGACAGGGCTTTATCGATACTCCCTATTTTCCGTGAAGCAGAGCCGTAGACCTACAAATTGTTCTGATCATGCACTTCAAACACACGCCGAAGAAAAACATTTCTTTCTTTGGACCATTTTGGCCACTCTAATTTGATGCAGTAGACAGGAATTCCAAAAGGAAGTGGGTTTCTCCGGAAAATCACAGTCTGATTCGAAGTGCTTTTTACTCGTGTGGTATTTTAACTGGACCCAGACCATGGAATGCCCTTCATGTGGCAAACTCACGTCTCACTTTCTCATACACCCCACCACCCCGGACATGGGGGCTTGAGAATAAAACTCTTCAACCTGCATTCTTCCACACTCCGCTTGTTTAGTTCAGACAGACTTTCTCAGAGTTCAAAGATGTAAGAAAATGTTTATCTTGTGCATCTATGAATAATTTTGTAGTTTTTCCTGTTGTTTTTAATTTTGTACTTAGCACTTCAGTCACCCTGGTCACAGGTTCCTTTCCCATCTAAAACTCCTGCTTGTTAAATTTCTTGCAGATGCTACAGCCTGATTTGCATTACTGAGGAACGAGCAGACAAAACACTAGCATGAAAGAATATTTACCAAACATGTCTGGGATTTAACCAGAGCAACGTTACACATGCCTGCCCTGCTAACCACAGTAAATGATTTCAGCGTAACATTCCAGACTTCAAGGCTCGTCAGAGAATAAAGGCTGAGAAGAAAAGAGAAGTCTTTATTTTTCTTTGTTGCAAAGACTCAAAAGATCATTTGGGACAAAATTAAGCTCTTCCACTGCCAGTAACAGCATAGCCATGCTTAGAATCTTTGAAAGGTTTGCGAATCTTGAGTTTGTACACGGAAATCTACAGGCTTCCGGCAGAAAGAAATGAACAGGAATGTAGAGGAAAAACATCTCCTACTCTCTCATAACACTGGATATGTGCAAAGAAACCATTCTGCAGACCCACACCCAGAGAAACAGTAAATCCATACTTGACACTCCTCATTTTCTGTTTTCCTTCTTCTGTTTTTCTTCCAAAGAGGAATTTGGACAAACGACCTCCATATGTTACAGAGAAGCTCCCATGGGAAGCAGAAGGCCAGCAGTGTAATATTGCTGACTGGACACAAAAACAAACTTCATCTTGGGGCGACCCTTCTGTCGTGTAGCAACACTCGAGACAATTCAAACCAAATGTGGTTTGAGGTGAAACGGGCAAAATATTTCTATACGTGTTTAGAAACCAGATCAGAAATCGGCTCTCGGGGTTCCTGTGTAGTGCAGAATAACAAAGCTGGCAAAACTCAAGCAGTCAATGGGCCTTACTTATGAATATTTTAGTAAAGTTTTTGTAGTCCAAACCAGACTAAAAACCAGCACCAGTATTTACAAATGTTTCGGTAATGCTGATTTTATTTACAGGCATGAGCGTAGGTTGATAAATGCCAATAAGCTGTAAATGGCCAAGCATGTACATATCACAACTGATTTCCATTTAGAAAAAGGTAATGTTCTCAGTCAGTGGAAGAGAATAATAATAATAATAATGATAATAATAATAATAATAATAATACAGTCAAAGAAACTGAAACAACTAAATGGTGAAAGACTGCCACCTTATCACAGCATGTGCTAAATCTTCCAGTAATGTAGTTTAGTCAAAGCAGCTACCATAGACACACAGTAACTCTTCCCCCTTTTATAGAGTGCCATTACTAACTCATTTTCACTAAACGAATGAAAATGAGTCGCTTTATCTGAGTCAGGATCACTGTGGACCTGGAGTCTATGCCAGGAACATGGGATGTCATAATATATTTCCTTAAATCTGACCACACATCCCATTTACCGTAGCCTGCTGTATTTCCTGTATATCTTGACTAACAGATGTCTCATCCAATAAGTGGTAAGTATTCCATTCGCAAACTATACCTACCTTTTCCGTTTTGTCTGACTTGTTATTTTGTTGTCGGATTTGCTATTTTGTTTTGCACTTCTCGGCCACCGTAAGCATCCTCCGATAAACCAGCATCCCATTTAGAATGCAGTCTTGGCTTGTGCCCAGTGTTCCCAAGATAGGCTCCAGATCCACCACCACCATCAACCAGAATAAAACAATAACTGAAGTTGAATGAATGAATTTTTAAATTGTTTTTACTAGAAATGAAACTGAAAACAAATTACCTAATGCCCCTCATGTACAACAGAACAGATGGTCGTTTCTCCGAGCGCTTTCATTTCTTGTCCTGCCCCTGTGGACTTGGTGGACAAGCCCACTGCAGCCACTCCATCTTCACCATAACTCCATCACTATGAATGATTCATAACACTCCTCTAGAGTAAAAGACTCCCCAATCGCAGCTTTGACCTTGTCTGGTGACCAGGAATGTCTGAGTCTGGCAACATTATTAATGAACTGTGGCAGAAGTAAAGACTGAAGACTTCCAGGTCTTAACTGCCAGAATGCTAAAACATGATCATGGCCTGTTCCTTTTAAAGCTCTCAGGTAAACATTGTGTCCTGAATGTAAGACGCCTGTTCTCAGTTACTCTTGCACTTCACTCCTAGATTTGCAGCAATGGAGATTCAGCCTTAAAGTTCAGAGCAGAAGCATCCTAGATCACCAGCCCTAAATTTAATTGTCACTTGTCAAACCATATTCATATATGGTCAGTGTTAAAGCTTTTGAATATTAAACCAGCAAGTCCATGGAGTTCATCTTCTTCCAAAAGTACTAAACAAAATGACATGCAAAATACAAAGATATCTCCAGGGCCCCTGGTTCGTGCTTGAGTTACAGTCTGTGCAGAGGTCTCCCTGTGTCTGTGTAGGTTCCCTCTGGGTTCTCTGGTTTCCTTCTACTGTCCAAAAACAGAACTAGTGACTCTAAATCGCCCCTAGGTATGAGTGTTGTTCCTGGGATAAGCTCCAGATCCACCGTTACCCTGACCAGGATAACCAGCAGTTACTGAACATGACTGAATGAATGTAATCTCTAAAATCAGATTAGATTGTCATGAGTTACAAACTATTAAGAAAACATGTAAAAGTAGGTAAATTCAGAGTCTATGTTGACTGTCTTACAGGAGTTTCAGTTGTTCCTACCCTGTGTACTGTGGAAAATAGAAATCGATTTTTTATATCCTAATAACAACAGTGCACAGCTGTTCTTGATTTAATACATGAAAGACTTAGGATTAAGTCAGATAAGTCAGTGCACTGAAACACTAAACGATAGGGGACTTAATAATCTGGAGTGTGTAATAAGAGTAATTAATTAAAAATAAGAGTACAATCCAATTCGTAGATCTCGGGTTGAGCAGTGAGGTAAATATGAGCTCAGCTCTCTGGGGCAGGCAGAGGAAAGTCTTGTTTAATGACAACACTTGAGCTTATTTATTCAGGAACATGAATTCACTTGACCTTCAACCTCCATGAGCTCCATGTGTACAAAACAGAGCAACAGGGTCAGATCTAAAAACAGATGTAGTATATCTCAGGATTATAAATGTGATTTAGACAGGCAGAAGGGAGCTGGTGCTGGATCAGCCCATGCACTCTGAGAAATATTATACCTGATGTAATCAGTATCACCCCTGAGGGAACTGTTTCCCTGCTAAGACATATCTGACTCAGCATGTTGGCTATCAAGTCTTTCCTTGTGACATTATAACATTAGAAACTATAAAAACTATTAATATTGAGCAATATTTTACAATTTCTCATCAGTGCATAATAATAATTATGGTGTTATTATTAGTTTCTTGTCCAAGTGCATTTTGGGGGGGGAAAGGATGAGTAAATAATCCACCTTGTTTACGTTCATTACACACTCAACTATATTTCACGTGTTCCTTCTCAATCACCCCTGATTATGTTTATGTGTTACGGATGTGTTGGGGGGGGAGGTTGGGTGGGAGGCGTGTGTAATACGCTTCTGTGTATTTTTGTTACACTTGGTGGTGCTGTTGTTCTCAGTTCCACAAAATTCCAAAGTAATCTTCGCTAAAACATTTCACATCTGCTAGCCCGTTTATACCAGCTGCCCCGACAATATTCCAGATGCCGTCCTTAACGAATATGGAAAGTTTGTTTCCACCAAACTGGGAGGAAAATTGTAATTTGCTTCTTAACACACTTTATTTAAAGAATACCTACGTCTGGCCTTTATAACATTCTTTTATACACTAATGCTGAAGAATTTATGAAAGACTTAAAAAAAAACTCATGAGGTGGCAGATTTTTGTCCTTAGATTAAAGACAGAAGAGAGAATGTCTAGAAAGTCTAGATTATCATTACGGATCAACTGATTGAGTCACTGTAAATTTCTTATCATTGTCTTGGATGTTATTACACAGCACATCCATGTCACGTAACGAAACAGAAAGTTTTAGAAGGTATAGGCCTATATAGGAGTTCTGAACAGTGTTACACGTGCTCATTTGATTACCACTATAGTTTTGTCGTTTGAGGAGTTTTCAAGTCCATAAAACCAATTCTATAAAACCTAGATAGAGTAAATCCACCTCTCTAAATATAAGACGAATGTATATAAGATTTCACAAAAGATAGTTACAAAAGTCTCAAACCGTTGACCTATAATAATAATTGTGGCATTTCATATCTTCTGTTTCATGTAAAGACAGAGCAATGTATTGTATAAACACGTGACGTTTGGCTGAATGAGGCAGGACGCAAGTGCAGGTGCTTGGTGTATGTTCTACTGAGTGCAAACCATGAGACATCATTAAAGTCCATCATTAAGGGTCAATACACAGGCAGGATAATCCATAATCATAATTGGAATAACGACCAGTAAACACTGAACTACGCAAGGGATCCACCAGCTCGATATTAGTGCTATCACTACCTGGTTTGTACATAAAGGTCGGGTAGTGTTAGCTCAGTGGTTAAGACATTGGGTTGCTGATTGGAATATCATGAGTTCAAGGCCCTTAACCTTCAACTGCTCGGAGGTATAAATGAGATAAACATAAGTCGCTCTGGATAAAGGTGTCTGCCAAAAATGCGAACTATGTTTAGCTTTACAAACTAACAGTTTGATTTCACCAAGTGACAGAGCATAAACAAAGCCTTATGTTACAACTTAAAACTTATACCTAGACCATAGAACACCTTAGAAGACATAAAAGAACGTCTCCTACCAGCACCATTAATGCAAAAAACACTAAAGATTGATTACTTTTATTACTAGATAAGAAATGTGACGTACGTACTTAAAAATTAAGACTAACAAATAAATCAGATTGAATTATTTGTGTTTATTATGTTAAGAGGATTCTGATGATTCCTGATAGCACACTGCTTGTTTGTTCTTGCTCGACTTGCACGAAGCCGCCTGTCTTGCTCATGATGGGCTGGTCTTGACACTTTTGGTGTTAATTGCACGCCTATTTGCAGCCTTGAGACGACCTTCTGACCTTGCTGTGAGATTGATTTTGATACGTTTTTCTGCTGATCTGTTGCTATGGTTTGCGTATTGTCGATTTTGAGGGTATTTTGCTGGGTTGTTTAAATTTGTATCTAAGTATGGAAACTTTGGTACAATTCGTTTATTTCGTTTCTTTTTTTTTTTTCTTCTTCTTAATATATTTAGATCAAATTCAGTAGACTTCGATGACATTTTGCTAGGGAGTCTTTTAATAATTAAGTATAGAAATGTTGGATAATTTCCTGTAAGTTGTGCGTTAGTAACATTGTGTACATATGTGTATATGTATGAATATGTGTGCATTATATGTATACAAATATGTGTATCTATATATTGTAAATATGTATGATTGTCTGTTGAATTTATTCGATAAAGTTTGATTTAAAAAAAGCCGAACAGAAACCAAAACAAAAGCGCATTGTGCTTGTTGCCATGGAAACCATGACAGGAAGGGGGAATCCACAACCATAATCCAAGTCATGTCATCTCACAAGCTTTGACATAAGTCTTACATCAGTACTGCTTTACTTAATATTTATGTAAGGTTTATGACTGTGATATGAAGGCCCAATGTATTTACCCTTCAAATAAATTGTTACCAAACGTGCTTAAAGCCTGAATCTGAAGACACAGTATGTGAAGATGGAACTACACGAGTGCATTTCTTATATGCAGACTTTCCTGCATGCACATGGCCTACAAACATGAAGCATTCCAGTTGAGTAAAAAAAAAATTTTTTATTTTTCCAAGTCCAACTCCCTGCTATACACTATCCATTCCCTCTGTCTCCCCCGTTCCCCTTTCTCTCTTTCTCTGGTCGAGGCTTACACACCAATCCTTTCTACCAGTTTTCTCTGATGCTCTTTAAAAAAAAATCATTTAGTAAGCATAGAGCAGTTTTTATGCCCTAGACTCTCCTGACTAACATGAAGCTTTCAATTTTCATTCATGATTCATTATATATTCAAGAGCATTTGTCATACTGACACTGTTTCTCTAATAAACAAAATTCCTATGCTATGATCACATGCTTTTACAACTTAGGCTTAATAAATCTATGTTTATGACTAATAAATCTATATTTCCTGTGCACTAGCATAGATCGGAAAGGTGACTTCATACTCGTGTCATTTGGTCCACGTCATGTTTTTATTTATGTTACGATTTCCTAAACTTGTGAGTCAGAAGCAGAATGCATAAAAAGCAAGACTTGTGCGATATTTTATGATCCTTTCAGGATACCTTAACAACCTTCTCGACACACCTTTAGTTCATGCCAACCCCCGGGGTCTCACAAACATGACTGTAAATGTGCTAAAGAATTGGCATGGTTTATAGTAAGCAGCACAGCATTTATTACGGCATCCCTTCCCGCAGAGAGCCCCAAACTGACCCTCCAGTCACACGATGGGTTCGGATGTTGGCTTTTTATTCAGCCCTTGTGTGAGGAAACGGTGGTTTCATCAGGGAGGGATTAAATAATACCTTAACATGAAGGGATATGTATGTATATATTCAGGGTGGTAAGGACTTAGCAGTGCTTATGGGCCTACTGAGATCAGCTATTAATGCAGCAGAGAGGTGGAATTCGAGATGAGGTCACATGCACATGAAATGGGTAAAAAGTTGAAAAGGTAGTTCAAGTATTTTCACATGCAGGAGGAAAATGTAATCACCAAAGCAGACAAGGCTTGTAGACATCCAACTACACTGTGGAATATAAAATGTTGCCAAGAAACTCTCCTCACTGTGTCGAGGAACATCAGACAACACTTGGAACCTTAACTCCTGCCTTTACGGTACAAAAATATATTGTGATACGTAAGTTAACACCATACAATATATTTACCGTGGGTGCTACTTGGCTTCAGAAAGTACTGGAGTCCAGAACGAGTGTTCAAATCCATCCACACCATCTTGCATTCATGTAATGATGGATGATTCAGCATTTTTTTATTGAGTTGCTCTTGGTTAAAACAGCTGCATTATGTCTTTGCTTGGAAGAGCAAAGGAAAGTAAAGCAGAGACCGAACTTTACTCCTGCATGGTTGAGTAAATTAGTCATGATAACGACAGCTAAAGCCAGTATAAAGCATCATACTTTACATTTATGTATGCTGCAATATTATCATTGTTTTGGGTTTTTTTTGTAAATAAATCCATCACACAAACTGCTTGTGTTGGATTAATTGTGTTGAATTATCAGTACATGAGATATCTGATTACAGTCTAAGAAAATAACAGTGTGAATAATCCTAAAGGGATACATTTATAAAGAGTTTTCATCAGTTTTTTCATCAGGTTATTATATATGCATGAAATAAAAGACTTGGGGTCATCCTGTTATAGAATAATAATCAATGACGGGGTGGTATGATGAAGCAGAGTCTAAGTAACGGCACATATCCCAAGTGTTTTATTCCTCTTAAACTGTAACAAATTGCCAGTGAGAACAATTTTTATTCATTTAAGAATGCCCAATTGTACTTTTTATCCAATAATAGCTATATTATATCCTATATCAGCTATAAACAGTCATCCTCTCACCAGGCTCTTTTTTTTTTTACTCTCTTTTTTTTTTTACTTTGTTTGATATCCATGAGAGCAGAGTATTTTTGTGATTTTTGTTTTAACAAAAGATCAAAGGTTAAAAAATAAAGACACTTTTTCACAGCCTTCTTTGCTCATATTTACCAAAGGTGCCAATATTAGTGGAGGGCACTGTATGATCTCTGATTTGCCGCTGCACTACTGCCAGAGCTGCTGTTCTTAAAAATTAATCAACACCTCAATGTATTTTAAATATATTGTAATATATAACGTACTGTGTTAAATAAAATATGCGACAGAATATACCAGATTCTTGCAACTCTACAAGCCCTTAAGTGAGCAACCAAGAAATATTTCGATTTTTAAAAAAATTATAACTGACTGCTAAATCATTGCTCAATGATCAATGCTCTAATTCGGATTTATACTTATTCCTGAACACTACACCAAAATCACCCATTTTTAAGCAAGTCATTTAATTCTGCATATATATATATATATATATATATATATATATATATATATATATATATATATATATATATATATATATATATATATATATAGAGAGAGAGAGAGAGAGAGAGAGAGAGAGAGAGAGAGAGAGAGAGAGAGAGAGAGAGAGAGAGAGAGAGAGCATTGAACAATGCTGCCATCTACAGGATAATCTGACAAAGTGTCGGAGCTGTATTTGGATCGGGGTTAGATTACTGCGCAAAAATCAGAAATCAGTTTGAAAATGAGAATGGTCAAGCTACGAATGGTTGATATTGCAATGAGCAATGAAAGTCATTTCTGTGGACAGTTAATCTCAACAAAAACACACTAGTGTAGATGTATAACAAATTATACATTATACTTTTGAATTACGGAGTCTAATTGATCAGAAGGAGTTTAATTTCCCATAACAGCAGCTCTGACAGTAGTGCAGCTGCAAATCACAGGTTTATACAATAATGTACTCATTCTAATACATTATCATTTCTATAGTAACAGATTCACAGGGACCTCCTGTGAAGGAGCATCCACCAAAAGCTCAGTCATTGCAAGCAAGGATGGGTCGCCACTTTGTGCCAAACTTCGTGAGAGAATTATCAGTCAGTTCAAAAAGAACATTGCTCAATGCAAAATTGCAAAGAATTTAGGTCTTTCACCATCTACAGTGCATAATATTGTGAAAGGATTCAGGGAATCCGGAGAAATCTCATTGCATAAAGGGCAAGGCTGGAAACCACTGTTGAATGTGTGTGACCTTCGAGCCCTCAGGCGGCATTGCCTGAGAAATCATCATGCTACTGTGATAAATATAACCACATGGGCTTGGGAGGATTTCCGTTGTCACTCAACAGAGTCCGCCGCTGCATCCAGAAATGCAACCCGAAACTCTATTACACAAGGAGAAAGCCACACATCAACTCTATGCAGAAACGCCGTTGAGTTCTCTGGGCCCGAGCTCATCTCAGATGGACTGAAAGGGACGTGTGCTGTGGTCAGATGAGTCCATGTTTCAGCTTGTTTTCGGGAAAAATGGACGTCGAGTTCTCCGTGGCAAAGATGGAAAAGACCAACCAGACTGTTATAAGCGAAAGATGAAAAAGCCAGCATCTGTGATGGTATGGGGGTGCATCAGTGCCCACGGCATGGGTGACTTGCATATGTGTGAAAGTACCATTAACACGGAGGCATATATTGGGATTTTAGAGAGACATATGCTGCCATCAAGGCAACGTCTTTTCCCAGGAAGTCCATGGTTATTTCAGCAGGACAATGCCAGGCCTCATTCTGCACGTGCTACAACAGCGTGGCTTCGTAAACACAGAGTGTGTGTGCTTGACTGGCCTGCCAGCATTCCAGATCTGTCTACTATGGCGCATCATGAAGGGGAGAATCACACAATGGCGACCAAGGACTGTTGAGCAGCTGAAGTCTTGTACCAAGCAAGAATGGGCAAAAATTCCACTTGCAAAACTGCAACAATCAGTATCCTCAGTTCCCAAACCATTAGAAACTGTTTTTGAGTGTGATGAAGGCATCAAATTAAAAATTTATGTTTACAAAATACAATTAAGTTGGTCAGTGAAAACAATGAATATCTTTTACTTACAAAAATCATTTTTTGTCTTTAAATGTTGGAAAATGGCAAGTGACATCATGTGCACTTTTTTCCCCAATCAATCAGGTCACAAATTCACAGGCAAAAGAGTAAAAATATCATGGAAGACAAAGTGCCAGGGAAAAACTAATCTTGTTAGTGAGCGCATATGAAGAGATTTACTATATCCGTGTGTGAAAGCAGCCTTAAATATTAGCATGTATGAGTGATTAACAGGATAGTAAGCTGACCAGTAGGACAGAGTGCAGGTACAAAGGCATATTTCTTATCGTTACTATCAGAATATTAATGATTTCCTATGCACTGTAGATAACATATTAACAGGAAGATTTACTTTATATTATATATCTTATACATATGTGTTTCTAGCTAATAGCCAGCAGGTGTGTGTTTTCATAACTAATGATATAGTATATAAGAGAAGAACTGACAACGTCACATGACAAATTCAACTGGCTACAGTTTTAACTCTGTCTGGTTTGCTTGTTTTTACAGCACTTCTCCCTTTAAAAAGCATTAACAATTCATTTAATAAATGTATCTTATAAATACAGTTTGATAGTTGATCCTGACCATAAACCACATCCCCAGGTTAAAGCAGCTGAGTGAGTGCAACAAGGAAGAGGCTGAGTGGGTGAAATAACACACACTCTCTCTACACTACACCTGGAGATAATAGTCTCTCTGCATGATCTGGATACGACTGAGATGTTTTACTGCAGGTTCCGTGTTCTGCTCAGACAGATGGAGGTTTATTATTTGCCATGCTGACAGGAATCTAATTTAATAAATGCAAATGTGGTCCCTACAGTCTGTGCACTTATTGTTCCTGTGTGTTTGTAGTGTGTTGAAGAAAGAAACTTAGACACGGTAGGAACTTTTCTCTGCTTTTGGGTTCAGGAAGTGGAATAATCTGGATTTTGTTTACTGCAACACAATGGTATAGTAATAATGATCATTATTTAAGTGTGATTTGTATATTTACTTCTTTACTATACTTACACTCTTAGAAAAGGGGTTAAATTTAGCACCCTTTAAAGACTTTTCAGCTTTTTTTCTACTGGCAGAACCCTCACAGTTTCTACATAAAACCCTGCAGAGGGTTTACCGTACAGAAAATACTCCAAGTAGAACCCTTTTAGAAGCTAAAACCATAAAACATACAAAGAACCTTTGAGGAACCGTTTGTCCTAAGAAAACAGTATACTGTTCAACAAACATTGATGCAACCAAGATGTCACATCAACCACAGTAGTCCGTTAACCCCCCGGTCTCAAAATTCTCACCAGAACAAATCATTTCTATATGCCAACACTCATATTCCATACAATTCCAGAAAATGACAAATCATACTTTTTTTTATCTGTTTATAGTTATATTTAATGTTTAAAAAATGTTAAAAAATGCAGGGGAAAAATCTTGCTTGTAACTTTTATTTATTTATTTATTTTTTTAACAGGAAAAATAGAGGGAAAAATACATTTACACAATATATTCTCTTTAAGGAGTAATTTTTTGGGGGATTTTAATCACAAATTTCAAAAAGGTATCTAGGACAACAACATTTAGGCTATAATGGAGCATTGCAACACCCCTGGTCCTCATGTTCAACATACAGGTCTGAAAATATCAGGCACACAGGGTTGCCAGGTCTCAGCACAATGTTCAGCCCAACTAAAAAAAAACCTGAAAATAGGAATAAACATTTTTCTTGTGTTTCTTAGTCTTTGCCTTGAAATCAAGGTCACTGTGCAGTGTGCACCACACACGTTGCCGATTTACAGTACACCTTTTTATCATCACCTGATATGGCCCTTATCTATTCCATAATCCCCCTCTCTCATCTTATTTTCTTCTATATTTAGACCACTTCCTTGGCATTCTGACAATATATCAGTGGAGACTCATAGAAATGAGGGTCACTAGCTTTGGTGATCCTTCAAACTTACTCTGAAAACGTATATTATACGGCTGATAGTTTGTGGACACTGAACTATCACGTACAAATGTGCTTTCTGACACTCGAGTTCTTCCACTCCAACCTTGGCAAACCATGTCTTCATGGAGCTCGCTTTGTGCACAGGTGCACTGTCATGCTGGAACAGGTTTGGGCCTCTTAGTTCCAGTGAAGTGAAATTGTAATACCACAGCGTACAAAGACATCCTATACAATTGTGTGCTTCTAACTTTCTGGCGACACGTATGGGCGTGATGGTCAGGTGTCCACATACTTTTGGCCATATAGTGTAGCTAGCCTACCTCCACAAAAAGCAGTCTGAGCTGAATCACTGTAATATCTGTAGAGTTCCCGTTACATCCGAAATAGTTCTGTTCATCAAATATATAATATCTGTATGTACATTTTTACTTCATTTAACTTATATTTGTGGAAATATAAGCTCTTGGCAACCGCCGAATATTTCAGAAATATTGTAGAAAACAAAACAAAACAAAAAACGCCACCTCACATTTACCCTTATTTAGATGGGTGTTGCTCAAATCAAGGCCTGAAGTCCAGCTCCTCATAAAAGACACTCATGTACAGTTTAGTTTAAACCATAAGCTTCCTGTTTTCCCTGGATACTCACCTGATTCATCTCCTTATTATTCATCTCAGCCACTTCAACAAGGTGACTTGTTTGTGTGCCATTTAGGATGGAAAAAAAAAAAAAAAAACCAACCTGAAAAGCACTACACCAGGAAAAGCAGTGTAATATACAGAAACCATAAGGGGCAGCACATCATACATTTATGAGAGATACTGTGCAGTGCAGAGGCTAAGACACAAAAAACACATTTTATATTCGAATGTTGTTAACAGAAGTTTTAACTGACATAATTCAGGTTGGTGGATTAGATGACATTAAACGGTGAGTCCATTTGTATAATACATAATCTACTTCAGACCTGCGTATTATAGTTAATTTGCATAGTGTTGCTTGGAACTTTATGGAAAACAGCATGATAAAAAAAAGTGGGAAGAGCAGAAACAATGGAATAGTTAAAGCGAAGGTCTTTCAGATTTACAAGGAACACAGCACACAGCAGACATCAGACAGAGACACACACACCAGAGCGCCTTCACAATCACTAAACAGATCAAAAAAATACATTTTAAAAATAAATAAATAACTTTAAGAACTCTTGTGGCACTCTTCTTAATTTCAAGTTAGGATTTTTTTTTAATTGTCTTGGGGGGAAAAGGGTTATTATATATCATGTTTTCTTTTGGGTTTTATTTATTTATTTATTTTGCTTCATAGCTAAGACAAGAACTATGGAACTTGGGGAAAATGCTACACATGCTATGTACCTGTTAATTACATGATAATATAATCAGGCGCAAGTCAGAAAATGTCATCAGTTCACTGAGAGCCATTTAGAGTCATAGTTTTATTATCAGTGATTAAGACATCCTTGTTTTCTCAAAGAAATTTGAGATATGACTTTAGAGAATGGAGAGAACTTGCAAACTAGAATGGGTTATGTCTAACATTTTTTCTTGTTATCTCGCTTTCTCCTTTGAATGAACATTGAGATAACGATAACTGGGCCTTACTGCACTGTAGTTGTTTCTATCTTGGATATATATTGATTAACCTGCTCAGGGGTCACTAGTAGACTGTTAGATAGCACTGGTACATGGTAAAAAATTTTTTAAAAAGGCCTGTCATGAATGTGTGATGTCTTCGTTACCATTCGTTCATAGGAATTAGGAATATTTTCACATTAAGGTTTCAAACACGAATATTACATTTCACTTCCATTTTTCTTAATTCAAGGTTTTAACATGGAAAAGATTCTGCACCAGATAGAAGAAAAGCAAAACCCATCTGATTGTCTTTCACTGAGAGAATGTTTTCTGTTTATCGCTAATGAAAATGTTGGCATTGCACCTTACATACAGCACTGTGCAAAAGTTTTAGGCACATGCAAAGAAATGCTGTAGAGCAAATATGCCTTCAAAATAATGAAATTAAATGTTTCTACGTTTAAAAAAAAAAAAAAAAAATACCGTAAAGAGCAGTAAACAGTAGGAAATGAAACAAAGTCAATATTTGGTGTGTGTCATGTAAACACCGGAATAAGACTAAGGACTACGATTCCCATCAGCCACTGCACGTCACCTGATTCCATCACATGACTGTCAGCACCTGGTTCACATTTAGAACTAATGAGCACTCTTATATAGAGTCATGCCTTCACTGCACACTTTGTCTTTCGTTCGCCTTTCCTTACCACAGTTTCTTGTTTGATGTTCTGGTCATTGGTTTATGTTTATTTTTTAAGCCGTGTGTGTTCCTGTTTTGTGTTTTGTTTTCACCCTTTTTATTAAAACTAAATCTGCACTTGCATCCGCCTTCGACTCCGTCTCTACCTACATCGTGACAGTGTGATAATAAAATAAAAATACAAATAAAAACAGTAGTCTCCAGTACAATGTGTGCAGTTTTATAAGGAAATGAGCTGGTAAGTTTTATTGAGCATCTTGCAGAACCAGCCACAGTTCTTCTGGACACTTTGACTTTTGCAGTTGCTTCTTATTTTTGCAGTGAAACCCAGCAGCCTTCATTGTGTTTTCTGTCTGAAAAGTGTCTCTTACGTAATACGCTGCTTTCTTTAATGACATGCAACATTTTTCTGTAACATTTAAGTTTGTGCTAGAAAACTAATGATTGGGAATCTAAAATGTTTTTGTACTGACTTGATAATGTAGACGTCATAAAATAACAAATCTATAACAAGTTTGTACTACAAAAATAAGGTGCCTAAAATGCACAGTGAAATGCAATACAGAACCATGGATTGCTTTTAACAGTGGATAACATTCACAGCCCAGACCTTTTAGAATGGGGTGGGCGGGTTAGACTCAGTGACTTTATTTACTTGGCTGTCTAGGGTGAAGCAAAATACTAATCCACATCCATAGAATATGACATAATGTGACATAATACAGCTGTCTGTGTAAGGCCTGGGTAGGATCTCCATTGGACGTAAAAGGCACACAGCTAAGCAACTTCTGTTTGTTATCTAGCCACCTACTAAAAAGTAAAGTATGCTAGCATTATAAATTAAGTATCATTAGTTAAGTATCATTAGCTAATAATGAAGAGAAGAAATCCAATGTTATTGTTAGTTGTAGTCAGTGGTGCCAGGGAACTAAATGTCTTACAGGGATGGCCAGAGGGGTGGCCATGCTTCACTCTTGGCCTACTCTTGACCCATCCATTACTGTACTGCTTTTGAACATTTTCTGCTAAAACCTTGCATTATAGTGATAGAACATTACATTTTTCTTTTTTCATTTAATTGTAAAGGATATATTGCCATTACACACATCTGAAACTGCACATACAGTACCAGGTGCATGCTCTTGTTCTAGGAATTGTACTAATATTTAATGTCTGGATTATTTTTTCTCTCTGTTGTTCTCCACAGTTATGGGTTCAGCTGTGAACTTCATTCTGCTTTTCTCAGGTCAGTTTAAGCTTTTGCTAAAATCTGTAAAACTCTCTCCTGTTTCATTACACACTATTCAGCTCATGAGCAATTTCTATCCCAGCAGGACTGTGGGCTCTCGCTTTATGTGCATCTCGACAGTTTTATGTGGTGGACACAAAATTGAACTGGACCGATGCCCAGAAATACTGCAGAGAGAATTACACTGACCTGGCCACCATCGAGAACCAAGAAGAAATGAATGCTGTAAATGACGTTCTTAACGGGCGCGGAGAAAATTTCTGGATAGGACTGAAGCAGATTAATAGCAGTGTAAGCATTTTAATTATTTAATTAATTATAATTATTTTAACACTGAAGATATTTCTGTTTTACATTTTTCCCTTTAAACAATTTTAACTGATCAGCCAACACTGTACTCCAAAAACGCAATAGCAGATGTGTGTCTATAAGATACTGTATTGAGCTGATTAATTTATCAAATGTGTCTCAATATTGTATAAAAAATAATAATTAAAAAAAGTTTCTATTTTGGTTTTATGCCTTAGAAAACAACTCTACCTAACATTTTAAACCTTTAACTAAGCCTTATACTAAACATGATATGTAGTATTACTCTGTCTTTCAAGAAAAAGACAGAGTTGTTTTTTTTTTTTTTTTTTTTACACATTTTCAGATTAAAAGTTTATTGTGATATACAGTGGGGGGGGGAATTTTGTATGTTTTTGGGGCTGATTTTGTATGTTTGCCCACTGACAAAGAAATGATCAGTCTATAATTTTAATGGTAGGTGTATTGTAACAGTGAAAGACAGAATAACAACAAAAAAATCCAGAAAAATGCATTTCAATAAAGTTATAAATTGATTTACATTTTAATGAGGGAAATAAGCATTTGATCCCCTATCAATCAGCAAGATTTCTGGCTCGCAGGTGTCTTTTACACGGGTAATGAGCTGAGATTAGGAGCACTCTCTTAAAGGGAGTGCTTCTGATCTCAGCTCGTTACCTGTATAAAAGACACCTGTCCACAGAAGCAATCAATCAATCAGATTCCAAACTCTCCACCATGGCCAAGACCAAAGAGCTGTCCAAGGATGTCAGGGACAAGATTGTAGACCTACACAAGGCTGGAATGGGCTACAAGACCATCGCCAAGCAGCTTGGTGAGAAGGTGACAACAGTTGGTGCGATTATTCGCAAATGGAAGAAACTGTCAGTCTCCCTCGGTCTGGGGCTCCATGCAAGATCTCACCTCATGGAGTTTCAATGATCATGAGAACGGTGAGGAATCAGCCCAGAACTACACAGGAGGCAACAAAGGAGTGGCTCAAGAAGAAGCACATTAAGGTCCTGGAGTGGCCTAGCCAGTCTCAAGACCTTAATCCCATAGAAAATCTGTGGAGGGAGCTGAAGGTTCGAGTTGGTAAATGTCAGCCTTCGAGACCTTAATGACTTGGAGAGGATCTGCAAAGAGGAGTGGGACAAAATCCCTCCTGAGTTGTGTGCAAACCTGGTGGCCGACTACAAGAAACGTCTGACCTCTGTGATTGTCAACAAGGGTTTTGCCACCAAGTACTAAGTCGAAGGGGTCAAATACTTATTTCCTTCATTAAAATGCAAATCAATTTATAACTTTTTTGAAATGCGTTTTTCTGGATTTTTTTTTGTTGTTATTCTGTCTCTCACTGTTAAAATACACCTACCATTAAAATTATAGACTGATCATTTCTTTGTCAGTGGGCAAACGTATAAAATCAGCAGGGGATCAAATACTTTTTTCCCCCCACTGTACATAAATGCACTTCTTACAGACCTCAAAATAAAAATATTATTAGCTGAATAACCATTAGCTGGTTAATCCATTTTAAATCATTTCAACAAAACCACATTTTTATTTCTTTAAAACTGTTTTATTAGCTGAATTATGACTAATGAGTGTTATTTAATTTTTTTCCCCTAGTCCTCGATTGTTTTTAACAATAGGTCCTGGGTCTGGTCAGATAATACTAATGTCTCATTCAGCTACTGGGAGAGTGGAGAGCCAAACAACCCAGATATTAATAACTGTGTGGAAATCCTGGAAGCAAATAAAAATAATAAATGGAATGATGCAGGCTGCAATCACACAACCAGATTTGTCTGCTATAAAAGTGAGTAATGTAACAGAATATTGTAATAGATTTACTGCACAGCTTTAATTAATTGTCTTTAACAGCTTGTAGTTGGAGCTGGTGGAACTGAGATACAAATTAGCTTCCTGTTTTTATCCACCCAGAACTGGACTCGAGATCAGACAGGCAATTAGCAAAGATTATTGAAAAAGCAGCTAAATACAATGTTTTTTCTTAATGTTCTATATTTACATTTATAACACTTACTTAGTGACTGTTATTCTGAGCAACTTACAGAAATGCTTATTAGTCTCCATCCAATTTATATTATTATTATTATTATTATTATTATTATTATTATTATTATCATCACTGTTGTTGTTGTTGTCGCTGCTCATATTATGTCTCTGCTTGATTCTTATCTCTTTTATTGTCTTTTTAATTTCCTTTTGAAGCACTTTAATCTGCATTTTATGTATGAATGGTGTGATACAAATAACATAATTTTTAAATAATAAAATAATAAAAATATTGTTATTTTCACAGATAAGAAGCCTGAATTTGAGGGGAAAAAAAAGAAAGAATGAATGAAAACACTACAGATAAAAAGGACACTATAAAAAATTTTAAACAGGAAACCCACAAATATTTAACTATCCAAAATTATTATTTTTACACGATTTCCATCTTTCTTCTCTCCATGCAGAACGAACTCCACTCACCGTGATCACTGAGGAGAAGACCTGGCGAGAAGCCCTGAGGTACTGCAGACAGAATCATGTGGACCTGGTTTCTGTTTACTCGCAGGAAATGCAGGACTGGGTGGAAGTAGTCACTGATCTGCTACCAAAACTGGGCTCCAGGTAACGGAACCGGAGGGGAAGATTGTGGTGATGTGGAGAGAACCGGAGCGGTGCTGTCTGGGAATAAGAAGTGGGTCAGCCTGCCACAGACTCACAGACTCTACTTCATCTGTATCACCTTCTAGTCAGAAGTTCAGAGGTCAGAGATCTATACATTTGTCACTACTTAAAATTGTTCATAGAGAAATGAAACCGATTCATGTTGTTCTTTTTATTTATAGGCTACTAGAAGTGGACTTCATGGAATTCAGCTGGATCCTCATAGTTCAGGACCAGACATTTCTTTCTCAACATGATTTTACTTCATTTTTTGGACATTTCAGAATAATGTTGAGTTTCTTTATGGTGTTGGTCAAACTTTTACTTCCAAAACAGCTATTAGTAACTTTACTGTTAGCTACAGTTTAAAACTAGAATATGTGAAGCTTTCCTTTCGTTCACATGGGTTGTGTTTTATTATCAGTAATATGTTGGTTACCTGTTTTATGTATCATTAATATTTTTGATTTGCAGTCTTGGAATCCAGTTAGCTACATGTAGTAATACTAAGTACATTTTTAACAGAATGGCAGTGGATGAGCTAATTTCCAAATAATGTCGCTTTTCCAGTAACAAGCTTTTTTCACGAAGTGCCAGTGTAGCATGACAAATCTAGCTAGTTACATATTTCCAGAAATGACCTGAACTAAGAGTAGTGGAGTGAGCCCTCTCTGTATTTGTCTTCATTTGATGTTTTACAGTTAAGTAACACTGTGTTTTTAAAGTGGTTTACAAACAGAAAAGCTCAATCTATTCCGGCATAACCTGTAAAAAGCAGGTAGATTTTATTTTGTTCAATAAATTAGCCACACAATAAAATGAAAATATCACAGTTGATTTTCCTCAGTTTGACAATCTACTTCAGTGTAGCTAGCTACTTTATCAACACAGTAGTGACTGATGATTGAAATGACTGATGATTACAGTCCCTTGTAGCTTGACCAGTTACAGTTGCAATGTATCTTCCCCAACATTGTTGATTTGTAAATTTCTGTTCTTTTCTAAGCTTTTTCAAATAAATAAAGTAATCAAATTCACAGTTTATGGTTTTTAATATATATATATATATATATATATTTTTTTTTACATATCAGAATTACACTATATGGCCAAAAGTATGTGCATGCCCGATCATCACGTCCACATGTGCTTCTTGAACATCCCATTCCAGGTCAGCGCAAACATAAAATTGTCTCTTTAGCCCTGGCAAACACATTCCTGTACAGAATATATGTCCAATGAGCAGATTTTCATTAACGCATGGATCTTGAGAAATGATTAAAAGGCCCCAGTAATCTGAAAGCTAAATTCCATACAGTACTGATAATATCAAAAAGTAAGAATAACTATAATGAAAAACCATAATTATTCTTCAACATTAATGATTTCTCATCCATTCTAGTCGACCATTTTATTTCATAAATGTATCTGATAATTACAGTTTAATAGCTGATCCTGAACAAACCATAAACCATAAAGGTAAAGAGGCTGAGTGAATGTGGTGTGAACCCTGTGGAGGAGCTTCATCGTGTGAGAGACGCTGTAGAAAGACAGAGTTCCTGCCCTGTGATCCACATACACTCCTATTCTAGAGGAGCTGGGTATTACTGGGATTTTAATTTCTTTTTTAATGTGTCTGAACGAGTAGCAGGAGGGATAGCAAAACGATCTCCAGGACTGATCATTTCGGCCAAACAAACATTCAGTACCTTTTCCTTTCCTGCTGATGTTTTTTTATGACACTGCTATAGAAACGCCATGACGTCCGTTCCACTCAACCTCCCAGTAACAGCGACCACACACACTCTCTCCACAGAACACCTGGAGATAATAGTCAAATCTGTCTGTATGAACAGAATACGATTGTGCTGTTTCACTGCAGGTCACCACCGTGTTCCTCTCAGACAGACTGAGGTGTTACTGTGTCGTGATCCAGTGTGAACTGGCAGGAATCTGATGGAGATAACACACAATGGGCCTCATTTATCAAACTGGATACGAACAAATGTATTCATAAATCATTTGCAGGATCATTTACACAAGAAGATGTGCTAGTTATGAATATCCAGTTGGTTCAGAAAAAAATTTGTTTGTTCTATGTTTCGTAACTGAGTTTAGCGTAAATTTAGATATTAGGAGACTCAGTAAGGTGAACAACGATTGATTGGCTTCAAAAATTATATCTGGTGATGAGTTACTGTGAGTTTATATACACTGTCAAGATCAAATCACTTATTTCATTTACACATACCAACTGAATGAACATTTTGTGAGAAATCAGTCATTTCATATTAATGACTCGAAAGAAAGTGATTAAGACAAAAAAGACTAGGCTTTCAATTAGGACAAAAGTAATGGCATGCTATAAAAGGAGGAAGAGTTAGCGTGGGACTATAATAGCCTAAGTGCTGCAGTGGCTGAGCTTTCTTTACTGGTAGATTTAGCACGTCATGCTTAGGAGGCACTCTTTCACTGTCTAGTTGTCATTTTATCGTTTTCAGTTCTCTGTGAGCTTCACCTTTTATGGAGATTTGTTGGTGTCACTAAAAGTAAATGACCTTTGCTGTGACCATGCATGGGATTTACTGATTGATTGCCATCTGGTGGGAATATTTAGAGCAGTTTAGCCAAAAGATTATTTAGACACAACTTTACTAAAAGATAAATGACACCAAATCTTAGCATTTAAAAATTGTAAGCACAATGTTAATGTAAATAAATAAATACAAATGTGGTCCCTAAAATCCCATTATAATAACATGTACAGTATATGTGTTTGTGGTGTGTTGAAGAAAGAAACTTACACTGTAGGAACTCTTCTCTGCTTTTGGGTTCAGGAAGAGGAATAATCTGGATTTCTTTTACTGCAACAGAAACAAAATTAAACTAAGTTACAATATAGTAATGGTCATTATTTAAGTTTGCTTAATATTAATTTTAGCACCCTTTTAAAGGATTTTCAGCTTTTTCTACTGCGGGAACCCTCACAATTTCTACATAGAACCATATTTACCTTAGAGAAAAGACTCAGCATAGAAACCCTTTAGAAAGTCGAACCATGAACCTCTGAACAAAGGACCTTTGAAGAACCTTTTGTCTTAAGAATATATACTGTTCAAAAGCCATTGATCAAACCAAGAAGTCACATCAACCTCAGTAGTCCATTAACCCCCAAGTCAGAAATATTACTCATCCTAGTGGATGGAAATCTCAAAATTCTCACCAGAACAAAACATTTCTTTATGTCATTCCAGAAAATCCCAGTGATCTACCTGCATTTGATACCATTCTGAACTCCTCATAGCAGAATCTTTCCACTTTGTCCCTCAGTTGAGACACAAATGCTGTTACATCCTCAAGAGAGAGGAAAGGATGAGCCTGATGGAGTGTAAATCTGCAGATTCAGGAATGTCCGAAAGAGAGGGGAAACTCTACAACAAAAACCAAAGAAATTAAAGATAAAGACATTGTTAAAATACACAAGACATGTGGGTTTGAGATCAAAAGATGAATATGAGACGATAGATCAGAATTTCAGCTTTCATTTCCTGATATTTACATCTAAATGTGTTTTAACAACTTTAACATCTTAGAACATGGCACCTTTGATGGCACACCACAAAATGTTTATCTGAGCAAAAGTATAGGAGCAGATAGTCTTAAAGTAAATTAAACACTTAATATTTGGTTGCATATCCCTTGCTTGCAATAACTGCATCAATCCATCGATTCACTGACGTCACCAAAGTGTTGGTTTCCTCTTTTGTGTCGCTTTTCCAGGCTTTTACTGCAGCTTCTTTCAGTTGTTGTTTGTTTCAGGGGTTTTCTCCCTTCTGTCTCCTCTTCAGGAGGTGAAATGGTGCTCAACTGGGTTAAGGTCTGGTGATTGACTTGGCCAGTCTAAAACCTTCCACTTTTTTCCACTGATGAAGTCCTTTGTCGAGTTGGCAGTGTGTTTTAGATCATTGTCTTGCTGCATGATGAAGTTCCTCCCAAATTTATGTGGATGTATTTCTCTGTAAAACTGACAGACAGAATGTTCCTGTAAACATTTAAATTCATTCTGCTGATACCATCATGAGTTACATCATCAATAAAGATTAGTGAGCCTGTTCCAGAAGCAGCTATGCAAGCCCAAGCCATGACACTACCTCCACCGTGCTTGACCAATGAGCTCGTTTGTTTTGGATCATGAGCAGATCCATTGTTTTTCCACACTTGGGCCTTTCCGTCACTTCGGTAGAGGTTAATCTTAGTTCCAGGACTTTTGTGGCTCATTTCTGTATTTCTTTGTGAATTCCAATCTGGCTTTCCGATTCTTACTGCTGATGAGTGGTTTGCATCTTGTGCTATGGCCTCTATATTTCTGCTCTCTAAGTCTTCTTCAAAAGGTGGATTGTGATACCTTCACCCCTGCCCTGTGGAGGTTGTTAGTGATGTCACTGACTGTTGTTTTGGGGTTTTTTTTTTACAGCTCTCACAATGTTTCTATCATCAACTGATGTTGTTTTCCTTGGCCAACCTGTTGGATGTCTGGTTGTTAGTGGTTTCTTTCTTTTTCAGGACATTCTAAGTTGTTGTATTGGCTGTGTCCAATGCTTGTGCAATGGCTCTGATAGATTTTCCCTCTCTTTTCAGCTGCAAAATTACTTGCTTTTCTCCCATAGACAGCTCTCTGGTCTTCATGATATTTGATCCTTTTTAACAACAAATGCAATCTTCACAGGTGAAAAACCAGGGCTCAAACCAAGAGTAGACATTTAGTGCTATTAACTGTTCAAACAGGGCAGAAATGGGCAAAAGAAACACCTGTTCTAATATTTTTGATCACTTGAAAAATGGGTGGATTAAAAAAAAAAAAAAAAAGGTGCTATGTTCTAAGCTGTTTAACACATCTAGATGAAAATATGATGGAATGAAAGCTGAAATTCTGATATATTCATCTTTTGATCTCAATCCCAAATGAGTTCAGTGTATAGCAAAAACAAAAGAATTGGCCTAGCTGTTCCAATACTTTTGGATATGCTGTACAGGTATGTGTAAGTGCAGTGTTGTTAATGTGCGTGGAATATTATGAATAATACGACATGGAGTGGAGTTACTGTTCCCGCCACAAGAGTTTTAGTTTAACAGCATGCTCTGAACTGTTTTATTCCTCTTACACAACAATCAGCAATCATCCAACCATTACAATATTTTATTTATTAAAAATAACAGATTATGTTTCTCTTAAAGGTGCACAAAAAGACTTTCTGAGGAACACTTCCAGACTGTTACAAAGTGTTGACAACGTAGACGCTGAAACCGGACAATGATGTATCAGAACGATCAGATACATATACGCGCCTGTGATATGCAGCCACGCTATGGTCAGAGCTGCTTTTATAGAAAATCAAATCAACACCATCTGACCAATCGGACCGCAGAATTCGTAATGTTACCTGGAGGAAATGGATAGGATCTGTGTGTGAAAGTTCCTCCAGCTGAGAATCTCTCCTCTTCAGCTCTGCAATCTCCTGCTCCAGTTGTGTCATGAGTTCTTCAGCTCGACTCACTGCAGCCTTCTCCTGAGCTCTGATCAGCCGTGTCACCTCACAGCGTCTTCTCTCAATGGATTTGATCAGCTCAGTAAAGATCCTCTCACGTTTCTGCACCGCTCTTTGTGCAGAGCGCTGTTAGGAGACGAAAAGAAAAAGAGAGGAAGGAAATCTAAAGCAGGTCGCCCTCTCAGAAAGAAATACCAGCACCAGAAACACCACTTTTAGTAGTAAACTAAAAGTGAAACAAAAATATACAGGAACATTTTAATCATTATTATTATAATTGGCTAAACTTTGTGAGACATACGTTTACCTTTAATAAGAATTATGTCAAAATGGTAGCGATTTCTGACTGTTTTCAGAAAATAATTGGCTGGTAGATCCTGACTGATGGAGAATCCTGACTGATCCTAAAACAGGGTTGTTCTTCCCCTAAATCTAAACTCACCTCATAAAACTCCACTAGCTCCTGATGCTCCTTCTCTCTATCCAAGATTCTCTGTTGGCATTTTCTCCGTGCCTTCATCAGCTGATTCTAGATAAAAACAAAACTCAGAATTCAGCTATTTCCAGTGTGGTGGATGTTAAAAATCTAAGAGATAGGATAGAACAGTCCTCCCTATGACCCCAAGAGGTCACTCTTGCCAGAGTTCTGAACTGCCTGCACACCAATTTGTAATTCATTTTGTTTCTCCGTTTAAACTGAGTTTAAAAAGTTAGATAGGACTGTTTATGAAGTCTTGCTACTGTTTACTGCGTGCCTGAACCTTGAATGTCTAACTTGTAGTGTTGGTGAGACAAAGCTTCATGAAGCCTTGAAGCTTTGCACTTTCAGCTATCTCCTGCTCCATCCATAGTGTGGGAAAGAATGATACTGCAGGTCTTTCATCCCTTCGGTTTTTAAGATGTTATAATCACTGCTCTCAACAGACTGCTTTAACAAGATTTTCATGCCGCCACTGTGCATTCATTCAGAATCAATACATTCACTGGTATAAAGGTAAACTACACTAACCCTAAGCAGTACTTTTACCTTTGTTTGTTGCACATGTGACAATAACCTGGTATTGTATGAGCTCTTTTGTGTGCACTCTTGCTGACATAACAGTCTTCTGTATATGTCATGCTGCTGTAACTTTTAAAGCATTTTTGCACACAGCTGATGGAGCTGATTTTTATTTCTACACACATATAATACATGTGCATCTCGTGCTGCTACCTTTCAATCTGATTACCGATACTGCTATGTTCAATGATCAATATTCTCACTATATTTGTTGAGTCATTTCCTGCCTTAAGGGGTTAATAATATGAACCTTTCCTTCCCTTTCCCTTTCCCTTCCTTCCCCTCCCTGGCCTACTGTGTTGAAAATGGTTCGTTTCAAGTGTCCACTAGAGGCCAATAGTTGTCCAAAAAAAAAAAAAATCTAGGCCTATATAGCATTTAAAACCTTGTAGATGTCGGCACTGTGAATATAAACCTTATATCAGTAAAGACCAGAACAAATAAATGGCAGACGAAAGCCATGTCAAATAAAGAAATTGCGTATATTACGTTTTTATCACATCCTTGACACAAACTTTTATTAAGACATGTGGGCAATGATTTATTTCTGTCTGTTAATAGAGTTTATGATGCTATTATGTGCAGCTAAGTTGTGCTGCATTTACATGTCATTCATGGGTCATTCCAGCTCAAGTGGTCCAGTACAGCCCATTCTTAATTTTCCTTTTTTTTTTAAAAATTTTTATTTTACCTGTTTTAACTTCGACGGCCTTCTTTGTGTCGTGGCACACAACAAATTTTGGTTATACGGCTGTTTATGGAAATCTCAGTATCTCGGCTCAGGACGCATCGGAACAAAAACTCTAGCTCTCTAGAGCACATTATAAGGTGTTTTACAGCAGAATGCTTCTATAGAGGACTTATTTCTGTGAAAATTTCAGGTTCGTATCTGGTCCTCCACCAGAGATATCGAACCCGAAAGTGAGGGGAATTTTTTAAAAATTGCACTTTTTTTTTACCCCCATAAAAATAAGAGAAGTCTCAAACCTGAAACGTTCTGCATGCGCACTATACTCACCTAGGTACCCCCTAAAAATTAAGACTGAACCCTTCCCGTTATAAATTGACCCAAAATGTGGAACTGTGAGCAATACTGAGCATTACATTTGGACTTAAGATCTAAGTCTAAGGGAAAAGAATGCGCAAAATGTGTGTATATATATATATATATATATATATGTGTGTGTGTGTGTGTGTGTGTGTGTGTGTGTGTGTGTGTGTGTGTGTGTGTGTGTGTGTGTGTACAGGTACCTTGTAATGTGCTCTAGAGATCAGTTTTTGTTGCAAGAAGCTAGTAGGACCATCCTGAGCTGAGATATTGAGATTTCCATAAACAGTTGTATAACCAACATTTCTTTGTATCATGACACAAAGTTAAAGTTAAACCAAGTAAAATAAAATAACCTGGTGGTTTTGCAATAACAATACATAAAGGTAATCACTTAAAAAGAATTAGAAAAATTAAAAAGGGTCGAGTAACCAACTTTACAATTATTGGACTGAGATGGACTGAGCCTCATGTAATCACAACTGTAAGATCAAAATCTACAATACTGTGGTTCAACTGGACAGGAAATGGGGGCTTTGAGAATGAATATGTTTGTACATGATCAAAGTACAGACTATGCAAATCAACCCACCTAAACTGGACCCATTCTTGAAGCAATATCTAAACACGCCTCCAGATCACCACTGATTATTTCATTACCACCAGGAAAACAACCAGTATTAATATGCAGCTTCAATGGAAAGTACCCCGGCTTCTTGACATACACACTGAAGCTCGAATTCCCAGCATAACATCACTACTAACTTGTGTTTTCATAGCAATGTTAGACACCCTAATGTAATAGTGATGAGAATGCAGTTATACATAAATGTATTTATTTATTTATTACTTTTTTCTCAGCTTGTCCAGCTGTAGCTGATACTGATCATGTCCTTTATGTTTGTCTATCATACACAACATGCAGATACACTGCTGGTCAGTGGGACAATAAACCTCCAGCAGTTTGTCATGCTGAGAGCAGATCTGCTCCTGGAGTCGTCTGGAGGTTTCGACCAGCTTGTGCTTCTTAAACGCAGGAGATTCATAGTGAGGCTGGAGGTGAGTTTCACAGAAAGAGGCCAGACACACCAGACAGGACTTGACGGCTTTGGATTTTCTCTCAGTGCAGAAATCACACTCCACATCTTCAGTTACAGTTGAATAGTGAGCAGGACGTGTAGCTTGGAGTTCTAGCTTTAGTTTCTCCATAACTTCAGCCAGAACAGCATTTTTACTCACAACAGGTCTTGGACTAAAGGTTTCTTTACACTGAGGACAGCTATAGACTTCCTTCCGATCCTCCTGATCCCAGCAGCCATTAATACACACCATACAGAAAGTGTGTCCACAGAGAATAGTCACTGGATCCTTGAGTAGATCCAGACAGATTGGACAGCTGAACTGATCCTGAGCCACTGAAATATTCGCTTCTGCCATTTTACTTTGCACGGTTTTGCAGAAAAAGAAAAGACATATGATATAAAATCTGGGTTACAGTGTCAATCAAAAAGGTAAAAAGAAAAAAAAAGACTCCGCCAATTTTCCAGACAGCTAACTCAGTTACACAGAGAGAGAGAGAGATCAGTTTTAGTTTCATTTCTGCTGAAGTGAATAGGAGTGGGTAAGAGTGAGAGGGAGGGCGAGAAGAAATGGGAGAGTGTGTGTCCCAACAAAGAAAAAAAAAGTTACCACAAACATCCACTGTGTGTCCGATCTGCCTGTAACACTGCATACAACTCGTAGACTTTGTGAAAGTACCATTTATTCACTTTAAATGTAATGTGAATAATAAATAACTTCCAACTGACAATGAGTTTTACTGCATGATATAAATAATCTGCAAAAAAAAAAAATATTTATATCTCCCACAGACTTACTGAATGGAGGTCTTTGCAACACACATTTGGTCCTCTAATATTAACATGAAAATGGTATTTGTTTATCTGTACACCTGACCCCACTCTCCCTTACTGATCTAACCTGCCTGACTGCTATCCAGTAACTTATCCAGTTCATCAGTAAATATACTAAATTAGTGAGCTACAGTAGACTGCTGTATAAACTAGACTGTGATCCTTATGTGCTTTCCCCTTAACTCCTGCCTACACTTGAACTGGTAATAACCTACCCTATTTTGTTTCCTAATAAAATCATGTCTCTGCAAAAGCTAGCGATACATGCTGCCGAGATAAACATCCCAGTTGTCCGATAGCATTCCTAGCAAACTAACATAGCTACAAAGCAGCATGGCGGGAAGGAGACGCCGCGCAGCTGCTTGTTGATGTGTTGTATGTGATGAAGTTTATTCATCTGTTATCAGTGTAAATGATTATTAATCTTGTAATGAATCACAAACACAACAGCACAGACACAGTGAGGCTGATCAAGAAGCCAGCTCCCTTTTCATAAACAGGAAGCTTGTTCATTCGACTATATGTTTCAAAAGACTGAACGTGAACGTGTCTGGCGTCCAAGCCCGCACTCTTCAAATCGAGAACTCTTAAAGGTTCCTCGGTTGTTCCTCAGGAGAAACTCTTAAAATTGACATGGAGTGTCCCTATCAGAAAGCATAAAAACTATACAACTACAATTATACTTATACTTACTTACTTATACACTCTTTTTTTTAAGAGTTTCTTTATTCTCTTTTTATTTAAATGCCAGTTAAAATGTTTCCTACATAGACAATGATATAACTCTAAAATGAATGGAGTTTGTTTTGTTTTTTTTTGTAAAACTCCAAGGAAAGTTAATAAAGTCTACAAACAACAGGAAAAGTAAAAACAGGAAAGATTATGAAGGAGTTGTAGCAGTAGATTTTAATCACAAACCTCAAAAAAGTATCTGGGATAACAACATCCAGGATAAAACAGTGTAGTGACACTCAGTCTGAGACTCCTGGTCCTCATAGTCAACATGCAGGTCTGATAATATCACATCGAGCAGAGATTGTCAGTGGAACTCCTAATAAGATCCACTCATGTTCAATTTAATTTAAACCTTAGTGTTTTCCCTGTACACTCACCTGATACGAGAGCGTTAGTGAGATCAGGTACTGATGTTTCATGAGGAGGTCTGGGGTGCAGTCGGTGTTCAGTGTGGTTGAGGTCAGGGCTCTGTGCAGGACACTCGGGTTCCTCCACTTCAAGCTTAACACACCATGTCTTCATGGAGCTCACTTTGTGCACTTTGTGTCATGCTGGAACAGGTTTGGGCCTCTTAGTTCCAGTGAAGGGAAATTGTAATCCTACAGCATACCAAGGCATCCTATACAATTGTGTTCTTCCAACTTTTTAGAAACAGTTTGGAGAAGAACCACATATGGGTGTGACGGTCAGGTGTCCACGTACTTCTGGCCATATTGCTCCATGTACAGTACGTGCTAACTTGCTCTGGTTTAGTAAATATAATGTGTAAATATCTGTACATACAATAAACATGCATTATTACTGTATATGATGATATGAAGCTAATCTAGGTAGAGTTTCACTTCTACACTCAGTTAGAACTTTAGAAGTTTGGAGTTTAACCAACACCAGACCAACGACAGACTGAAGTATCATGTGCTGTTTAGATTATGGACATACACTATAAAATCTAGTATGAATATTGTATTTTTTGTGTGTTTCCAGCCTAAAACCATAACCATTCCATGAAATACTACGTTATTTTATTTTAAATAGCTGCTCTGCATGCTGCTAGTGTCCCGTGTAAAGGCCACTTTGATTATAACGACAGTGTGACGATGCTCCAAACTGAATGAAGGCTAATGACATTTGAATTACAATAACACTCACTTTTAATTAGGATTTTAATCGTGACCATTTTAATTATTATTAAATCTTCTTTAGATCTGGTCTATTTGCATAGAACTACAGTCTGCATCTCAGATATAATGTTGGATTGTGACCCCATAACTGAGACCCCATACCTTAAGGGGTTAATAATGATCTAAATAAATGAATAAGGTGATTTAGAAAAGGAAAAAAGAAGACATTGTGCAGGTTTGAATCCATCCAAGATGAAAAACACTGATAAGAACATCATCAGGAAATGCAGAGTAATATACAGAAACCACAAGGGAAAAATCCAGCGTATGTTTATTAAAGATACGGTGCAATGCAAATAGGTTAAAAAATTCTAAAAAATACATTTCATACTCTAATGTTATTTTATTCACACCGGTTTTAACAGACATAATTCAGATTAATGAATAAATAACGTATTGGTGGTTATAAGCTGAATCATCTTTTTGTAGCTGATAATACACACATGTAGCAGATACACACATCTACTGCAGAACTGTGTATTTTAGTTCATTTGCATTTCCTTGTTTGGAACTTTATGGAAAGCAACACAGAAAAAAGTGGGATGAGATCGAACAAAGAAATATTTGTAAAAGTGAAGCTCAGACAGAGGTACAAAGAAGACAGAACACAGCAGACGCCAGACAGAGACACACAGCAGACGCCAGACAGAGACACGCTCCAGACGCCAGACAGAGACACACAGACAGAGCACCTTCACACCAGTCACTAACAGGTAAGAAATCATTTTTATTAATTCTACAAATTTGGTGATTTCTTTTTAAATTTCAGTTTAGTAATTCAATTCTTCAAAAAATGTTCTTGAGCAAAAAAAAAAAAAAAAAGTTATTATATATCAGTTTTTTGTTGTTGTTGTTGTTGTTTGTTTTGTTTTGAGAAAGTGTTATTAGGATCCACTTTATCCTGAATGGAACAACAATAAATAACTATTTTCTCTCTGGACTAGTTCATCAATTTTTTAAATTGATTTGTTTAACTTATTTGATAATAAATCAAACAATTAGGAAAAAAAGTATTTTTTAAAATTAGAAATATGACTCTATTGTATTGACAGAGGTGATAAACTGAGGAGAAAAAGTATTTGGGTGACCATTTCAGTACATTATATTTGAAAACCGATGTTTTTTTGTTGTTGTTGTTTCTTGTATCTTGCGTTCAGCTTGCTTTGAATAACTTAATACTTCCTGTGAATAACTGCACTGTAGTTTATTTGTACATTAAATATTTTTTAACCTGTCATAGTTAAAAAATAGCTTGTGCAGTAAGACTGGTACATGAACATTGACTGCAGCAGATTCATTTGCATCGTCATGAACATGTGACAGTCTTTTAAGCAAGGTTTGTTGTCAGGACTACGTTACCCATCAGCCACTAAACCTCACGAGATCATTCACACCTGCATCAAGTTTATGACAAATGAGCATGGGTATTGAAGTTCTGTCTCTGGTGGCACTCTTTGTCTCGTCTTTATTGAGCTCATGTCATGCTCTTGTGTTCACTTAGCTGTTATTGTTCTTGTTCATGTACTTTGTTTGTGTTTTATAACATAAACGACACTTACTGAATGCTTGTGCTCTCAGACCTTTAGAATAGAAACATGGACCCATCCATTGTATTACTGCTTTTGAATAATTTGTATTTAATCATTACATTAATCACGAGCAGCTTTAAAGCTACTGTCTTTGTTGTCAAATTTGAGTATAAACATTTAATTTGAATGTATTTATTGCCATTACACACATCTGAAACTGCACATACAGTACCGGGTGCATGCTGTTAGCTCTTGTTCTAGGAATTGTATTAATATCTGGATTATTTATTCTCTCTGTTGTTCTCCACAGTTATGGGTTCAGCTGTGAACTTCATTCTGCTTTTCTCAGGTCAGTTTAAGCTTTTGCTAAAATCTGTAAAACTCTCTCCTGTTTCATTACACACTGTTCAGCTCATGAGCAATTTCTATCCCAGCAGGTCTGTGGGCTCTCGCTTTATGTGCATCTCGTCAGTTTTATATGGTGGACACAAAATTGAACTGGACCGATGCTCAGAAATACTGCAGAGAGTATTACACTGATCTGGCCACCATCGAGAACCAAGAAGAAATGAATGCTGTAAATGACGTTCTTAACGGGCGCGGAGAACATTTCTGGATAGGACTGAAGCAGATTAATAGCAGTGTAAGCATTTTAATTATTTAATTAATTATAATTATTTAAACACTGAAGATATTTCTGTTTTACATTTTTCCCTTTAAACAATTTTAACTGGTCAGCCAACACTGTACTCCACAAAAGCAATAGCAGATGTGTGTCTATAAGATACTGTATTGAGCTGATTAATTTATCAAATGTGTCTCAATATTGTATAAAATAAATAAATACATTTTCTGTTTTGGTTTTATGCCTTAGAAAACAACATTTACCTAACATTTTAAACCTGTAACTAGGCCTTATACTAATCATGATATGTGGTATTACTCTATCTTTCAAGAACTTTTTCACGTTTTCAGATTAAAAGTTTCTTGTGATATAAATAAATGCGCTTCTTACAGACCTCAAAATAAAAACATTATTAGCTGAATTACCATTAGCTGGTTAATCCATTTTAAATCATTTCAACAAAACCACATTTTTATTTCTTTAAAACTGTTTTATTAGCTGAATTATGACTAATGAGTATTATTTATTTTTTTCCCTAGTCCTCGATTTTTTTTAACAATAGGTCCTGGGTCTGGTCAGATAATACTAATGTCTCATACAGCTACTGGGATAGTGGAGAGCCAAACAACACAGATATTAATAACTGTGTGGAAATCCTGGAAGCAAATAAAAATAATAAATGGAATGATGCAGGCTGCCATCACACAACCAAATTTGTCTGCTATAAAAGTGAGTAATGTAACAGAATATTGTAATAGATTTACTGCACAGCTTTAATTAATTGTCTTTAACAGCTTGTAGTTGGAGCTGGTGGAACTGAGATACAAATTAGCTTCCTGTTTTTATCCACCCAGAACTGGACTCGAGATCAGACAGGCAATTAGCAAAGATTATTGAAAAAGCAGCTAAATACAATGTTTTTTCTTAATGTTCTATATTTACATTTATAACACTTACTTAATGACTGTTATTCTGAGCAACTTATAGAAATGCTTATTAGTCTCCATCCAATTTATATTATTATTATTATTATTATTATTATTATTATTATTATTATCACTGCTCATATTATGTCTCTGATTCTTATCTCTTTTATTGTCTTTTTAATTTCCTTGTGAAGCACTTTAATCTGCATTTTGTGTATGAATGGTGTGATACAAAAACATTTTTTTAAAAATAAAACAAAAATTAGAAAAAAAAAAAATGAAAACACCTACAGATAAAAAGGACACTATAAAAATGCTACGTCTCAAATATTTAACTATCCAAAATTATTATTTTTACACGATTTCCATCTTTCTTCTCTCCATGCAGAACGAACTCCACTCACCGTGATCACTGAGGAGAAGACCTGGCGAGAAGCCCTGAGGTACTGCAGACAGAATCATGTGGACCTGGTTTCTGTTTACTCGCAGGAAATGCAGGACTGGGTGGAAGTAGTCACTAAAAAGGTCTCCAATAATATGTGGATTGGCCTGCGTCACACCTGCGCTCTGGGCTTCTGGTACTGGGTGAGAGGAGAGATGATCTGCTACCAAAACTGGGCTCCAGGTAACGGAACCGGAGTGGAAGATTGTGGTGATGTGGAGAGAACCGGAGCGGTGCTGTCTGGGAATAAGAAGTGGGTCAGCCTGCCACAGACTCACAGACTCTACTTCATCTGTATCACCTTCTAGTCAGAAGTTCAGAGGTCAGAGATCTATACATTTGTCACTACTTAAAATTGTTCATAGAGAAATGAAACTGATTCATGTTTTTATTTATAGGCTACTAGAAGTGGACGCATGGAATTCAGCTGGATCCTCATAGTTCAGGACCAGACATTTCTTTCTCAACATGATTTTACTTCATACGAGTACATACAAGTACAACAGTTTATTTAGGAATTTCACAACAATGTTGAGTTTCTTTATGGTGTTGGTCAAACTTTTACTTCCAAAATAGCTATTAGTATCTTTACTGTTCGCTGCTGTTTAAAACTATAATATGTGAAGCTTTCCTTTTGTTCACATGGGCAATATGTTGCTTAGCTATTTTATGTATCATTAATATTTTTAATTTGCAGTGTTGGGATCTTTTTAACTACATGTAGCAGTGCTACTAGCTTGAGTAAATTTTTTTAAAGGAGCTAATTTCCAAATAAGGTAGCTTTTTCCAGTAACAAACTACTTCTTCACCCGGTACTGGTGTATCGTGACAATTCTAGCTAGCTATATTATAAATTTAGCTATTTCCAGAAATTAACTGAACCAAGAGTAGTGGAGTGAGCCCCCTCTGTATCCGTTTTTAGTTTATGTTTTACCGTTAAGCAACACTAACTGCTTACTAAAAATGGTTTACAAACAAACACAAAGCTTGTACATTTTATTTTGTGCAATAAATTAGCTGCACAATAAAATAAAAATGTAATGGTCTCAGTTTGACAATCTAATTCAGTGGCACTATCTACTTTTTACTTGTTACAGACAATAAGCCAGACGTATATTGTACAGTTACAGTTGCATAGTAGCTTCCCCAACACTACTGGTTTGTAAATTGCTGTTCTTTGATAAACCTTTACAAATAAATACATTTACTGGATACTGTGCATATCTTGATTTTTTTTTTTTGTTTGTTTGTTTGTTTTTTTACATCAGAATTATATTTAACACTCACAGTCCATATAGATCTATTCTGGACTAAATAATTCCTGATTATTTGAGGATGCTGAGCACATTTTACATCCAACACTGAAAACAGAGCTGTTTATTTTCTGCATCCGGTTTTCAGAGAACCCTGCTTGTTTTACAGAAGTGTACTGATATGATTTCCATGATTGGTTTTGCTGACAACAGATGATAAGGCCCAAATATCAGAGGCATTTCAGATGAAAAAGTACTAAATTGTCCGATGTAAGAAGTACAGGATCACTATTAGCCTTTGGGTTAAAAGACACTGATGGGCCAAACTATTATTATTATGTTAACATTATTACCATCTGCCTAATGTGCTGTAAGCCCTCCACATGCCACCAAAACAGCTGCAAGCTGCCAAAGCATGGACTCTGCACAAGATCTCTAAAGGTGTGCTGTGGTATCTGGCACCAAGATGTTAACAGCAGATCCTTTAAGTCCTGTAAGTTGCAAGGTTCAGGCGCTGCGGATCTGACTTTTTGTTCCACCACATCCCACAGACGCTCGATTGGGTTGAGATCTGGGGAATTTGGATCACCACTTTGAACTCTATGTCATGTTCCTCAACAATATGTGCAGTGTGGCAGGGCTCATCATCCTACTGAAAGAGGCCACTGGAATTGGGGTATACAATTGCCATGAAGAGGTGTCTGCAACAATGTTTAGGTAGGGGGCAAGTATCAAAGTGACATCCACATGAAAGCCCAGACCTGGGGTTACCCAACAGAACATTGAGATCATTGCTCAGGTCTTCATGCCTGCCCATTTCTCCCGCATCCAACACATCGACTAGGAGAACCAACTGTTTGCTGACCGCCTACAAACCCCAGACTTACTCCCTTCATCTGTGAGGGGCCATAATGTTTTGTCTCATTGGTGCGCAATAAAGACATGTTTAATATCTATGTATTTAAACACGGCAGGGATTTAATTAATGACTTTGATCCTACTTCTCACTTTTAGTATGTTTTGAGTACTTAACTGAAATATCCAGTAGGTGGCAATATTAGTTACTTTCCCAGCCTGGAACAACTACAGTGCAGCGATGCCTATAATCAGTATTCACAAGTGAGAGCGCTAGTTATATTTTCTGTTAAAGCATACACATTAAGACCATACATAAATGCTTACTATTGGATGTCAGAAGATTGCTGAAAGTAAGAAATCTGATAACATACCTCACTGCTGTGAGCTGTCTTTTTAGTCATCTGAGCACTTTTATCATGTTATACTAATAATTATGAAAAGCCTGATAATTAAGCATTAGTAGGAAAGAAGACACAATGTGTCTTATTTCTAGACATATTTACTAATTTCAAGTTTTAATATTTTATTCTACTTCTTTAGAGAAATAAACTATTGAAATTTCAATTCAGAATTGTGACAATTTCAAGCATGAAATGGAAAAAAAAAAATCTAGAAAAAGTTTTAATTATCTTATAACTGTTTAAAAACACTAAACTTGAATTAGTCGATTATCGAGATATTTACTTGCTAAGATATAATTGTTCGTAGTGTACCGTGTGTATTGTATTTCATGCAATGCAGCGGCATGGATTGTATTTAATATTGAAATATTCACCCCTGACACGCATTCAGCATTTTACTTGTCAAAAAGCAATACCCCGCTGATTGTTTTTCCACTGAAGAGATCCAGCGATGTAAGAGCAAAGCAATGCAGCTTCATACACAGGAGGTAGTACATACTGTAAGACTGGGGACGAGGATAACAAGGAGGTGTGTATTTATACAGTTTGATACTATAAGAATTGCAGTGAAGGAAGTTTGTGTTTGTAACTATTATGAACTTCTTATAGTGAACTGGCCCAAATTTCAAAAGTAGCAGGTAAATGAAATATAATCACTACAAATGAATGATTAAGATCTTATGACAGGACAAACAAAAGTAGGCAAAAGTCCAGGAAATCGTCGTATTTGGACAGACAGTTTTGGTCAGCGTCACTATTAATTTACAGACTGTCACACCGGACCGGCCGGAGTTTTCAGTCGGCTGTTTTTCCAATATGGAGTGACATTTTAACAATGTGAAAAAGGTCACTCCATATTGAAAAACAGTTGGTTTTACAGCTGTATGCATAGGACTATTAACCAAGTCACAGAATATTAACTCAAGTCCTAAATGTATCTTTAGAGCATGGTGATATTGCCTCACCACATCAAGACCAAAAGATACTGGAAATAAAAAAAAAGACCACTGTGGGCTTAAGAAACCAGAAGTCCCTCTGAGAATTAACCAAAGCGTTAGGCATATCAGAATCAAATGTTGGACCCATCATTAAGTTTCATTAATCGAGTGAGCACTGGGGATGTGAGCAACAGGAAATGATGCAGGAGGTGTAGCAAGACTGTAGCCAATGACAACTGATCAATACTTTCCTTAATAATGAAAAACCCTGGAACGCCAATTCAACAGATCAAGAAAGCGCTTAAGGAAGTCGTCAGGGACGTGTCTATAGATACCATTTTCAGAAAGCTTTACTCACTGAAGCACGCAATTGGCAAATTCTGCTTTCAATAACATATTCTGGTATATGCATTCAGTTAAATCGCATTAAGCCTATGCTAACCTAAGGTTACAGAATTAATGCATAAAGCTTTCTAAAAGGACACTGTTAGTTGTTTTCCAAGAAACAGAGAATCTGTAAATATGGGAAAACATATTAGCTCAGAGAAAAAAATCAATAGTCAAATTACCATATGCTATACCTTACATACTACCCCCTTGGTGTTTTTATCAGGTACACACCACATTTTTTTTTTTACTCCCCTCTACCTCATCCATTAATAAATTGGGACCACTAAAGAGACCACTGCTAAACACATTATTTAAGTGGTGGATCATTCTCAAGTACGGATAATGACACTGTAATGGTGTTAGGGTATTGCCCTCGTACAAGTGTCTCACTCGGAGCTTATTCATAAGACTGCTTAAGAACAGTCTGCCAAACAAAAATCTCCAGCCAACAGTGGTCCTGTAATCACAAACCACAAACAGTGATAAAGGCCGAGTGATTAATAGTAATTCCTTTAACTAGACAAGGTAGAAATTCTCTTTTCAGTCATACTTCATGGCCCAAATTGAGATATAGCAACAATACCTTTATGCGCCTCCTTCTAAAGACACTATGATTTTGATGCGTTCGTTATATACTTGCAATTAAAGCAAAGAACAGCTCGAAATTTCATCACAGCTTTCCAATTAACAGTCTATCAGATGGGGATAAAGAACATCTCATAATAGGCTTCATGGCCACGCGGATCCGGTATCTCGTATTGTGACACGCCTTGGTGTTTTTGCAATGTTGATCATTTACCAAAGCATTTTACCCCAGGCTCAGAGAATCTTATTGCCTGGAAAATATGACTTATTTCTTTCCTAGTCAAAACCACAAGTGTAGATTTAGAAATAAAACCATGCTCTGCACGTAATTTTACCCAGTGATGAATTTATATTTTTTATTATATAGAACAGTGATGTGCTCAGATGGTCATTTATGCATCGTTCAACAAAGATAACCATATTTTCTCTATTGGACTAAAATAAAGACTTGTATACGATACATTCTTGTTGGTAAACCACAGCATGTCTGCTTTTCAACCACCAGGAATGGTGCATATGCATAAAAAGTCTGGAAACAGTTTGTATTAGTTGTGGTTTGTTGTTGGACAATTTTTTGAAACCTTTGTGACAAGTGAATGACAAATTCATTCCAGAGTAGTTTCTGCTACATTACTCTTTATGCTGTTTTAGACATAAATGACTATTTAAAAGGCTAAAGACCTATAATCAAAGGATCAGATATGGTCATCAGCAGTCTTAGAAAAAAAGGGTTCTATCTAGGACTCTATAAGGTTCTTTGGTTTGTCCATTTCTGAGAACTTTTTAATGTTTCTAGGGACATTTTCATACTTGGCCCAAATACCCAGGTTTGCTTTCACATAAAAGAATTCCTTCCAAAACATGGATCGATTGTGCAATCCTATACATCATTTTTGCACATGAAGGTTAATTCATGCTTCTTCTTTTTTTTGGTGCCAACACAAACAGTGCAGGAATTGGAGCTGAAACTGTCTGCATATATAAAAACAATTCAGTGATTTTATCAATTGTGTCAATTTGCATTTATAACACCTCGATAAGTGGTTCTGTCTCTTCTGACCATAACAAACCTTTTCCCACCACCAAGAAACTTTTAACCAGGAAGTAACATGACAAACCAATCAAGTTACTCGACATGCAGTGCTGAGAGTGGATAGTTTCCACACACGATGAGGACCATAAGGGATTCAACTGAAGCGAGCCCCAGTTCAGGGACCAGTTCCATGCACTTATCCAACGTTCAAAAAACAGCTTTCACATCTCAGCAAATGTACCAAACACGAGGGGTAAATGACCAAGGCAAAGCATAGGGGGCTTTCCAATCTAGCAAAATGGTTACAAACTGAACCTCCTAAGGAATCTAGAACCCTTAACCATCCAAAGAACCCTCGAGGAACCCATTTTTTCCAAGATTGGGGTAAGTGCACATTAAATAACCCATAATTTCTCTTTCTGATCAATATTATTTGGTCTGCCTACAGGTCATGGCTCCAGGGAATTAAAATCTAGATTAAAATCTATGGTTCTAGTTAAGCCATATTCAGATGGAATTAGTTACACGTGGGTAGGTGAGGTAATTATTAGCGTGCCTTCCATTTTCTTAAGTATGATGACACTCCTGAAAGTGCTCATTTGTACTGCTTCCTACTCAATCAAGTACTGATTTTGGTTTTACATGCCCAACAATAAACGCACATGGCATTCAAAAGTACTCATTAGGGAAGCAATATTTCTGTCTGAATGGTACTCAAACTACAAGAGGAGGAAAAAACAGACACATTATGGCAACACATCATGTGGTCTGACTTTTACTATGGAACATCCATCGCTGTATTCAGCTCCTTATTCTCTAGTTCACCCTGTTTCGTCTTCCTCCTGACTCAAAACCAAGTCATGGTGCCGTTGCTTGTGGTTCTTCAGGCTGACGTTGTGGTTAAAACACTCTCCGCATTGCTCACACATGAAGGGTTTCTCTCCGGTGTGGACCCGCATGTGGGAAGTGAGGTTTTCCATTTGGTTGAAGGAACGCTCACACACTTGGCATTTGAAAGGCTTTTCTCCAGAATGGATAAGCTTATGCCTCCTCAGCCTGTGGAGATCTTTAAAGCGCTTTTCACATATATCACACAAGTACTTATATGGACCTCGGTGGGATCTGACGTGGCTGTTGCGTTTGTAAAGATTGTCAAATTTCTCTGGACAGTCTGGACAGCTGTATGGCTGTTTTTCCTTAGGATGAGTCTGCTCATGTTCCAGTTTTGCTGGTCTGTTCTTAAACACCTTCAAACAGTATTTACATGGGTGGTCGGCGTCCTCATGGAGTTTAGTACAGTGCCTCTTTAAGCCGACCTCAGTGAGGAATCTTTTCCCACACTCTGGACAGACAATAAATTTGATCTTTTGTTCACATTTATGTTCTTTCAAACCTTTGGTTTGAGGGTCTGCTATAACAAACTTACCACATTCCTGGCACAACTTATAGAATGTCGTGACTCCGTGCTCCTGTTCAGCATGTTTCTGAAAACTGGCCAAGTCATCAAAACGAACAGCTAGTTTTTCTAAACTAAGCATCTCAGTATCGTTGCCAGCATCACACTGAGCACAGCAGAACACCTTTTTGTGTCGAAGGACAGAACAGGAGAGCGAGGCCTCGGTCCCACATTGTGTACACCACACCACAAGTTTACCCTGACCATCCTCCTTTAAAGCTGTGAACAGGTCTTCATCCATGGACACATCAGAGTCTGAGGCCTCTTCACCCAAATCTGGCTGCCATTCATCTGAACTGTCTTCTCTTTTAGACTTTTTCTTCTTCTTCTTCTTCATCTCTTCCTGCAAGCTTGTTTCCTCTTCTGTACTTGAAAAATATGACCCATCTGTTTCGATGAACATCTGCTCATAGCTTTGCTCACTGCCCTCATGATCCGATGATCCAATCTGGACCACAACCTGCAGGATTATAGAAATCCTTTGATTAAGGCACTGGGGCTAATGTGAACTATAATGTGAACAATTGTATATGTCAGGAAAAAAGGTAATTACCATACCATTAAAATGTAACAAGACTATATGGATAATTGTAGCTGGTTGAAACATGGTACAACCATGTTTAATCATCTTGAAAACATTTTACGAAGTTGCCAATTCAGTCTCTGAAAAAAAAGCAATGTTCAAGAGAACACCAGACCAACGAGAAAATTTCCTGGATGTGGTTGGAATTTTTTTTAAAGCACACACAAAAAGAAGCCAAAAAGTAGAGCAACATGATGTATTCAGTGTCAGTAGGAGAACAATGCAAGAACTGAAAATAGCTTTTGGAGAGTTTTGGTTCCATTTTATTTCTGTGTATTATAATGAAGCTGTGAATTCTGAAAAGTTCTCATGGGTGAAATAAAGGAAAAGACAATGAAAGAAGCACAAAGATCCATCAAAAATCCATACACATGGTTTCACAATGGTGCCGAAACCCAATCCATACAGAATTTCGAGTTTTTTTGTGATTGTTGCGGCCAAAAATGCTTGATTTTGCTGTGGACTTTGTACGGTGGTACAAAGCTAGCGATGCATTAGCCACACCCTCAGACTTCTGGTGAACATTTGAGTGCCCATCACCTATCCTGTGAGAGGGTCCTAAACAGCTCCCACCACTAAAGAACCTTGGTAGAGAATGTTCCTGTAGGGCAGAGGGCAGCAACAGGGTGTTTTACGTCTGAAGACATTGCTCATTGGATGTCAACTATATCAGATCAGTTGGTAGTGATGAATATGATGCAGGGATACAAACTACAGTGTCACCACTGGCCCCCAACATTTCTGTGGCTCCCAAGCCTCATCAATCTCAGACCCCAACAGAGTTATCACTCTGTTCAAAGACGTTCACTCACTCGTGGACAAAGGCACTGAAACGGTAGACACTGAAATTCAAAAGAGAGGGTTCTATCTGACATACTTCCTTGTTCAGAAGGAGGATGGTAGTTTCCATCAAATCTTAGAACTGAGAAGGCCAAATTGGCTTCTAAAGACACTACACTTATTTTCATGTTCCCATTGCCCCAGAACACAGATGCTTCTAAAGACTTCCCTTCCTACCACCTTGGGTGTTTTCAAGACATATGCGGAAAGTCTCCTCTGATAGCCACTGACATCAGGATTCTTCCATATTTGGATAACTGACTCCTGTGTACCTACAACAAGGAGCAGGCTAGGTCCACTCAACTTTGCACTGTGGTGCTCAGACTTACTGTAGACTCAGAGAAGAGCTCTCTAACACCTAAGCAGGTCACAGAGTTTATCAGCATTAGGCAAGATTTACTGACAATGCTAGTCTTCCAATCACCACAAGTGGAACTGTGGTGCCAAATAGACAGCAAGATTTGGAACCCTCAGCCAGGACACCTGTGTCTGTGGTTCTGGCCCCTTGGACTGAATCACCATTTAAGGACTGTGATGTAGCTATCCAAAAGACAATTCTAAAGAACCCCCAACACAGGCTTTTTATGCCTTTAAGTAAAAGTTGTTCTGTGAATGGTGTTCACCTTATTATCTGGACCTTGTGCACTGTCCAATTCATAGGCTTTGGCCTTACATCAGGAACTACTAAACATCAGCAAGTCCACATCTACCCTGCAGTCATACATGGCAGCCATCACAGCCACACCAAACCCCCCCCCCCCCCCCCTCCCCACCTGCCTCAGGGTGGGGCCTTCTATTTGTACTGGAATCCCTTAAATACCTTCTTTATGACCCTATGCACTGAAAGCAGCCTTCTTACTAGCAATCATATCAACTAAATTAGTCAAGGAGTTGCATGCTCTAGGAATAAGCTTGCTGTGCATGCACTGGTGGCCAGATGAATCTGGGGTTATTAATATTTTCACAGGTTGGTTATCGTAACTCATGCTGTAAAATATTGAATAATAGAATAAATACCCACCTCCTCACTTTCCTCATCCCCAGGCTCCAACGTGTGTTCTACCTCTATGTATGAAGTTGCATCATCATTATCCTCATGTTTTTCATCAAATGTCTGTACATGGTCTTTTGGTTCATTATGAAAAGTTTCTGCAGGTTCAGCTGATGCTGGGTGACTCCTCCAGTCTCTGTGGTGACCACAACTCTGGCAGTCCTGTGTGACTGAAAACAGCTTCTCACTGCCCTCAACGGTAATACAGCACTCTTTATGACAAAGCAAGCAGAACTGGAACAGCTCCAACAGACAGTGTGTGTTTACCAGCACTTCACTGCTCCTAAAAACAAATAAAAACAGAATACATTCACTCAATGTGCCATCTGTATATTTAAATACCAGTGAATAAGCTAAAACACATTCACTTTAAAATGCTGACTTAAGACACTTTAACAATGTAATGTAAAACCAAGAAAAGAAAGAAGAAGAAGAAGAAGAAGAAGAAAAAAAACACCCAAAGAGAATGTCTTACTTAAAAATGATCGTTCCTTGATAAGAAGGCTGAAGGCTCTTGACCACTGTGGAAAAATATTTAGAAGTTCAATCAAACTGCATATTTTCTCAACATATTACATTTTATAGTTAACCAAAATGCAAGAATTACCAGACATAAAAATGTACGTTTACCCATTTAGAATCACAATGAAACCTTGTGATAGTTTCTCAATTATTTGAAACAACTGCAGTAGAAGGTGTGGCCTACAACACAGAATTCAAGCGCTCCTCCTTTGCTTAAAATGTTTGCTTTATAACCCTCAATACAGAACAAATAGTTCTGTATTGAGATTAACCATACTGTGGAAGACTGCACTGTCCAGGAAAAGTGCTATTAGACAAGATTTTTTTAAAGTTGTAAACTGTCTTAGGCCTGGTTTATACCTCTGTGTCCATCAATTTGTGAAAGTGTGAGGCCATCATCCATGGGTGGTCACGTAGGTGTCTGCCATCATACTTGCGCTTATCGTGAACATGTCCACTAGGGGGCAGAAAATGAAATTCTGAATTTTCCTGCAGAATGAGTGGAGATGATGTGGATCTTACTTCTGGGTTTTAAATCACAGATAGCGTACTATTAGGTAGTTGGTAAGGTTGGTAACACAACTTCCTACCTCAACCAATCAGCGTTCGCACCACTAATTAGACGTCGACAGACTGACCGGTTTTGCCGATTAATCGGTACCAATAAACGATCGCTGGAACTATCAGTTATCTGCAAAAATCCACACCGATGGTATTTTCCCGGTTGCGTCCATTGCGTGAGTGGCTGTCATTATACAGTATGAGAGCGGCCTCTAGAGGCGAAATAAAAACTGACATCACTGACAAATTTTGTTGTGTTATTTGAAGTGTTTTTGATTCACTTCGGATGTCTCTATTTTTATTTGTCATTTGGAGTGTTATTTTTTGGTTCAGTCTGGATATGTTATTCAGTTCAGTACATTTTAATGGTACAGTCAGTACTCTTTATTTTTGTATTAAAGTTCAGTAATATTTTACTGAGAGTGTTGTGTTTTCATTCAGTATCAATTTTAAAACTATCAGTTGATTAATCAGTTATCGGCAGGTACTGCCCGACAAAGTTATCAGTATCGGTATCTGTAAAATCCACATCAGTCGACCCTGTCAGGACTTTGGACTGCGTGTCAGTCTATCAGTTTACCCAGAATTCCCCTTTCTGCACTGCAATGTAAATACACAAAAATGCTTCAGTGCTGAAGTATAAACCAGCAATAACCTTTGCAGGACAACCTGCTGTGTTAACCAAAAACATTTTCCCCTACCTTTGTGATTAGGTTGAGGCACTGTAACCTCATACTGCCCTATAATCACTGGCCGTGGCTCATCTTTTAGGATACAATCCTGTGAGAAAAAAATAAGTCCAAGTCAGAAGATTGGCTCCTAACACAGCTCTAGATATAATAAATAGGATTTAATCGAGTTTACACGCTTTGATGCACAATATATCCACCATCCGCTTTAAAATGACGTTGCTATTGGCTTCCGATTTTGAATCTAGAGCAGTAGTGGCCAAGCCTCTTCCCTGAGATCTAACTTCCTGCAGGTTTCATCTCCAACCAAAATCTAATGCACCTGTTTTAGGTGATCAAGAACTTCTTAAGGCAATGATTAGATGGTCAGGTGGGCACCATTATGGTTGGAGCTAAAGTCTTCAGGAAGGTAGATATCCAGGAACAGGGTTGGTGATCATTGATCTAGAGAATACCTATTTACTCGCTGTCCCCATATTAAAATAACATCGTTTACAGATATGAGTTAGGTAATATAGTTTCTATGTTCTTTCTTTTTAAACAAGGCACTGCTGATACAGTTTAAAAACATGGCTGCTCTAGCTGAGAAACACAAGTGTTTGTAGTTCAGTATTGTTATTTTCTTTTAAAAAAGATTTTACATTTACTCTTTTACCGAAAGCAACTCACAAACGAGGAAATACAAGCTAAGCGATATATCAAGCAGGGAACAATACAAGTAGTGCTACCATACAAGATTTTTAGCATAGAGTAGAGGTATGTTTTTTTGAGTGGGGGTTAGTTAAGTGTTCATGGAAGAGGTGGGTCTTTAGCCGTTTTTTTGAAGATAGTGACAGATTCTGCTGTCTGGATTGAGGTTCATTTCACCACAGAGGGACAGTCAGTTTGAAGGTTCTGGAAAGGGACCTCATGCCTCACTGAGTAGGCACTACCAGGCGTCGATCGTTAACCGATCGCAGGTTGCGTGAAGGAAGATAAACCTCAAGGAGAGTGTTGAGGTAGAGAGGTGCAGTTCCAGACAAGGTTTTGTACGTGAGCATCACGGCCTTGAATTTGTTGTGGGCAGCTACAGGAATCCAGTGGAGGGAGATGAAGAGGGGTGTGACATGGGTTCTTTTGGGCTGGTTGAAAACAAGGAGTGCTGCTGCATTCTGAATCATCTGAAGGGGTCTGATGGAACTGGCTGGGAGATCCGGGAGTAGTACGTTGCAGTAGTCCAGTTTTGAGATCAGGAGAGCCTGGACTAGTAGCTGCGAAGCATGATCAGCGAGAGCAACTGTATCAGTAGTGTGACTGCAACAGTTGCCTGCAACAGTATACAGCAAACTTGTATAGACAAAACTCACGTCTGACTGAAAAGGTTTGTACACATGTATTTTTAAATGATGAAATGAACAAGACATTTAAAGCATTTAGGCCATTTATCACTTTATCAAATGTAACGACAAAATGATCAAAATGTATGTTAAGATATTAATGCTGAAATCATAATGACATTATTTTACTTCTTGAATTGTATTACTTTGTTTAATCTTTGACCCCAACACCTCATCCAGGTCGAAGGACCTGAAACCCTGCCTCCCAGAATCTACAGTCACAGGGCGATGTTTGGTAGCTGACTTTCAATCATCTCATTCTACTTGGCCAGTTATGACAAAGTTAGCTATAAACACACACAACAAACACCTGACTTTGATGCAATGATAGTTGGCAATGATTACAGCCTGTTTAAAGCTCATAAATCAAATAGAGCACACACACTGTTGACTGCTCATCTTTTTCTACCTGTCCAGTTATGAAATGATTAGCTATAAGCATATGGAAATAATAATCTACTGATTTCTACAGCGACTTTGGAAGTTCAGAGCCTATTTTATGTTCCTCCAGACATTTCCATGTTATTTGGAATAATAAAGAACAATACAAATACTAACCAGTGCCCCCTTTAGGTTATTAGACATCTCATTAAGGCACATTCTAATAAATTAACTAGATTTCTATTAGTTTTCTAATAAAAAGGATTTCTAACTAAATTGCCAGAGTCCCATGATGCAATACTGAGCTCGGGTTTCTGTGCATGTTCTCTATGTGTCTATGTGGGTTTCCTTCAATCTCGCCAAAAAAATGCTGGTATTGTCCTATAGGTGTAAATGTGTTTGTGTGTGTGTGTGTGTGTGTGTGTGTGCATGGTGTGCTGTGCTGGACTATCCATGGGGTGCATTCCTCACCTCTCGCCCATTGTTCCTGGGACAGGCTTCAGATCCAACACCTGGACCAGGATAAAGTGCTTACTGAAGATCAGGGGTGCCCAATCTTATCCGGAAAATGCCGGTGTGGGTGCAGGTTTTCATTCCAACCAAGCAGAAGCCACACCTGAGTCAACTGATTAAACAGGTGGAATCAGGTGTGGCTCCTGCTTGGTTGGAATGAAAACCTGCATCCACACTGGCTCTTTGTTCATCTTCAGCAGAGGTGTCCAATCTTATTTGCAAAGACCACCGGATCCCAACCCTGGTCCTGGAGTACTTCCTGTCTTGCATGTTTTAGTGCAGGGCCGTCCAATCTCATCCGCAGAGGGCCGGTCAGTTGAGCTTGGCTTTGAACAGACTCAGCTGTGGCTTCTGCTTGGTCGGAATGAATACCTGCATCCGCACCGGCCCTTTCCAGAAACGATAGGTCACCCCTGTTTTAGTGTTTTCCCTGCTCCCAACACCTGATTGAAGTAATCAGCCAAGTTGACGTAGGTGTGTTAGAGCTGGGAAAACACTAAAATGTGAAGGACAAGGAGGTTCCTCCAGGACTCCAGTTCCTCCAGCTTGGGAACCGGTGATTTAGGCCAAAAGTATTTAACAGAAAATTAAAACAAACCTCTAGGGCGTTGGCTGAACTGGCTGGTACATGTTTAAGACATATAGCCTAAATACATAGGATCAAATAAAAGTCTTGTGATGAGACGGGTATCTTCCCAAAACTGTTTTCATGGACTGCAATGGAAAAGAGTGCAAAGTAGTTCCGGTTACTTCCACTTTCTGTCGTATCGATGCGCGACATCGTTAGACGGACACCTGGATTGATAGCAAACGTTGCTTTTTGTCAGATATTAGTCGGATATTAGGTTATACATAGCTGTTTAACGTGTCCACGGACATTTTTAGATGCGTTAGAGCACTGTGAGATGTTAGTTATAAAACGCAATGATATTGTTTTTGCTGTGCGTAGGCATACGTGGCACTTTTTTTTTCCGCTTAGTAGCTGAAACACTGCTGTAGCGTACACTAATGCGTCCGTGTCTGACTTTACCTCAGGTTCAGTGATGCCCCATAAATGCCCCGGGTCCGAATGAGGCACAGCTGATCTCTTCAGACACCTGAGTTTGCGTGTGGTTTTGCGGGCGGTTTCTGTGAAGAAGTCCTCATCAGAGAAGTGAGCTCCACACACTCGCAGATCAGCAGCGCGGAGTTTATTAACCGGTGTGTTTACATCCATCCGCAGGGCGAGTAACCACAAGCGCAGGATTTTCGGAGTATGAAAAGGAAGACGGTGAAAACTGAGTCCACTTCTTTTAGTCATCTTGTTGGTGCAGCTGGGAAAAGCACAACCCCGAACCATTGCTGCGGCTAATGTGCTTACTGGAGAATTACTTTATTATAACGTGGGGATTAAACATGTGCTTCTCTTCTCTGTTGCACGGTTACACCAGAAACAGTAATAAGCAAATTAGCTCATTTTTACATCCGGGTGGATTTAAGTAGGATTACTGTCAAAATAAAAGTCACACAGCACTAATATACATTGTAGGGCCAAAAGTATGTGGACACCCGCTCATCACGACCATATGTGCTCCTTCTCCAAACTGTCTGAAGCACACAATTGTCTAAAAAGTCATTGTATGCTGTAGCGTTTGTAGAACTTGTAATGGTTTTAATGGAACCTGTAATGGTCCCTGTGGGTCTCTACTGGTAATTTGTTGCCATGTTATGTCTAGTGGATACCATTAAGGACCTACGTCCTTAATACGTCCTACTACGTAACGGAAACCATTTGGTAATGGTCTTAATGGTTAACAGCTGGTGTTTGTAGAGCAAACCATTAGAATTTCTGCAATGGTTTCTATTGTTTTGTTTTTTCTTTCCTTCAGCAGGGGGTTACAATTTCCCCTTCACTGGAAGTAAGAGACCCAAACATGTTCCAGCACGACGATGCCACGAGCGAGCTCCGTGAAGACATGGTTTGCGAAAAGTTTGGATTGGAAGATCTTGAGTATCCTGCACAGAGCCCTGATCTCAACCTCACTGGACACCTTTGAGATGAACTGGAAGACCTCCTCGCTCAACGTCAGTGCCTGATCTCACCAATGCTCTTGTAGCTGAATGATCACAAATCCCCACAGCCACTCTCCAAAATCTAGTGGAAAGACTTGGCAGAAGAGTGAACCTTATTATAAGAGCTAAGGAATGAGATGTTCAGCAAGCGCATATGGTCGTGATGGTCAGGTGTCCACATACTTTTGGCCATTTAGTATGTATTAGATACGTACCTGGATACAAATATGTTGTTTGGAATGAACAGATAATGTGTTAGAAACAAAAATACAAATAGGAGATGCGCTATCCTTTCTGATTTTTTTTGTTGTTGTTGTTGTTGTTTTCTGGTTGAGGCTAGAGGTGTGCGTCGGGACAGGGATACACCAGGATGAAAACAAGTCTCATGAGCAGGAGGTTTTTACTTTCATGCTGGCACGAGCGAGCGTCAGATATGAAGCTTGAAGGACAAAGAAAGGCCATGCTGATTAACATAAACGTACAGGCTCTGTGTTGCATTTACAGCATCCTTAGTAACTGCCTGGTCAGGGTCACTGTGGCTTACTTAGGCTACTAGTTTGTTTATATTTTGGGAAATAGAACCGACTAAAATTTGGTAGAAAATACCGCAGGCAGGCACAAACAAAAATAATCGTAGGATGTTTAAGAAGAAACAAGTCCCACCTACATCTCTGTTCCAAGAACAATTATGAACTGGAGTGATGTAGCTGAGGTTGAGGAACTGTCAGAGCCAGAATTCACATAACATGTTGATAGTCGTGCTATTTCTACACCTGTGTGGTAGGGTTCATATTTAATTAAAATAAATAAATAAGAAAAACCGTTTGAGTTTAAAACCAAATACAAATATGGATACCGTACCGTGGACACACGATAAGTGATGGGTGACAGAAAAGTGATCCTTTGCGGCCTGTGATTTTAGTGGTTGTGTTAATAATAGTTGAAAATACTGTAGTTCCTCTTAGTCTGATCATTTAATTCACTGCTGATGAGCAGGCCTTTGAATTAATAGAGGTTTTATTTAGCAACAACGTATTAACCTCTGCGAAATTTTCCATAGTAAAAGCATATAGTGGTATAACCGTAGCATGCATCTTTTAAACCTCTTTCAAAGATAACAGTAAGCTTTGTTTTATGTCATGTCCAGGCTGGTCTTTGGCTGTGAACCTGCTTTCACCATAGGTGGTTTTTTTTTTAAAATAGAAATTAATCACACACTTAAGAGGTTAGTTTTTGCATATCAGCATAAAGAGAAACCCATCAGTGCCTGGGACCAATCGACTGGAAAGTTGGCACAGGTCTGGAAATGCTTTATAAGAGGTACAAAATAAAACCAAGGATGTTAAATAGTTTTTGGTAATGCATTTAAAACTGCTTGAGGAATTCCATAGAGGATAACTTACATTGTAAGTGTTGGAATTTATGTATTAGCAGGAAAAAAATAAATAAAAATCTGATGTGTATTGCTTATGATGGTCATAAAAATATCGAATGGAGCTACTGTTCCAAGATCTGTGAAAATGTGATCTGACAAACAATGAGGAAATCAGCCATATTTCTATTGTCAATCTGATCAGTATTGATTGACTCCTTTAAAGTGTTTCTCAGCAATCCTGTGGCCACGTCCACGTCCTGTTCCACTGGGGACCAGAGTGCAGTTTCACGAGTGTTTTTGCAAATCACTCCGTCACTATGTCATCGTGAGTCAAACTCGAGTCATGGTGCCGTTGCTTGTGGTTCTTCAGGCTGACGTTGTGACTGAACGACTTTCTGCATTGCTCGCACATGAAGGGTTTCTCTCCGGTGTGGACCCGCATGTGGGAAGTGAGGTTTTCCATTCGGTTGAAGGAACGCTCACACACTTGGCATTTCAAAGGCTTTTCTCCAGAGTGGATGAGTTCATGCCTTTTTAACCTGATGATGTCCTTAAAGCCTTTCTCACATACATCACACATATTTATAAGGACCTCGGTGGGACTTGACATGGTTATTGCGTTTGTGAACACTGCTAAACTTCTCTGGACAATCTGGACAGCTGTACGGTTGACTTTCTTTAGGATGAGTCTGCTCGTGTTCCAGTTTTGTTGACCTGGTTTTGCAGACCTTCAGACAGTATTTACACGGGTGATCGTAATCCGAATGGAGCTGAGTGTAGTGCGACTTTAAGCCGGCCTCGGTGAGGAACCTTTTCCCGCACTCTGGACAGACGATAAATTTGGACTTGTGCTCACATTTATGTTCTTTTAAACCTCTGGATTCAGGATCTGCTGTAACAAACTTGCCACAGTCCTGACACAGTGTATAGAACGGTTTGGCTCCGTGCTCCTGTTCGGCATGTCTCTGAAAACTGCTGACGTCATCAAACCGAACGGGTAGTGTTTCAATATTATGTGTCTGAATGTCGTCACCTGCACCGCACCGAGCGCAGCAGAACACTTTCTTGTGTCGAAGGACAGAACAGGAGAGCGAGGCCTCGGCCCCACATCGTGTACACCACACCACAAGTTTACCCTGACCATCCTCCTTTAAAGCTGTGAACAGGTCTTCATCCATGGACACATCAGAGTCTGTGGCCTCTTCATCTAAACCTGGCTCCCACTCATCTGAACTGTGTTTACTTTTAGACTTCCTCTTTCTGTTCTTTTTCACTTCCTCTTCCTGCACACTTGCTTCTTCATCATCGCTAGATAAATATGACCCGTCCTTTTCGATAAACACCTGCTCACTGCACTCGTTGTCCGAGGACACGATCTGAACCACAACCTGCAGGATCCAGAAAGGACACATGGGATAATGTAAGTAACCTAAACAATCTACACCACACTATGTAGCAAAAAATATCTTAGGAGAAAAGCTGACACTATTTGCATATAATTAAAATTCCAGATTCCCTTTGTCCCCCTTTTGCAGACTTTTCATGCGTCGTTTTAGATCCAGTCTAACTTTCTGAGCTTCAAACCACAGACTGCTAATTCATTGCTGGCTTCTTCTGTACTCTGACTTGTGTATAATCTTCTAGTGGTAATTCTGGGCCAGTGTGTTTAGGGACTGAAACTCACTCGCAATATAAAATCATATATTAAAAAAATTATTATCCAGATTCTAACATCACGAGTGTGCAAGTCGAGCATTAACGATGCTAAACATTTGTAGGTGGTGTGTAGCTAATATCACAAAGAACCTAGCCTCAATTAAATCAGTGGTCACCAACCCTGCTCCTGGAGATCTACCCTGCTGAAGACTTTAGCTCCAACCATAATCGTGCCCATCTGACCATCTAATCATTGCCTTGAGAAGTTCTTGATCAACTAAAACAGGCGTGTTAGATTTTGGTTGGAGATGAAACCTGCAGGAAGGTAGATCTCAGGGAAGAGGGTTGGTGACCACTGAAGTAGACTGTCAACACTTATCAATGAGTGATCGTGTCCCCCTCCATTACGCTCAATAATACATACATGTTTTAGGCTATAGTTTACTTTCAGTGTTCCAAAGTACATAGTAACTGAATGCATAAATTCCCACCTCCTCACCATCCCCATCCCCAAGTATACGTTCTTCCTCATTATGGAAGGTCTCTGCAGGTTCGGCTGAGGCTGGGTGACTCCTCCAGTCTCTGTGGTGGCCACAACTCTGGCAGTCCTGCGTGACTGAAAACAGCCTCTCATTGCCCTCGATGGTAATACAGCACTCTTTCTGACAAAGCCAGCAGAACTGGAAAAGCTCCAGCAAACACTGTGTGTTCACCATCACCTCACTGCTCCTGCAAAACGGCAGAAATATATATATAAAAAAAATTATACCTACTCCAAGTAATTTGTTTGAAATACTGGTAGAGACAATATAACAGAGACAATATAATATCAGTATCACGATACAATACAATATCGTGATGTTTTATCATTAACAGTTTTGAAAGCAGCTGATTAGAAGTCGAAGATTTGTACTTCTTTGAATCATTAAAACATAATAATGCTAATATTAATATTGTATACAATTTTTCCACCTACTTTTCAGCGTTAAATAATACATCACATAGTAGACATTAAATACAAGTATTTCATGCAGCACTACAGTTTTACTGGCAGTTTGTTAGCCAACATATACACATACATACATATATATATATATATATATATATATTATATTATATTATATTATATTATATATTATATTATATTATATATATATAATATAATATATATATATATATTATATTATAATTTATATTATAATATATATATATATATATATATATATATATATATATATATATATATATATATATATATATATATATATATATATATATATATATATATATATAATATAATATATATATATATTATAATATATATATATATATATATATATATATATATATATACATACATACATACACACACACACAAACACATTTTATATATATATATATATATATATATATATATATATATATATATATATATATAGCGAAACATATCTTTGAGTATCGTGATTTGTCATATCACCCAGTTTTCATGTATACTGTTTTCACTCACCGTCCACTTTATTAGGAACACCTGTACACCTGCACATTCATGTAGTTATCTAATCAACCGATCATCTGGCAGTAGCGCAATGCAAAAAAAAAAAAAAAAAAAAAAATCATGCAGATACGGGTCAAGAGCTTCAATTAATGTTCACATCAAACATCAGAATGAAGAAAAAGTCTGATCTCTGTGACTTTAACCGTGGCATGGTTGTTGGTGCCAGATGAGCTGGTTTGAGTATTTCAGAAAACTGCTGATCTCCTGGGATTTTCACTCACAGCAGTCTCTAGAGTTTACACAGAATGGTGCGAAAAACAAAAAACATCCTGTGAGCGGAGGGTCTGCAGGCTGGTTGATGAGAGAGGTCAGAGGAGAATGTCCAGCTGACAGGAGGCCTATAGTAACTCAACTAAACACCCTTTACAATCGTGCTGAACCGAAAAGCATCTCAGAATGCACAGCACATCTGCTGTGTGTGAAAATCCCAGGAGGTCAGCAGTTTCCGAAATACTCAGACCAGCCCATCTGGTACCAACAACAATTCACAGAGATCACAGTTCTTCTTCATTCTGATATTTGATGTGAACATTGACCGGTATCTGCATGAATGTGCAAGTGTACAGGTGTTCCTAATAAAGTGAACAGTTGGTGTACGTGTGTGTGTGTGTGTATATACAGAATATACATATGAAATAAAAAGTGAACGCCTTACTTAAAAATGGTAGTTTCCTGATAAGTCTGAAGGCTCTTGACAGCTATGGAAGAAAAATGAACCAAGATCAATCCAAACAGGTACGGCATGTAACTCGTAAATAAGTTTACTGTTTAATGTTTAATCAAAATGAAAGCCTGACTAAGTAGGAACTACAGAGTCCTGCAATTAGCATACGGATAACCGGATCAGAGACTTTCTCAATGTTCTCCACAGAATCATCTACAACACATATTCACAGTACTCCTGAAAGCCCATAATCTGATTAATCTGATTAGACCGGTGAAGCAGGAGTTCCCAGTGTGTTCTGAACAAGGTATACAATAAGAAATTCTAAAGAGAGATATATTTCACTATAACAAAGATCACTCTGAATCATCTGGTCACCGGCTTTATTTGTTTTATTTTATTTAAAACTTTTACTCAAGTTTATTTCCCCCAACCTTCACGCCATGACTTCTCTTCCACCTTGGAACATGTTGACAGTGGAGTAGGTGTGTTTTCTTCTACAAAAGACATCTTTAAAAAAAATAAAGAATAAAACATCAGATGTTGTCCAGTGAATATCCGTCTTGGTGCCGTCGGACAATTCAATTTCAATTCAACCCATCTGCAGATCATCGAGACATCATTAATAAATCAATCCTGGTGACGTCCCAGAAATGTATTACAAATTTATATGCAATACCTTTTGAGATCTTCCTTTTCGATTCGTTCTCGGATTAACAAAAGTGCAAGGTAACGCGGGGTCGTGTAGATTGGCGGATTTGTGATCAGGCTGAGGAAATGAAACGACCTCAGACTGCGCTGGTAGCGCTGGATTTGGCCCAACTTCCAAACGGCAATCTTGGTCCTGTGAAGATACGTCAGAGTGTCAGTTCTGTGAAACATCTCCGATACAAGCCCAATTCTCCATCAGTGTCAGTTTCTGGCCACAGCATCACTGTTGGGTGAATATCTTTGGTTAGAAATGATTCACCACCCAAATTATTTTCAATCAGTGGCAGGTTTTAATGATTGACATGATAGAGCAGGGATAAAACTTCATCTGCAGAGCAACTCATGGACTAAAATAACTGTGCATCTACAAAGTGGCCAATGTGGACACCTGACCATCACATCTATGTGTTTCTTCAACAAACTGTTGCCGCAAAGTTGAAGCACACAGTTGTCTAGAATGTCTTACAATTTCCCCTTCACTGGAACTAAGAGGCCCAAACCTGTTCCAGCATGACGATGCCCCTGTGCACAAAGCGAGCTCCATGAAGACAAGGTTTGCCAAGGTTGGAATGGAAGAACTTGAGAACCCTCAACCTTAACCACACTGAACACCTTTGGGATGAACTGGAACACTGACTGCACCCCAGGCCTCTTCGGTACCTCCCCAAATTCTAGTGCAAAGCCTTCTCAGAAGAGTGGAGGTTATTATAACAGCAAAGGAGGAAGTACATCTGGAATGGGATGTTCAACAGGCAGATTTGGGTGTGATGGTAAGCTTTCCACATACTTTTGGCCATATATAGGGTGTCCCAAAAGTCTCCATACATACAGTAGGGGGACTATGTTTGCCAGCACCACGTCGTCGTGCCTTCGTCAGTGGATGTTCGTGGACGTCCACTTCTTCTCGGTCGGTCCACAACACTTCCAGTATTTTTGAATTTGTTAATGCGATTGGCAGCAGTGTCGTGTGTGATGTGCTTGCCATGTTTCCACGTTAAAGTCCATCGCGATCTTGCGACAGCTTTCCGATCCAGCCATGAGAATGATTTCAATACGTTCTTCTTTTGTCAAAAGAAAATATATATATAATATAAACTAAGTATGAAAAATTGGAAGACATTTTGCCAAATAGTGTCCATTTCCTCCATGTATGGAGTAGTGTTCATTTCGTTAACGAAAACTATGACGCAAAACGTTCGTTATATTAAATTATATTAAACACTAACTGGGACTATATCAACATGCAATATTGTTGACGAAATGACTAAAATGTAGTTTAAAAAATAAAAACTAATCCAAAATCTCTTTATTTTCGTCGACAAAAAAGAGGACACGACATTTTTTGTCGTTGGACTGTTACTAAAGTGTCTTTTTTTTTTTTTTTTTTTTTTAAATAAAAGCTTCGATGAGGTAAACAAACAGGTAAGACAAATAACGCACATAAAAATAATTCTAACAAATAAACAAAAAAAAAACAGATGTAGTGCTGCAATGGCGCAATTCTCAATACGTCCATAAGATGGCGCCACTTATCGGTGGATCCCGATATTACAAAATTACAAAACCGGTATCCGATTATGGAGAAATGCTTAAATATCGGGGAAAATAATAATAAATTATCGGTCTATCGGTCTATATTAACGAACACTTCTTAGCAAAACGTCTTCCTAAATTTTTCATACTTAGTTTATGATAAACTAAGAACGTAAATAAAAGAAGAACGTATTGAAATCATTCTCACGGCTGGATCGGGAAGCTCTCACAAGGCTGCGATGGACTTTGACAGGGAACATGGCAAACACAACACACACACACACACACACACACACACACACACACACACACACACACACACACACACACACACACACATTGCTGCCAAACTTATTCAAAAAGACTGAAAGTGTTGTGGACGTCCACCAACATCCACTGGACGAAGACACCCCATAAAATTTGTTATTATTTTGTTTAAAAGATCTTATTTTTTCCATTTAGCACCGCCCTTCAGAAGCATAAGATGTTTCACAGAAGACAAAATAATAATTTACCCCGATCATCCTGTTCAAAAGTTTACACCCCCCCCCCTCCCCTTGAGCATCAGTGAATGTTTGCACCTTTTGTAATAGTTCTGTTCGAGTCCCTCAGTTGTCCTCAGTGTGGATCTCGAAATCATATAGCCGCTGTTGGAAAGGGGTCAAATATGCAGAAGATGCTGGAAAAGCAAATAATGGAGGATTTTTCTGAAGAACAGTGGGCAGTTTAACTGCTCAGGACAAACAAGGGACTCATGAACAACTATCACAAAACATGAAAACATGTTAGTGGTTGATCATCCAGGTCACAACACACAGTATTAAGAGTATCAAGCGTATGTAAACTTTTGAACTGGTTCATTTGTGTAAATTCAGTTATTATTGTGTGTATTATATGTAAACATCTGTTATGTGAAATAATATTCAGGGCAGAACTAAATAAAAAAACGAAATGCAATTTTTATGTTCCCTCTTATTTATTTATTTATTTAAATTATTAACATTTTGCAAGGCGTATGTAAACTTATGACCTCGACTGTATGTACGTACAGTTCTTTATCTATATATATATATATATATATATATATATATATATATATATATATATATATCTATATCTATATATATATATATATATATATATATATATATATATATATATACATATATACACACACATACATATATATATATATATATATATACACACACACACACACACACACACACACACACACACACCTGGTATGTGCAACCGATAAGCAGAGTAAAACCAAGTCACATGACAAACAGGACGTTTCATCATCAACACCCTATTGTCAGCATCGCTGACGTCGTCCATCTCATCAACTCAAATCTGTTACTAAGATTAAAAATGTAAACAATTTCCTTATTTATTGTAAAAATGTGTTTGTCATGATGTTGAAAGTGACACATGGTTCCAAAGTTAGTATCCTTTTGCTGAATAATGGCTACTATTAGTCTGGATCTTCAACCATGTTACCAAACAACCAAGCAAGCCTGAAATAAAGAGGGTTGATTTTTGAAGACTACTGATGCCTCGGTGGTACTCTAATGGTGGAATGTCCCAATTACGACAGCCCACAAGAACAAGCTGGCCTACCTTTGCTTTAGGAACTGGGTTATTCTTCTCTTCTTCAAGCACATGGTGGCTGTCAGCCTCCTGCTTTACAGGTAGGAGGTGTTCTCCACCCTCAGCGGTCATCGTGCCCACGCATTTGTGCAGGTGATCCACAAATCTGCTCTTCTTCTCCAATAATTTGCTACATTTTGGGCAGTGAAAATGTGAAACAGGTCTGCAGTTCAATCCACACTTGAAGATGACATATCCTGCAACAAAACATGTCACAAAATGAAAAGGTGAACTGTTTAGAATATGAATTATGTAGATAGATATGTAAACAGGAAGGTTGTACCATCAACCCCAGAATTATTGGCAAAAAAAATAATAAATAAATCACATATTAATCAGTCCCTCCAGGATTTAGCGATCGCAGAAATGAATGCAAAATCGAGGAAACTCCGCAATATTCGGAGGAGAGTGTAATTATTCAAAATTACCGCCGATATTTTTGCAGATTTGTGCCAAGATGCGTCATGTGACATCATCACAACGCGCATTCAGTCAAAGCCCTCTTCGATCCACCTGCGTCGACCACGCAAAGAAAATTCTTGCAATTGCAATTTCGCCAATTCAAGTAGTTTTCGGCAAAAAAAAAAACAAAAAAAAAACAAAAGCAACGTGAAAAGCAAAATCATGCATTTGTTCCCGCAACAATCACACAAAACCTCTGTGAAATCCTGTTACGTACCGATTAAAAAGTAAAACTACTCAAATTTATGACAAATTATTATTGTCACCCCCAAAGAATATTTTTAAATGAATCAAAATGAGCATAGTTTATAGGGATTGGTGTCAATAATGCTCATTTTGATTCATTTAAAAATATTCTTTGGGGGTGACAATAATAATTTGGCATAAATTTGAGTAGTTTTACTTTTTAATCGGCTCATTTCCTGGCCTAAAAATATGAGGTTGCAAATTGATGAAGGTCAAACAGATTTTTCTACACAAGAGAGAGAGATGAATGTTACCCTGTACGAGTCAGGTAACGGATATAAAAAAAAAATAATTATACACACATACATATATATAATACATATATATGTGTGTGTGTGTGTATATATATATATATATATATATATACACACAGGTGCATCTCAATAAATTAGAATGTCGTGGAAAAGTTCATTTATTTCAGTAATTCAACTCAAATTGTGAAACTCGTGTATTAAATAAATTCAGTGCACACAGACTGAAGTAGTTTAAGTCTTTGGTTCTTTTAATTGTGATGATTTTGGCTCACATTTAACAAAAACCCACCAATTCACTATCTCAACAAATTAGAATACTTCATAAGACCAATAAAAAAAACATTTTTAGTGAATTGTTGGCCTTCTGGAAAGTATGTTCATTTACTGTACATGTACTCAATACTTGGTAGGGGCTCCTTTTGCTTTAATTACTGCCTCAATTCAGCATGGCATGGAGGTGATCAGTTTGTGGCACTGCTGAGGTGGTATGGAAGCCCAGGTTTCTTTGACAGTGGCCTTCATCTCATCTGCATTTTTTGGTCTCTTGTTTCTCATTTTCCTCTTGACAATACCCCATAGATTCTCCATGGGGTTCAGGTGTGGTGAGTTTGCTGGCCAGTCAAGCACACCAACACCATGGTCATTTAACCACCTTTTGGTGCTTTTGGCAGTGTGGGCAGGTGCCAAATCCTGCTGGAAAATGAAATCAGCATCTTCAAAAAGCTGGTCAGCAGAAGGAAGCATGAAGTGCTCCAAAATTTCTTGGTAAATGGATGCAGTGACTTTGGTTTTCAAAAAACACAATGGACCAACACCAGCAGATGACATTGCACCCCAAATCATCACAGACTGTGGAAACTGAACACTGGACTTCAAGCAACTTGGGCTATGAGCTTCAAATTAGCAGTCCTCCAGACTCTAGGACCTTGGTTTCCAAATAAAATACAAAACTTGCTCCCATCTGAAAAGAGGACTTTGGACCACTGGTCTACAGTCCAGTTCTTCTTCTCCTTAGCCCAGGTAAGACGCCTCTGACGTTGTCTGTGGTTCAGGAGTGGCTTAACAAGAGGAATACGACAACTGTAGCCAAATTCCTTGGCACATCTGTGTGTGGTGGCTTTTGATGCCTTGACCCCAGCCTCAGTCCATTCCTTGTGAAGTTCACTTAAATTCTTGAATCGATTTTGCTTGACAATCCTCATAAGGCTGCGGTTCTCTCGGTTGGTTGTGCATCTTTTTCTTCCACAATTTTTCCTTCCACTCAACTTTCTGTTAACATGCTTGGATACAGCACTCTGTGAACAGCCAGCTTCTTTGGCAATGAATGTTTGTGATTTACCTAGTGAACCAAACTGAGAGACCATTTTGAAGGCTCAGGAAACCTTTGCAAGTGTTTTGAGTTGATTAGCTGATTGGCATGTCACCATATTCTAATTTGTTGAGATAGTGAATTGGTGGGTTTTTGTTAAATGTGAGCCAAAATCATCACAATTAAATGAACCAAAGACTTAAACTACTTCAGTCTGTGGCATTGAATTTATTTAATACACGAGTTTCACAATTTGAGTTGAATTACTGAAATAAACAAACTTTTCCACGACATTCTAATTTATTGAGATGCACCTGTATATATATATATATATATATATATACATACACACACACACACACACACATACATAGATATACATATATACATTATATATATATATATATATATACACACATACATACACATACATACACATATATATATATATACACACACATACATACACTATATATATATATATATATATATATATATATATATATATATATATATATATATATATATATATATATATATATATATATATATAAACATACAATTCTAAGCAAGAAAATAAGGACATCATTTAAAAAAAAAAACGCTTCCATGTTTTGTGGCTGATGCTCCAGAGATTGTTGTGCAGGTTGATGGAATCATGAATTTTGCAAGGTGCCATGATATTTCAGCTCAAGCCAACCCTGGTTGCCTCCATCAAGACGTTAAGACGTAGCCACAGATCGAACATTCAACGGGAACAGACCCAAAACCCCGGACATTTAATTCAAAAAAACATTTTACAGTGACGACCTCGGTGTCTGAATTTAAACCCTATTGAAAACCTGTGCTCTTAAATGCATTCATATGTACAAACCTAAGAGCATAAGAGAGATTGAAATGTTGCGTGCTGAGCAGATCGTTCTACGGGTGCCTCCGACCTAGTTAGACATTACAGGAAGACTCTCTGTACCATTATTCTCTCTAGATGAGGTTTTAAAAAACATTAATTGTAGGGGTGTCAATAGTTTTGAAACCAATGTTCTGTGGGGAAAATTGCACTTCTTAAAAAAAAAAAAAAAAATCTTATGTAGCACCTTCATATTTTAACATCACTAAATCATCCATTGCGAGTTATTTATTTATTTTTGCTCGTTTTCATGATTCTCACGTGGATCGTTCTGTAGCAAATTAATAATATACAATTATTACTTTGTAAAATATCTAACTTCACATTGCAGCAGCAACGAAACACAAAATAGTTGCTTGCCTTTAAACTTGACGGCCCTCTTTTCATGCGCTTTAATGTGCTTCCTCACTTTGCTCTCCACGGTCGGCTTAAACACCTCAGGCTTGCAGAATGGACAGTGATATTTAGTGCAGCACTGCACACATTTCGCCAGCTGAACTGGCCCTCCGTTCTGGATTGTAACATGTAACTGTAAAAGGAAAAAAATATTTTAAAAAAAGATAAGATATTAAAGATATAAGATATTAAAAAAATATATAATATTTAATATTAAATTAATGCATTTTAATCAAACTTTAACAAACCATGTACATGTTTACATTTTATTAAAATTTCACAATCTACCTATATGTAGAAGTTTTATAAACCGATTTACCAAAACTGAAGGCATTTGGATCCTAGATACATAACAACAGCATAACCTCTATGTGAAATATCTCCAATTTATTGAACACTGCTGAATCTGAATTCTCAGCTCTGTTATATATTTATTTATATACAGGTGCATCTCAATAAATTAGAATGTCGTGAAAAAGTTCATTTATTTCAGTAATTCAACTCAAATTGTGAAACTCGTGTATTAAATAAGTTCAGTGCACACAGACTGAAGTAGTTTAAGTCTTTGGTTCTTTTAATTGTGATGATTTTGGCTCACATTTAACAAAAACCCACCAATTCACTCTCAACAAATTAGAATACTTCATAAGACAAATAAAAAAAAACATTTTTAGTGAATTGTTGGCCTTCTGGAAAGTATGTTCATTTACTGTACATGTACTCAATACTTGGTAGGGGCTCCTTTTGCTTTAATTACTGCCTCAATTCAGCGTGGCATGGAGGTGATCAGTTTGTGGCACTGCTGAGGTGGTATGGAAGCCCAGGTTTCTTTGACAGTGGCCTTCAGCTCATCTGCATTTTTTGGTCTCTTGTTTCTCATTTTCCTCTTGACAATACCCCATAGATTCTCTATGGGGTTCAGGTGTGGTGAGTTTGCTGGCCAGTCAAGCACACCAACACCATGGTCATTTAACCAACTTTTGGTGCTTTTGGCAGAGTGGGCAGGTGCCAAATCCTGCTGGAAAATGAAATCAGCATCTTCAAAAAGCTGGTCAGCAGAAGGAATCATGAAGTGCCCCAAAATTTCTTGGTAAACAGGTGCAGTGACTTTGGTTTTCAAAAAACACAATGGACCAACACCAGCAGATGACATTGCACCCCAAATCATCACAGACTGTGGAAACTTAACACTGGACTTCAAGCAACTTGGGCTACGAGCTTCTCCACCCTTCCTCCAGACTCTAGGACCTTGGTTTCCAAATGAAATACAAAACTTGCTCTCATCTGAAAAGAGGACTTTGGACCACTGGGCAACAGTCCAGTTCTTCTTCTCCTTAGCTCAGGTAAGACGCCTCTGACGTTGTCTGTGGTTCAGGAGTGGCTTAACAAGAGGAATACGACAACTGTAGCCAAATTCCTTGGCACGTCTGTGTGTGGTGGCTCTTGATGCCTTGACCCCAGCCTCAGTCCATTCCTTGTGAAGTTTACTCAAATTCTTGAATCGATTTTGCTTGACAATCCTCATAAGGCTGCGGTTCTCTCGGTTGGTTGTGCATCTTTTTCTTCCACAATTTTTCCTTCCACTCAACTTTCTGTTAACATGCTTGGATACAGCACTCTGTGAACAGCCAGCTTCTTTGGCAATGAATGTTTGTGGCTTACCTAGTGAACCAAACTGAGAGACCATTTTGAAGGCTCAGGAAACCTTTGCAGGTGTTTTGAGTTGATTAGCTGATTGACATGTCACCATATTCTAATTTGTTGAGATAGTGAATTGGTGGGTTTTTGTTAAATGTAAACCAAAATCATCACAATTAAAAGAACCAAAGACTTAAACTACTTCAGTCTGTGTGCATTGAATTTATTTAATACACAAGTTTCACAATTTGAGTTGAATTACTGAAATAAATGAACTTTTCCACGACATTCTAATTTATTGAGATGCACCTATATATATATATATATATATATATATATATATATATATATATATATATATATATACACATACATACATACATACACACACACACACATATACACATATATACACATACATATATATACACACACACATACATATATATGTACACACACACACACACAACAGCTGTGACTTACTACCTTTGGAAAGTCTTCAGGACAAGCTGCATTATTTTATGCCTTATTTCAAGAGACAGTGAGGGAACGACTGTTTATAGCTGCAATTAAGTGATAACAGAAACTTGTTCTGTGAACGTTCCACAACATTGAATTTAATTATAGACAGAAAAAAACCCTGTGATGTTTTGTTCTTTAATAAATACAAAAATGTAATTGTTGGGAAATTGCTGTGGTACAAGAGGAATAAAACACACCAGGACATGGGGTGGTAACAATAACTCCTTAACAGCTTCATCACACCATCCCATCATTCATTACTTCCTATAACAGCACCCAAGTGTTTTACTCCTTATTTCGGCTAACGGTAACATCCATATAACGTACCTCGACACCATTTCAGTGGCTATATGGGTCTAACTACAATAGGAGTGTGTACCCAACACTTTCTGATATGACTGGCTTTGACCTCACCACTTTTTGAATTACACTATATGCCCAAAAGTATGTAGACACCTGACCATCACACCCTGCAAACTGTTGCCACAAAGGAGGAAGCACACAACTGTCTAAAAAGTCGCTGTATGCTATAGGATCACAATTTCCCCTTTACTGGAACTAAGAAGCCCATGAAGACATGGTTTGCCAAGGTCGGAGCGGAAGAACTCGAGAGTCCTGCACAGAGCCCTGACCTCAACCCCAACGGGATGAACTGGAACACCGACTGCACTCCAGGCCTCCTCGTTCAACATCACTGTCTGATCTCACTAATGCTCAAATCCTCACAGCCATGCTCCAAAATCTAGTGCAAAGCCTTCTGAGAAGAATGTAAAAGCAACCTGGATAATAAATCTGGAATGAGATGTTCAACAAGCAAATACGGGTGTAATGGTCAGGCGTCCACAAACTTTTGGCCATGTAGTGTAAAAGGTCTCCTCTGTGATAAAACACTCGCATCCGGGCAGCTATAAATGAGCACGGCACGAGCGTGGTTCTCGCAGGATCCCCTTCCTGTGAACATGGATATTTATGTCACAAGCGGCGACATGTTCGCATTATACAATGAATTTATTAACAGAAATCTTCAATCGTGTTCTAACATAGGCGACTACACGGTAAATCGAGGCATTACATCATCTGTAGCTGTGACTATAATAACTAGTTTAATCAGCCTGCAAGATTGAGCTCTTTACCTTCTTTTCCCTTTTTTTAAACAGTATGTAGATGATGTAAACCGTAACAGTTCAATTGTGAAAGACTTCCAAAGTATCAGTGAGTGCTTTAGGTGTTTTTCAAATGTTGGTTAAGATTGAAGCGTATCATCATCGTCTTCTTCATGAGTCATGCTTGATACGGATGACTAGAGGGTTTTCTACTGCTCTCATAAATAAACAAAAACAAACAAATAAATAAATAAATGATGATGATGACTCACCTCCTCTGCAAGAACAACAGCTGGGTGACCCTCCTGCCCCTCAGACATACGACAACTGTCCGCATCCTCTTTTATAGACAAATCAAGCCGGTCCGGCTCCTCCTTCAACGGGAAGAGATTCTCTCTGTCCTCATGTGACACTGTGCCCACACATTTGAACAGATGCTCCAGGAATTTGTTCTTTTTTTCCACTAATTTACTGCATTTGGGGCAGTGAAAATGTGAGACAGCCTTGCAGTTCAAGCCGCACTTGAAGATTGCATATTCTGGAAGGAACAAAAGGTTATAAATAATGTACGATTATTGTGTTGTAGACAAAAAATAAAATAAATAATTCCCCATACAGCATGTGCACCAGATAAGTTGCTTGCCTTTAAACTTGACGGCCCTCTTTTCATGCGCTTTAATGTGCTTCCTCACTTTGCTCTCCACGGTCGGCTTAAAAATCTCAGGCTTGCAGAACGGACAGTGATATTTAGTGCAGCACTGCACACATTTTGCCAGCTGAATTGGTCCTCCGTTCTGGATTGTAACATGTAGCTGTAAGAGGAAGAACGACAGAAGAAACCGACACAAGATTATAGTAAACCTTGAATTAAATTATGGACGAATGTCATGTGTTTCAACAGTGTTTCAGGTTGGACTGATAATTAAATAAATACACAAATAGACAAATACCAGAAATATATTATGTGAATATTTATATATGCATAGGTTATAGACTCAAGACCCTTTAAACCTTAAAGGGAATTGGGGGGGAAAAAAAGACCCTGAAGATCCGTTCGGTTCCTTCAAGATCTTTCAGACCCTGAAGATCCATTCAACTGAAGATCCATTCAGTACACACAGCACTCTTTGACCTTATAGCATACTGCACAGTTATAGAAGAGAAATGATTTATAATCGTACTATCCGGTGTCACCCTGATGAGGATGGGTTCCCTTTTGACTCTCAAGGTTTCTTCCTTATGCCTTCTCAGGGAGTTTTTCCTTGCCACCATCACCTCTGGCTTGCTCATTAGGGATCAATCTAAATCTATATCCGGATTTCTGTAAAGCTGCTTTGTGGCCACTGTTAAGAGCACTATATAAATAAAATTGAACTGAATTGGCCATTGGGGCAATCTGGGACCACCAGAAACAAATTAAGATCCAATAGAAACCTTTAGAAAGCTCTAATGGTGTTTGAGTGGTGGTGGAGTTGGTGGAGGTGGTGGGGTACATACGTGCTCACAAATATTCATTTTCCACCATTACGTACTAGTACTTACGAAATCGTAAACAACTACGAAATGCCACATACTGTATAGTTTTAAACATTTCTTTCATAAACTGTATGTAAATCGTATAGTCAGTACTGGATAAGTAGGTATGTCATTTTGTATAAAATATAAATGGATGAATGGATTATGAATTATTATGAGTGGATGATTTTCATACCGTCTTCATCGTTCTTTGTTCAAATGCTCTCTTTCTTGCGTATGGTCACACTTCAGCGGGGCTTCTTCCGTCCATTCCACGGGGCTGCAGGTAGAAGACACTGGTAGTATTGAGAGCTGAACTGTACATTATAAATGATTCAGATCATAATCTATAATATATGTTTTGGTAAGACTCTATCATATTTTATAAAACTTGTATTGTTCATCCAAACGATGTCTTCATGCAATATGTCTCAATCATCTCAATCTGATGACCTCACTAACCTCATAGCTCCTATGAAAACTATCTCAGGAAGCAATTTCTTTACCTCAGCTCACTGACTACATTTCTTGTAAGTTGGAGATTGTGTAAATTTGATGTTCTGCCAAACTATTAGTTTAACCCGTTCTCGCAGTACACTGGCATGACACTCAGCCAGCAGAATGGAGCTTGACTTATCGGACATTTTCGATCAGTATAAACAAATTGATTATTTTATCGCGGAAAGTCTGTCATAAGATTAGTCAGGACACTGTTGGGTTTCTGTGTGTAGAGTATCGTGACTATGTTTAACTGCTGTTGAGCAGGGTGATGGGAAAAAGGAATTAGTACATTGGTAAAGAGATAAAACAAACAGCACAACTAAAGCTTTTTTGATAATAATACACCGTATACAACTGCCACAATATAATTATAACATTTAAACCTAGTAGGCTAGGTAAAATTTTTTTTTTTTTTCTTTTAAATACTTATGAAAAACTGCAAATTATTAAAGCCCTGTGTGTCTACTTTCATATTAACCACTACTGTAGAGCGTGACATCACAAATAAATTCAATGCTGAACATGGGCACCACCAAAACAGGCCTCTGGTAAGAAGAGTAAAGTAGTCTCTACAGCTGAGCTCTTTTTGACATGCATTCCTGACTTGGCATTGGTTATAATACTGCCTTCACATGCAATCTGAACTAAGGTAAATAAATATTACAGTGTTTTTACAAATGAGAACTTCACAAATAACTTTGATACCCAAGTTTCTGTTACTAACATTTTCCATAATCAATCTACCTGTATTCACACACAAGACACCACCACACACTTATAACTGCTGGTGTCATTATCTGCTTTTTATAGCAGGGTACACGTTATTTGGAAGATACCAAAATAGATCAGATTTAAGGAATAAAACGCTATAGGGTGTGCGGTTATAGGAAAATGCGATGCGGTTAATGTTTTCACACTTGAAAATTGATTATTTTCCTATAACAGCACAGCCCGAAACGTTTTATTCCTCTTATACCACAGCGATTTGCCAATGTTTACAATTTCTCATTTATAAATGAATGAAACATCATGCTTGTTACAACTTTATCATTATATTTATTCTGGCGTAATGTCCGCAAGTTAATTCCTGTTAACGCTTGCGTTATGGCAGCTATAAACGACTGTTCCATCACCAGCCTTTCTGTTTAACTTGATAAGGCAAAAAAAAAATTGTAGCTCATCGGGTATTTTCCAGAAAGCCATAGTTACAAATCTACTTACTTTACCGTATCAACAATTATACACATTTTAAACATGTTTTTGTATCCCCTTCTTCTGTTTAAACTCTCTTTAAATGAGCTGTTACTATAGAAACGAGGTATTAGAGTAAGGTATCAGAAAGAGTTTAATATAAACCTGTGATTTGAATTATTGTCGGAGCTGCTGTTACAGTGCAGCGAATGTTAGACGCAAAGACTAACTGATTCGTTACAATTTACACCCTGCTGAAAAAAAAACAAAAAAAAAAAACAATAGAAACTTTCATAGAATCTGTAATGGTTTTAAGGGAAACTGTAAATGGTCCCTGTGGGTAATTTGTTGCCTTCTATTGGTGGCATGTTATGTCTAGTGGATACCATTAATGGTAATGGTTTTAATGGTTATCTGATGGTTTGTAATGGTGTCTGTAGTGAAAACCATTAGGATTTCTGCGATAGTTTCTTTTTTTTGTTTGTTTTTGTTTTTGCAGCAGGGTAGTAAGTGGTTTAAAAAACAACCCAGCAAACCGACGAGCCCGTGAACGCAGCTTTCATAAGTGAAAAGGTAACAATTACTGTACTCTGTCAATTAATAGCCCAATAACGAGTCTGTATAACAGCAAACCTCAGTGTCAGTGCTGCGAGGTAGCATCCATGACAAACCCATCAGATTTGAACACATTATTAGAGAAAATGACTTTTTATAAGCGACAGCACACTCGGAGATTTTGGATAGCAGTCCAGCCTCCATGCAGTGTTCACAAAAAAATCAATATCATTATCAACAAACCTGTTTTCTCTGCTTTTACACCCCGAAATACCAAACATTAATCATCCTTGCGACCGTTTACAATCTGTTGTGACTCACAATTCAGGACAATAACACAATAATCCCACTTATTCAGTTGTCTGACCGACCTACACAACAACAACAACAACAACAACAAAAATAAATAAATAAATAAATAAATGCGAAACCTTACAAACAATTACGATATCCAATGAATCCAGTATAATACAACTTCCACACAGCTGTTATCTAAAGCCGAGCTGAGGAGCCAATCAGATTGCAGATGAGTATTCAGAAGTTCCTGCTCAAGAGCCAATTATATGGCGTTTAATTACGTCACGTCCTGGATGAACCCTAATTTCTGTAAATCTCTATAAACGTTTTTTTTTTTTTTTTTTTTTTTAAATTTTAAGGTATGTAGTTACAGTCAATGGAGACAATAGCATTTCTGACAGTTTAAGACAAACCATATAGTATATGGCCAAAGGTATGTGGACACTTGAACATCCCATTCCAGATTTATTCCCTCCTTTACTGTTATAATAACCTCCAGACTTCTGAGAAGGCTTTCCTCTAGATTTTGGAGCGTGGCTGTGGGGATCTGAGCGTTACTGAGGTCGGGAACTGATTCGGGCCGAGTTCAGGTTCATCCCAAAGCTGTTCAGTGGGGTCGAGGTCAGGGATCTCTGCAGGACACTCGAGTTCTTCTACTCCAAACTTGGCAAACCATGTCTTCATGGAGCTCGCTTTGTACACAGGAGTATTGTCATGCTGGAACAGGTTTGGGCCTCTTAGTTCCGATGAAGGAAAATTATAACGCTACAGCATACAGAGACATTCTATACAACTGTGCGCTTCCAACTTTGTGGAAGAACCACATATGGGTGTGATGCTCAGGTGTCCATAAACTTTTGACCATATAGTGTAGATTTGTTCTGTAGATTAAATTATCAAAAAAAAAGTAAAAAGAAAAACAATTAAAAACATTTCTGTGTGTACCAGACACCAATATACAGTGTATTTACAGTCGACTGCTTTAATTAAAGATACAGCTTCTTATTCTGGTAGTGCAACCGCAATGCCAAAAAAGTTGGGACGCCATGTAAAATGTAAATAAAAACGAAATGCAATGATTTGCAAATCTCATAAACCCATATGTTATTCACAATAGAACATAGAAAACATATTAAATGTTTAAATTGAGGGAATGAACCATTTTAAGGAAATGGCCGCAACACGTCTCGAAAAAGTTGGGACGGGGGCAACAAAAGGCTGGAAAAGTAAGTGTTACTAAAAAGAAAACAGCTGGAGGTTAACTGGCAGCAGGTCAGTAACATGATTGAGTATGAAAAGAGTCTCTCAGAAGTAAAGATGGGCAGAGGTTCACCAATCTACGAAAAGCTTCGTCTACAATTTGTGGAACAATTTCAGAATAATGTTCCTCAACGTAAAACCGCAAAGACTTTGGATATCTCATCAACCATTTCTTCAGTTTAAACATTTGGTATGTTTTCTATGTTCTAATGTGAATAACATATGGGTTTATGAGATTTGCAAATCATTGCATTCTGTTTTTATTTACATTTTACACAGCGTCCCAACTTTTTTGGAATTGGGGTTGTACTTCATTTAGCTTCATTTAGCTTTTGCATTTTTAAATGCAAAACGGCCTTGGAAACATGAGCCATTAGAAAACAACATGGTCTGTGGTATTTTTTTTTTTTAATAAACAAAATAAAGTAACTTTTAGCTAGTTACATTCAATGGTAGGTTCACCAGTAAGCTATAATTAAGAAACCGGTGAAAACAGTGAGGATTTTTAAATCTCAACTCTACCTTGGTAGTGAAAAATTGATGTATTTATGTTAACACATAACCTGCTGCACATTCGGTCGTGAGCTCTGGTTGTTTTCTAACTTTTGCTTTCATGAATTTGGTACAGGTGTTTTTCTGTTCTCCTCAAACAAGCCATCAAGCAACAAAAATGAATTTCCAGAAATGGTTCTGTAAATTGTGTTTATTGTGCAGGAAAGAGAGAGAGCACAGTCTGTATTATAAAAAAAATAACAGCAGAAGAGTGCTTGGTGCCAGGTTTTTCCAATGCAGGCTTGAATTAAAAGAACATCATCGTTATGTCTGTCAAGAACTTAAACCATGAACTGACCAAAATGCATATTTTGATCTTCCTCATGGTGAATAAATACCATGGAGTGTCATTCTGGTGTTTGACTACAGGAGCATGATGACTGGAAACCATTCATTATGAATTTGAACCACTGAACAATTAGACCATTTTTGTGTCAGTAACATACTGTATATACGGTATTTAAAACAAATGCCTTAAAAAAAACAACATAAGAATATTCCTTGGACTGATCTACCAGTCTAGACGAAGTGTTGTGTTATTGAAGGTAAATAACTACATAGGGGTGGTGTGATACAGTGAAGCAGAGGGGTCTGGTTATCCATCCATCCATCCATTTTCCATACCGCTTATCCTACACAGGGTCGTGGGAGCCTGGAGCCGATCCCAGGGACTCGGAGCACAAGGCAGGGGGACACCGAGGACGGGGTGCCAACCCATCGGAGGGCACAATCTCTCACACTACGGACAATTTGGAAATGCCAGTCAGCCTACAGTGTATGTCTTTGGACTTGGGGAGGAAACTGGAGTACCCAGAGGAAGCCCCCGAAGAGATAGGATTCGAACCCCAAACCCAGATTTTTTGGCGTGTGTACAGAAGCATATCTTATGTACATCCAAAAGATTTAAAAGCAACATTCACCAGAGCCAACGCATTCCTGTCTGTCAGCTTTCCGAGTCAAACTGTAAAATGTTCGGCGACTTTATGCACAGCGATGTCAAACACACCGACGACCTGTTTCTCTTAAACCCCCCCCCCCGTGGTCATGACTATTTTCAGCTCGAATCTCAAACTTCTGTATATAAGGTCAGAGGTATTTACTACTCTGGAAAATTCAGAGCGCTTTTACGCAAAACGGACATTTGGGTAGGTTTGAAGGTCATACACACGTATGCGATTTGAGACACAACACTAACTTGTTTAACGGAGGTAGATGGATGCAGAAGTCTGCCTGTTTTTATTGCTGGAATACACTAGTGCAGTGTCAATATAGTGAAAAGATGAAAACAACACGTGCCCTATTCATTTAAATGTGGCTCCCAGTCACGTTTCAAAATGTTATCGTCTTCGATATAATCTAGTGGAATGAAACAAAAGAAGAGATCGAGAGTTTGCTCCTGCTCTAAATCATTCGTCACTTCGTCCTCCCGAGTCATGGTTCCGTTGCTTGTGGTTCTTCAGGCTGACGTTGTGACTGAACGACTCTCCGCATTGCTCGCACATGAAGGGTTTCTCTCCGGTGTGGACCCGCATGTGGGAAGTGAGGTTTTCCATTTGGTTGAAGGAACGCTCGCACACTTTGCATTTGAAAGGCTTTTCTCCAGAGTGGATGAGCTTATGCCTCTTCAGCCTGAAAGCATCCTTAAAGCTCTTCTCACATACATCACACACATATTTTTGTGAACCTCTATGGGTCCTGACATGTCTGTTGCGTTTGTGAATGTTGGAGAACCTTTTTGGACAATCTGGACAGCTGTACGGTTGACTTTCTTTAGGATGAGTCTGCTCGTGTTCCAGTTTTGCAGACTTGGTTTTGAAGACCTTCAGACAGTATTTACACGGGTGATCGTAATTCGAATGGAGCTGAGTGTAGTGCAACTTTAAGCCGGCCTCGGTGAGGAACCTTTTCCCGCAGTCTTGACAGACGATGAATTTGACTTTATGTTCACATACGTGCTCTTTTTTTGCTGTGAAAAACTTGCCACAGTCCTGACACAGTGTATAGAACGGTTTGGCTCCGTGCTCCTGTTCGGCATGTCTCTTAAAACCGGCGACGTCATCAAACCGAACGGGTAGTGTTTCAATATTATGTGTCTGAATGTCGTCACCTGCACCGCACCGAGCGCAGCAGAACACTTTCTTGTGTCCGTGGACAGAGCAGGAGAGCGAGGCCTCGGCCCCACATTGTGTACACCACACCACAAGTTTACCCTGACCATCCTCCTTTAAAGCTTCCTCATTGGACACATCGGAGTCTGTGGCCTCTTCATCTGAACCTGGCTCCCACTCATCTGAACTCTCTTTACTTTTAGACTTCCTCTTTCTTTTCTTTTTCACTTCCTCTTCCTGCACACTTGCTTCTTCATCATCGCTAGATAAATATGACTCGTCCTCTTTGATTAACACCTGCTCACTGCACTCGTTATCCGAGGACACGATCTGAACCACAACCTGCAGGATCCAGAAAGCCTTTGTTAAGAACACTGGGGATAATGTGAAAAAAAAAATGAATTACACACGATTTTCACAGTCTTTAATATAATTTCTCCTATGAAGAGATGGATTCATTCACAGTGATGTTTTAGGCCATGGTCAGTCAGTCCAAACAGTATTTTGTGGAGTTTTTTTTTGTGACTGTTGTGGCCAAAAATGCTTCATTTTCCTGCGACTTTTTTCAAAAAAGTGTTTTTTTTTTTTGTGGAAAACTACTTGAATTTGCGAAATTGCAAATTGCACGAAACTGTTTTGCATGACCTTTGTGATGTTTTCTGCTAAATGAGACCTTTTAGCTGCACTCATGTTCGGCGCACAGGAATCGAAGGGGGCTTGGCCCAAATCTGCAAAAAAAAATCCTACGGTAATTTGGAAAAATGTTCAAGCTCCTCCGAATATTGTGGAGTTTCCTTGATTTTGCATTAATTTCTGCGAGGGTGTGCATAATGTGTGTTTGTGTTGTTCGAGGAAGTGCTTTTGCAAATAGTGCAGTCACATATAGCTACTACCATTAATACACACCTCCTCCTCCTCATCATCTTCATGCTTCAGTGTATGTTCTGACCCATTATGGAAGGTCTGTGCAGGTTCAGCTGAGGCTGGATGACTCCTCAAATCTTTGTGGTAGTCACAACTCTGGCAGTCCTGTGTGACTGAAAAAAAAAGAAAAGAAAAGAAAAAAAAAAAAAAAAAAAAAAAAACCAACCACCTCTGTTTAATGCGTGAACATAATCTCAACATACTGTGTTTAAGCAAAATGGCAATACAACTAATCACAAGTTCTTCCTACCTTTAAGCCATGAGCTCTTTTCCACATCACAACATGTTGTGACTGGAGTAGGTGCACTTTCGTTTTTAGGAGACACCTTTAAAATCAAGAACAAACATATATATATATATATATATATATATATATATATATATATATATATATATAGAGAGAGAGAGAGAGAGAGAGAGAGAGAGAGAAAATAATCACCCCCTTTAAAATAATCACATTTTGTTGCTTTTCAGCCTGAAATGAAGACAGATACAGTTTTTACATTTACGGCATTTGGCAGACGTCCTTATCCAGAGCTACTTACATTTATGTCATTTATACAACTGAGCAGTTGAGGATTAAGGGCCTTGCTCAAGGGCCCACAGTCTTAACCACTGAGCTACCACTGCCTGTTTTTGTTTTATCCAGCTGTATTTACTCAGTGCAACTTATAACATCCAAGTGAAAGACATAACACCAACATGTCAGAAAAAAAAAAAAAAAAAAAAAAAAAAAAAAAATAATCACTGTGCTGGAAAAAGGATCAACGCCCCTCCCCCCCCCACTCATAAAAATTACTTGTAAACTCAATAAGGCACACAAAGCCATTTGACTTTCAACTGTGATCAGCCGTGGTCATTTTGATTAGCTCAGCATGAAAAGAGCTTTCCTGGAGCAACTATGGGTGGCAAGGCACTGTCAAAAGATCTCCAGGATAAAATCGTGGACAGGCACAAGTCAGGAGATGGATACAAAACAAATGTCAAAGGTTTTATCAATGCCTAGAAGCACAGTGAAGTCTATTATTAAGAAGTGGAAGGTATTTGGTAGAACACAGACCCTCCCTGGATCAGGACGTCGCTCCAAACTGGATGAAAGAGCCAGGAGGAAACTGGTCAGAGAGGCTACCAAGAGGCCTACAGCAACTCTGAAGGTTTGCAGGAATTTATGACAAAGAGTGGTCATTGTGTGCATGTGACAACAATATCACAAATTCTCCACAAATGTGGCTTGTATGGGAGGGCTGCAAGAAAAAAGCCACCCACGACTGAGCTTTACCAAAACGCACCTTGAAGATTCTGAGGCCACATGGAAAAAGGTGTTATGGTCAGATGAATTATTTGGCCTCAACACCAAACGATATGTCTGGCGGAAATCCAATACAGCTCACCATCCAAATATCACCATTCCTACAGTAAAGCATGGAGGTGGTAGTATCCTGTTATGGGGGTGTTTCTCTGCAGCAGGGACTGGAGCACTTGTCAGGATAAAAGGAAAATGGATGGGGCAAAATACCGTCAAATTCTTGAGGACAATCTGCTGCCAATGGGAAGATGATTTACCTTCTAGCATGACAATGACCCAAAGCACACAGCAAAACTGATCACACAGTGGTTGAAGGAGAAAAAGGTGAATGTCCTTGCATGGCCTAGTCAGAGCCCAGACTTAAACCCCATTGAAAATCTGTGGAATGACTTGAAGACTGCAGTCCACAAACGGTCACCATCAAATTTAACTGAACTTGAGCAGTACTGCAAAGAAGAGTGGGCAAATATTGCAAAGTCTAGATGTGCAAAGTTAGTAGAGACATATCCCAACAGACTAAAGGCTGTAATTAAAAAATTAAGGCAAATTAAAGCAAGGGGGTGATCCTTTTTCCAACTCAGTGATTCTGTTTTTAAATTTTTTTTCCGACATGTTGGTGTTATATTTTTCACTTGGATGTTATAAGTTGCACTGAGTAAATACAGCTGGATAAAACAGAAACTGTGTCCGTCATCATTTCAGGCTGAAAAGCAACAAAATGTGATTATTTTAAAGCGGGGTGATTCTTTTCTATACGAACGATAGAACAATAGAAAGAACATTTTATCACTGGTTATCATCAAGCCTTATCCTGAAAAGAAAAAAAAAAAAAAAAAACTGCCATGTCAGACATGCTTGTAATTTTAATGCGATTATAAATTTTCCTTTTGACACAAAGTTGGTGTGTTGGTGTCCTGACCCCCAGGGGGGTGATGGAGTATAGCCACCTTAATTTTTATTATTACTTTGATATATTACTGGAAATCACACACACAAAAAAAAAAATCAATTGGTTTATTTATAGTCATTTGCATATTTGGCTGGTCTCTTATCCAAAAACTAAATCATGAGCCTAATATTTGAATAGTTGGGTTATGTTTGGAGGGGTCTATGCTATTTAGTTCACAGTTAAAGGGGTCTCTGACTACAGTGCCTTGCTAAAGTATTCAACCCTCTTGGCATTTTTCCTATTTTGTTGCCTTACAACCTGGAATTAAAATGGATTTTTTGGGGGGTTTGTATCATTTGATTTACACAACATGCCTACCACTTTGAGGATGCAAAATTTTTTTTTATTGTGAAACAAACAAGAAATAAGGCAAAACAAACAGAAAACTTGAGCGTACATAACTATTCACCCTCCCAGAGTCTTTGTAGAGCCACCTTTTGCAGCAATTACAGCTGCAAGTCTCTTGGGGTACGTCTCTACAAGCTTGGCACATCTAGCCACTGGGATTTTTGCCCATTCTTCAAGGTAAAACTGCTCCAGCTCCTTCAAGTTGGATGGGTTCCGCTGGTGTACAGCAATCTTTAAGTCATACCACAGATTCTCAATTGGATTGAGGTCTGGGCTTTGACTAGGCCATTCCAAGACATTTAAATGTTTCCCCTTAAACCACTCGATTGTTGCTTTAGCAGTACGTTTAGGGTCATTGTCCTGCTGGAAGGTGAACCTCCGTCCCAGTCTCAAATCTCTGGAAGACTGAAACAGGTTTCCCTCAAGAATTTCCCTGTATTTAGCGCCATCCATCACTCCTTCAATTCTGACCAGTTTCCCGGTCCCTGCCGATGAAAAACATCCCCACAGCATGATGCTGCCACCACCATGCTTCACTGTGGGGATGGTAATCTTGGGGTGATGTGAGGTGTTGGGTTTGTGCCAGACAAAGCATTTTCCTTGATGACCAAAAAGTTCAATTTTAGTCTCATCTGACCAGGGTACCTTCTTCCATATGTTTGGGGAGTCTCCCAGATGCCTTTTGGCAAACAGCAAACGTTTGCTTTTTTTTTTTTGTAGTAACAACACGACTCAACAAGGCAGTATTGAGTTGTTACACTGATGGAAGTGCTAAAATAAACATGCACATTTTGTTACGAAACAGATGTTTTAATTTTTTATATTTAGGTTTTTATTTAAGTGTATAAAATTATATATATTATTATATTATATTGTGATATAAATCTCACCCCCATGTAAATGTAAAATTAAATATCATCCAAATACTTATCTTAAGTTAGCACCTTTTTCCTCTCTCTTTTAGGAGGTGATGGAGACGTCTAAAGCAAGAGATTTCTCTACAGTCACTGATACAGTAAAATCCCATCTGTTCAACAGCTGGGATTTTCTTCTATTTTTTTATTTTATTTTATTTACTTAATACAGTCAAATAACACAACATAACCACACATCTACACACATCAGACTGGTCTGTTATTATAAGCAGGTATTCTTCTGTTTATGAAGGACGTTAAAATTACCGGGGCTCATTAACACTTTCCTTTTTTTCTTATTTATTCTTTGCGGCCAAATGCTGAACAGCCAACCATGTTAACACCTTGATCTATGAAGGTTTTTTATTTATTTATTTATTAATTTTATTTATTGGTTTTTGGCATCAAAAGAACATAGTCATACATATAATAACAGTTATAAACATTTATGAGCACTCCCCTACCCCACCACACTCTCAACAAATAAATAAAAAATAATAATATACAATATATAAATAATAATATATAATAATATATATTTTTATAGGCACTGTCATTTTATCTATCAATTTCACTCATTAATTTCAGCTTAATCATTGTCCAGGAATTGCATGAGGTTCTATGAAGACTGCCCATTCAAGTAAAAACTCCCTGGATAGATATATATATATATATATAAATCGAGCAGTTGCTTGCATTCATTGATATTCACTTGTTGTGCATGCTAATCTGAGTGTCTTAACATAAGATAACAAGGATGTGAGTATAATTATGACCATTCAAACAGGTTGGCGGATTTGTTTGGGACTATTGAAGGCTACATGAACCACGTGACCGTGTCGCGGCGAGATCAAAGCGCGTCGCAACTCTCTTTTTCGACGGCGCTTGACCGGTTTACGTTCAAGAGAGCACGTTGCTATGGTTACTTAGATACCCTGAAAGTTACCTCTGGTTTTAGGAACCGGAAGTCGAGGTTTATCCGTTAATTCTGTGTAAACTGAACAGTCAACAGCAGACACTTCATAAGATAATCAAACGCACTTACAGGTTCTGATTCAGAAGCGACAGACTGTCCGAGCAAACTGGGAACTGCTCCATTTTTCAGGATGAGCCTCCGTATAAAGCCTGCCTTGTACTCTCCCAGGTTCAGGAAGCTGTCCTCCGTAAAATGCGCCGTACAGAAGCAAACCTTCGGGTTGTAATGACCAGGAACAGCGTTATACAGAAATGTTAACCACTGATTCCTAATTTCCTCCGTTCTCGGAAGGCCAAACAAAGGGGTTTTGCTTTTGCAGCCGAACACACAGCGTCTCCACGACATGGCGCCAAACACTACAATTCACCCCAGCGGCCTCCTCGCCTTCTTACTTCGCGCGCGCGCGCCTTTGGGCGGGATTATGCAAATATTTCAGATGGTGACGTAGATGTTTGCGGAAGTGGATGTCAGGACTTCGATCGAGGCGTTTTGGAGCAGTGCTCTCTGTTAGATAGAATAAATCCCTTTGTGAAAGACTATGAGCTTTGTAACTTAAAACTTTGTAGCTTTGCGGATGTTAGACATGCACGAACAGATACAGTGCACTCGAAAGGAAAAAGAAAAACATCGAAAAGCATCATATGACCCTTTTAATCTGTTGTTGCTGTTTTTTTTAATGTTCTACACATCTCCCATGTTATTATTATTATTATTATTATTATTATTATTATTATTTGCTTCTTTAATGCAAAACAAACTGTGACTTTTTTTTTTTCTTTTCAAAATGACGGCCACGGAAACAAACCACCGTTGGTTGGAGATCACGCTCAGGGATTGTTTGTTTATTTCTTAGTAATATTAATATTCTATATTCTACCTTAATATGGGTGTCCTGTTGACAATAACAATATATATTTAAAAAAAAAAAAAAAAAAACTAACACTTTCTGTTGAAACATTAGTGTTGAAACGTTACTCTGCTATTATAACCTGAGCCAAATAAAAGTAAACACTTAATATTTACAGCAGACTGGTGACAAAAGCAAGAGTTTACCTCAGGTTGACTTTTATTCCCAGTCTGAGAGGGCTTTCTGCTGTCTGTCTGAAATACAGACGGAACTACAGGTTCCTGTAACATTTTCTCCGGAGGAAGATACTGCAACTCTGCTTTTAAATCTCCCTCATAGTCCTCCTGTTTGAAGTGTTGTAAAAACAGCACGGGCACAGCTGTTCTTTTCAGATATCGTCGTATCTTTCCCTCATCTGCTCTAAAATCGTCTGGTGTAAAATGTTCACTGCACAACCTCATTTGCTTGACATACTGAAGGGGTAAACTAATGTCCTGATGAACAGCCAGCAGCCACTGCTTCAGTCGCTCAGGATCATTTACTGGGAATCTGTGAAAAGTCAGCCTTTCATCTGGAGGACTCGGTAATGCACTTTTGCGCACTCTCGCTGATTTCTCAAGGTTCTGGCATCCAGGAAATGCACACTTTAGCACCATTTTGCAAAAGCAAAATCAACTCAGACTGTAACGAAAGAACAGTCTCGTAACTTACACACAGCGTCCCTCTTCCTCTGCTGTTTAACAGTGCAGCGCTTCCGGGTCCGGTTGTATCGCGAGAACGTCCGCTCTCGCGTCAACACAACGCGCATGCGTCGTGCTTCTATCGTGAACGCGCGTCGGAGATATATGCGGAAGTGAAGATATTTTGTGAATAAAGCTTTTTTTTTTTTTTCATTGAATGTCTCAGAAAATTTACAAACGAGGCATATAGTTAAGTAAAGTCACAAAAGTCGAGAGAGAAAACAAGAGAAAAAAAGGTGTATATATAAAGAACGTAAATCTTTTGCTTTATATTTTTATTGAAAACAGATCTCATACATTAGAACACAATTATTAGGATAGTGTACAATTTACAGTATAATTTAAATAACTGAACAAGTGCAGGTTGGCACTTTTAAATCAAAATGACAGTAAAGGAAAATTGGAGAAAATTGAAAGAACAAAACTGACTATTTATACTAAGACTATTAATACTAAGGACATTGTAATTAATTATCATCAGTATTAATAATAATAATAATAATAATAATAATAATAAATATAGCTGCAAGTAGCAATTACGGTTAAAGACCCACCTCTTCCGTAAACACTTAACTAACCCCTAACTTATGATAGCTCTTAGGGTTCAAAAGTTATTAGCGTAAACGAGTGCAAATTTGAGCTGTTGGTGGCGCTAGAGGGTTTGAGATAGAAACCTCAAATTTGCTATGGTAACATTTCAGACTGTCCCCTATCTGTGTGCCAAAATTCATAACTTTTCTATGTATGGCTCTATGGGCTGCCATAGACTCAAGAGCAGAAAAGAAGAAGCATAATAATAATAATAATAATAATGATTATTATTATTATTATAGATTTAGGAAGCCCAACCATGTTCCAAATGCTGGACTTCAATTTACTGATCCACTTGTGGTTCACAAACAATTTAGCCCATGTACATACATCTTAAGTGATGGAAAGGGGTGGAATGCTGTGTACCAGTCACTCATGCCAGATAATGCAAACATTCCTGTCAAGGTACCGGTTAAATTAGCAATGAATCAGATAGAACCTGAAATGTGTGCAAAAGGCACCGGTCTTCATTGGCAAAGGATGTAGAAAGTGTGAAACTGTGAAAAATGACGACATGTCAGTTCTTTCTGAAGGGATTTGATTAAAAAGAAGGGAGGGGGGGCATTAATACTGTTGAACACTAAAACTGGAACTGAGTACAGGTGCATCTCAATAAATTAGAATGTCGTGGAAAAGTTCATTTATTTCAGTAATTCAACTCAAATTGTGAAACTCGTGTATTAAATAAATTCAGTGCACACAGACTGAAGTAGTTTAAGTCTTTGGTTCTTTTAATTGTGATGATTTTGGCTCACATTTAATAAAAACCCACCAATTCACTATCTCAACAAATTAGAATATGGTGACATGCCAATCAGCTAATCAACTCAAAACACCTGCAAAGGTTTCCTGAGCCTTCAAAATGGTCTCTCAGTTTGGTTCACTAGGTAAGCCACAAATATTCATTGCCAAAGAAGCTGGCTGTTCACAGAGTGCTGTATCCAAGCATGTTAACAGAAAGTTGAGTGGAAGGAAAAAGTGTGGAAGAAAAAGATGCACAACCAACCGAGAGAACCGCAGCCTTATGAGGATTGTCAAGCAAAATCGATTCAAGAATTTGAGTGAACTTCACAAGGAATGGACTGAGGCTGGGGTCAAGGCATCAAGAGCCACCACACACAGACGTGCCAAGGAATTTGGCTACAGTTGTCATATTCCTCTTATTAAGCCACTCCTGAACCACAGACAACATCAGAGGCATCTTACCTGGGCTAAGGAAAAGAAGAACTGGACTGTTGCCCAGTGGTCCAAAGTCCTCTTTTCAGATGAGAGCAATTTTTGTATTTCATTTGTAAACCAAGGTCCTAGAGTCTGGAGGAAGGGTGGAGAAGCTCATAGCCCAAGTTGCTTGAAGTCCAGTGTTCAGTTTCCACAGTCTGTGATGATTTGGGGTGCAATGCCATCTGCTGGTGTTGGTCCATTGTGTTTTTTGAAAGCCAAAATCACTGCACCTGTTTACCAAGAAGTTTTGGAGCACTTCATGCTTCCTTCTGCTGATCAGCTTTTTGAAGATGCTGATTTCATTTTCCAGCAGGATTTGGCACCTGCCCACACTGCCAAAAGCACCAAAAGTTGGTTAAATGACCATGGTGTTGGTGTTCTTGACTGGCCAGCAAACTCACCACACCTGAACCCTATAGAGAATCTATGGGGTATTGTCAAGAGGAAAATGAGAAACAAGAGACCAAAAAATGCAGATGAGCTGAAGGCCACGGTCAAAGAAACCTGGGCTTCCATACCACCTCAGCAGTGCCACAAACTGATCACCTCCATGCCACGCCGAATTGAGGCAGCAATTAAAGCAAAAGGAGCCCCTACCAAGTGTTGAGTACATGTACAGTAAATGAACATACTTTCCAGAAGGCCAACAATTCACTAAAAATGTTTTTTTTTTTTAATCGGTCTTATGAAGTATTCTAATTAGTTGAGATAGTGAATTGGTGGGTTTTTGTTAAATGTGAGCCAAAATCATCACAATTAAAAGAACCAAAGACTTAAACTACTTCAGTCTGTGTGCACTGAATTTATTTAATACACGAGTTTCACAATTTGAGTTGAATTACTGAAATAAATGAACTTTTCCACGACATTCTAATTTATTGAGATGCACCTGTAGTATAATTGCTTTAAGACCAGTAGGTGAAATGATATAGTAGATGCTAGCAGATGCCGCTGTTCAGCTATATATAAAAACATAAGCAGAACCAATCAACTAATCAGTAAAGCAGGGCTTCACAAACTTTCTGGACAAACGACCCCAAATGGACATTATAAATTTTCTCCAAACCCCAAGCCTTGACCACCCTACACTTTAATAATTCCAGATTTACAATTTCAAGACTACTGTAACGTTTGAACATTTTATTACGTTAGTAAAACTACATATGTCTAACATAAGTGACTAAAAACCAAAGGAATATTCTTTGACTGACTCTTACCAGTCTAGCGGGAAGTGTTGTGTTGTTTAATGATTTCATACACAGCGATGATAAAATCACTGACGAGCTGTTTCTCTTTAAAACCTTCCACCGTCATCGTGATTACTGTCATGAACTATGTCTCAATTATAAAACTTGATCTGTCCTTAGCGTCAAAAGTATTTACTAATCTAGAAAACCCAGAAGACATGCACACGAAACAGACATTTTAGTAAGTTTGATGGCATGAGAGGTTTTAAAATGTAAATATTTACTGTATCAGGAAAACCACGGATAGTATTAATACTTAATAACAGTATAGAACAGTAGATAAGTGTGAGATTTGAGACACAATGCTCAAGTTTGTTTCGTGGAGGTTGATGGACGGGGAAATATGCCTGTTTCTATTGCTGAAGAGACTGAAATAGCATGTACATGTTTAACTTAAATGTGGCTTGTCTTTGATATTTGTATTATTCATTTGTGCAGTTAATGAATAAAACAAAAGAAAACGCAGTTAAGAAACTGTGATCTTCAGTTTCTTTGGGATTTCCTTGGAGAGACATTGTTCCTGTTTAGAGCCTGGACCAAAATCATAGAGAACTTAAAAGTTTTGTGAAGAACACTGCACTGATGCTCCACTGCCACCCGCTCCCATGTGCGTACCAATATTAAGGCAATCAGAGCTTTACTATGGAACCTCCACCTGTGTATTCATCACCGTATTCTCTACATCATTTAGCACTTCTTTCTCCTGAGTCAAACTCGAGTCATGGTGCCGTTGCTTGTGGTTCTTCAGGCTGACGTTGTGACTGAACGACTCTCCGCATTGCTCGCACATGAAGGGTTTCTCTCCGGTGTGGACCCGCATGTGGGAAGTGAGGTTTTCCATTTGGTTGAAGGAATGCTCGCACACTTGGCATTTGAAAGGCTTTTCTCCAGAGTGGATGAGTTCATGCCTTTTTAACCTGATGATGTCCTTAAAGCCTTTCTCACATACATCACACACATATTTATAAGGACCTCGGTGGGACTTGACATGGTTATTGCGTTTGTGAACACTGCTAAACTTCTCTGGACAATCTGGACAGCTGTACGGTTGACTTTCTTTAGGATGAATCTGCTCGTGTTCCAGTTTTGCAGACCTGGTTTTGCAGACCTTCAGACAGTATTTACACGGGTGATCGTAATCCGAATGGAGCTGAGTGTAGTGCGACTTTAAGCCGGCCTCGGTGAGGAACCTTTTCCCGCACTCTGGACAGACGATAAATTTGGACTTGTGCTCACATTTATGCTCTTTTAAACCTCTGGATTCAGGATCTGCTGTAACAAACTTGCCACAGTCCTGACACAGTGTATAGAACGGTTTGGCTCCGTGCTCCTGTTCGGCATGTCTCTGAAAACTGCTGACGTCATCAAACCGAACGGGTAGTGTTTCAATATTATATGTGTGAATGTCGTCACCTGCACCGCACCGAGCGCAGCAGAACACTTTCTTGTGTCGAAGGACAGAGCAGGAGAGCGAGGCCTCGGCCCCACATCGTGTACACCACACCACAAGTTTACCCTGACCATCCTCCTTTAAAGCTGTGAACAGGTCTTCATCCATGGACACATCAGAGTCTGTGGCCTCTTCATCTAAACCTGGCTCCCACTCATCTGAACTGTCTTTACTTTTAGACTTCCTCTTTCTGTTCTTTTTTACTTCCTCTTCCTGCAGACTTGCTTCTTCATCATCGCTAGATAAATATGACCCGTCCTTTTCGATAAACACCTGCTCACTGCACTCGTTGTCCGAGGACACGATCTGAACCACAACCTGCAGGATACAGAAAGTCTTTATGGACACTCGGGATAATATGAAAAAGAAATTTACACACCGTTTTCAATTTTAACAGTCTTTAATATAATTTCTTCTACAAAAAGATGGATTCATTATGATGCTTTTGCACATAATGCTGTTAAGTGTAGCTGATCGCATTAATAAATACACACCTCATCATCATTTTCATGCTTCAGTGCATGTTCTGTCTCATCATGGAAGGTCTCTGTGGCTTCGGCTGAGGCTGGGTGACTCCTCCAGTCTCTGTGGTGGCCACAACTCTGGCAGTCCTGCGTGACTGAAAACAGCCTCTCCTTGCCCTCGATGGTAATACAGCACTCTTTCTGACAAAGCCAGCAGAACTGGAAAAGCTCCAGCAAACACTGTGTGTTCACCATCACCTCACTGCTCCTGCAAAAAATGACAGATTTTCTCCACCATTTCTATTACAGTGCCTTGAATAAGGTATTCACCCGCCGCTGAACTTTTTCAAATTTTGTAGTGCTACATCCTGGAGCTGCAACACACCTGATTTGGATTAAATGTCATTACTCTACACTCAAATAGTCCATAATATGAAGTGAGCAGAAAATCAATGCTTGCAAATAAAAAAACAATTAAAGGTATAACTGCATACATTGCTGTGAAACCTCTATATTAGTTCTAATGCAACCAGTTGCCATCAGAATTGCATGTAATTAGTTGAATTGAGTCAATTCGTGTGCAATTTAAGGACTACAGGATCTCAGTATAAATACACCTGTTCCTGGAATGGCCGACAATATGATGGAGAACCCAAGCAACCTAAGCAAATCAGGATCATGCAGAGCAATGAGCTGTCAAAATAAATCCAGCAAAAAAAAAAAAAAAAAAAATCACAAACTTTGAACACTGAGCAATATTAAATCCGTTATATAAAAAAATGGAAAGAACACGGCACAATAGTGACTCTGCCTATAGGAGGCCGTCTACCAAAGATCAATGACTGGGTAAGAAGGGAAGGGGTCAGAGAAGCAAAGAAGAGGCAGAGGGTAACTCTGAAAAAGCTGGATTTATCCACAGCTCAGATGTGAGAAGGTGTTCACCAGGACTGTCATTGCCCAAATACTCCACAAAGTTGGCTTTTATGGAAGAGTTGTGAGAACTGAAACAAAAGAAATTCAGGTTTGCCAAAAAGGTATGTTGGAGGCTCAGCAAACATGGAAAAATGTTCTCTGCTCTGATGAGACCAAAACTAAACATTTTAGCCTTCAGTTGGAAGAAACCCAACACTGTTTAGCATCCTGAGAACACCATCCCTGCCGCGAAGCATGGTGGTGGTAGTATAATGTTGTGAGGGGAGGAGGGTGTGCTTTTCATCAGCAGGAAGTAAGAAACTGGTCAGGGTTGAGGTCAAAATTGATATAGCCAAATACAAGGTAATCCTAGAAGAAAACCTGTTCCAGTCTTCAAGTACTGACCCAGAGGGGTGAATAAGTACACATCCAACAAATGTCTGCCATTTTGTATAATTATTTGTGTCACAATTTTAAAACAAACAAACAAAAAAAAAAAAAAAAACACAGTGGAATTGTTCCTTACCTAAAAATGTTAGACCCTTGAGGAGTCTGAAGGCTGTTGATTGCTGTAGGGGGGAAAAATCTATCAAAATTAATCCACGACCACTTAATGTATATAAGCTAAATGGCAGCTTGACTAATCAGAAGTTCCTCCTACCTTTAAGCCATGAGCTCTCTTCCACCTCAGAACATGCTGAGACTGGATTTGGTGCATTTTCTTTTCTAGAAGACACCTTAAAAATCTAGAACAAACATTATATATAGTACATTTCATCTTTAGTTATCGTCAAGCCTTATCCTGAAGAACGATATAACACCATGTCACGGCCAAGCTGTGAATTATAGCCAGGGGATCCTTCATTTTTTATTAGATTAATAAATAATCATGTTTATTATTGAGTTCTTATAGTCATTAGCCTATTTGACTGGTCACTTATCCAAAACCGGAAACTCTAAAGCAAATCAGCGTATAAATAATGTCAACATGGACTTAATGCGTTCTGTCAGTGGAGATTTCGTGAGTAAAAGAATCTGCTCTGCAATAAATAAACAAAATATCATTGTACACATTTAAACTACGAGCCTAATATTTGTATAGTTGGGTTATGCCTGGGTTAACTGTAAATTTTGTTTACAGTTAAATGGGTTTCTGACTATAAAGAGTTTGAGAACCTTGCTATAAAACATGCTAAACAAAGCAATGGGAAAATTCTACTGCATTTTTTATTATTATATTGATCCACGAGTAGTTTTTTTTTTTTTATGGATCACTGAAACAGTGACAAGTCGAGTAACAAGTGAGCAGTTTTTTTTATATTCAAACTGAAAGCTTATTTCTACTAAACTCTGTATTAATAATCTACTGTAGAAAACAAAACAAAACTGGAATTGAATAAAAGCGCCGTAAATCAGTCAGGTCTCTGCAAACCCATGGCTGAACGTGCAGCTGTTTCGCAACAAGAGTTCACACTAATGAGAACGTCAAACAGACATGGATGGATGGCAAAAAAAACATAGGTAACCAAGAAATGGACCTTGAGCTTATATGTAACATCTCTGTATAACAAACAAGAAGGAGATCATTGAAAAATATATATAAATTTCAGACATTTGATCCTTGGATCAATTCCAAAATCTAATCAGCTCATATCTGCTTGTCACAATAAATCTGTATAAATCCGACAAACATTCAACCGCTTTTTCTTGAGATTTCTTTCTAACGAGAATCTAGGATGTACGTGTGGACAGATAGACGGATAAATCTGAGAGCCACCACTTTTAAATTTATGGCGTTTGGCAGACACCCTTATCCAGAGTGACTTACATTTATTTCATTTATACAACTGAGCGGTTAGGAGTTAAGGGCCTTGCTCAAGGGCCCAGCGATGGAAGCTTGGCAGTGCTGGGATTAGAACTCATGACCTTTGAACTCACAAATTGGCTGAAGCATAAAAAGGAAGAGTGTGCAGGAAAAAGCACAACAAACCATAGCTGCTTCCAACTATCCGTACTACCCTACCATACAGTAGCTAAAAAAGTAGCTATGCCAAAGGACTAGTATGTCTGAATTCTCAGTATTCTTAACACAGTAAGCGAGAAATACTCTACCGGATGACCTACTGCTTCTGCTGAGATTCTGCAGTATGGAACCAGTGGACACTGTGCTATCCCAGGAGGCAAAGGGACTGGTGCAGAAGAGCTGTCAGAATCAAAAATGGCGGAAGGAAGAGCATCGGCTCCTTTTAAGTGCAAGTGCTATAGGTATTAAAGGTTGTTCCCTGTGGTCTCCGCTGTGCTTTACTACCAAACGTTGTAAGTATCATATAAATCATTTTACCATGAGCTCTAATCTGACAGGCGCTTTAAGTTTTTGCGGTTATCATGACATCGTAGGTCACATGACAGTGCCAACATGGCGGATATAGTATGTCCTGGTTGTATTTGCACTACACATATACTGGGGTCAGTACGTACTGTATCAACGACCGAGCAGTAGGTACTGAATCGAATGCAGTACAGGATTTCGGATACACTGTATGCTTCCTGCTAATAAGCCACTACTGCACCCCAATAACCACCCCAGGGGTGGGACATGTGTTTCTAGAGAGCATTTAATTGGATGAACGCAAGACATATAAGTCATAATCTCCAATTATATATAGATACAGATATACAGACACCAGTATGATAATTAGTGTCCGTAGCAGTAATGGACTAGGGCTCTGAAACACCAGTTTTGATTTCACTGTAATGCAAAACAAGTGAGAACCTTTTTTTTGGTATTTTAAAAATGGCGGGCGTTCTGGCGCGGCTTGATGACGTCAGAATCCCGCGCAGGAACGTACTACTTGTGTATAACATTAGTTTTTGATCTGAAACGTTTCTATTTCACGGATAATCCAGACAGGCGACTATTGCGTGATATAGGCTAGCCTGTTCCCAAAACAAACTGAGCCAAAGAAAAGTAAACACTTGATGTTTGCAGAGGAAAAGCTACAACTTTACCTGAGGTTGGCTTTTATTTTGAGTCTGAGGGGGCCTTCTGCCTGGCTTTCGTTTCGTCTGGAAAATAGTCGGAATTGCTGTTTTCTTTAAAACCTTTTTTGGTGGACATCCCAATAATTCCGCCTTCAAATCCCTCTCGTAGTCGTCAGGACTGAAGTGCTGGCTGCACACTCGTAAATACGAGTATTTTCTCTCGGTTTTATTCACAACCTTCCCGATAGCCGCTAACCATTTACTGCAAAGCTCCAAGTCTTTTTCAGGGAAACGGTGAAAAACAACATCTTTAGCTTTGGCCTGGTTGCGTTTCCCACAGCCGGGGACACTACACCTCCACGACATGCTTCAGATAAACCAGTATAACGCAGTTTTCCACACTCATATGCAGGCAGGGTTGCCAAATCCATCAAAAAAATAAAACCCAGCAGTCCAAAGTCTGTTTTTCTGAACTACTGTTATACAAAGTCTACTCATTCTTGTGTTTTAATCCATCTTTTACTCCTCCTTTGTCTTATTTTCTGATTGTGTGAAGCACTATAATATAGAGGAGTTCACTTCCTTCGTTTTCCATATTCGACCCTTTCAAAGCACTAAGCAGTTTTTATATCAATTCCTTAAATAATTTGTTAAAACTAATTAAAATAATTAGATAACAAACACCTATGGGTGTGATGATCAGGTGTCCACATATTTTTGGACATGTACAGGCCCTGCAGAAAAAGAAAAAAGAAAAAAAAAATCTCAGAAATTCAAACGGTACCATTACAAACCATCAGCTAACCATTAAAACCATTACCGGTCCTTAAATGGTATCCACTAGACATATAGACATAATATGCCACCAATAGAAAGCAACAAATGACCCCGTAGAGACCAATAGGGACCTTTACAGTTTCCATTAAAACCAATACAATTCCAATTAAAACCATTACAAATTCTATAAGGGTTTCTACTGTTTGTTTATTTATTTTTTTCTTCAGCAGGGGGGTGTCCCTAAAAATCTCCATACACAGGGGACATTAACACCCCCCCCCCCCCCCGAGATATTCTTTAAGAACGCCTTTGACAAAAGAAGAACGTATTGAAATCATACTCATGGCTGGATCGGGAAGCTGTCACAAGGTTGGGAGGGACATGCAATTACATGCAGAACACCAGATCTGTTAACACGGGTTCGTCATGAGTGTTTATGGCAATCATGTCGAGGATGTTTTGTAAATAAAGTTACAAAAAAACAAAAAAACAAAAAAAAAAGTGTTCATTTTCCCTATGTATGGAGACTTTTGGGACACCCTGTAGTGTATTTACAAGCTTTTGAGACAGTCCTTCCTGATATCTGCAGTGGTAGAGACACCACTGCGCAGTCAAATGTGAAACCATAAGCATAACCACCCCAGATAGCAAATGACATCTGGCCCACATACCGTATGGAATGACGGCAATGACTCAACCTGAGTGTGGCTGGCTTCTGGGCCAGATGTGGGCTCACACAAAACAAGCCTAAAACCGGCTTGTTGTGTCAGGGCCAGATACGGCCCATATGACCTTTGCCATTGCCAGAACTGAGCCATATGTACCATAGTTGGCCCAGATGAGGCCCAGAAATGTATGCTATCTGGGACGTGACAAGTCAGTAAAGTAATTAGCAATTGCACCTATTGTTAGATTTATTTAAGTGTCTTACAAAAACACTGCAGTAGTCTTCCTGGATAAACATTTTATCATATTGTTACACAGTAAACAGGCCATGCTCTATAAACACCATTAAATGTTAGGATTAGCAAACAGAGCTACTTTCAAAATGTTTCATATGGTCTGCAGATAGGAAAAGTCAGACAGATCTTCAGTTTTTTTGGGATTTCCTTAGAGAGACACTGCTCCTGTTTAGAGCCTGCACCAAAGTCATAGCAGTTATGGAACCTCCACCTGTGTATTCATCACCGTATTCTCTACATCATTTAGCACTTCTTTCTCCTGAGTCAAACTCGAGTCATGGTGTCGTTGCTTGTGGTTCTTCAGGCTGACGTTGTGACTGAACGACTCTCCGCATTGCTCACACGTAAAAGGCCTCTCTCCGGTGTGGACCCGCATGTGGGCACCGAGATTTTCCATTCGGTTGAAGGAACGCTCACACACTTGGCATTTGAAAGGCTTTTCTCCAGAGTGGATGAGCTTATGCCTCCTCAGCCGGTTAATATCCCTAAAGCCTTTCTCACATACATCACACACATATTTATGTGGACCTCGGTGGGACTTGACATGGTTATTGCGTTTGTGAATGTTGTCAAACTTCTCTGGACAATCTGGACAGCTGTACGGTTGACTTTCTTTAGGATGAGTCTGCTCGTGTTCCAGTTTTGTTGACCTGGTTTTGAAGACCTTCAGACAGTATTTACACGGGTGATCGTAATCCGAATGGAGCTGAGTGTAGTGCGTCTTGAGGCCGCCCTCGGTGAGGAACCTTTTCCCGCACTCTGGACAGACGATGAATTTGACTTTATGTTCACATACGTGCTCTTTTTTTGCTGTAACAAACTTGCCACAGTCCTGACACAGTATATAGAACGGTTTGGCTCCGTGCTCCTGTTCAGCATGTTTCTGAAAACTGCTGACGTCATCAAACCGAACGGGTAGTGTTTCAATACGATGTGTCTGAATGTCGTCACCTGCACCGCACCGAGCGCAGCAGAACACTTTCTTGTGCCGACGGACAGAGCAGGAGAGCGAGGCCTCGGCCCCACATTGTGTACACCACACCACAAGTTTAACCTGACCATCCTCCTTTAAAGCTGTGAACAGGTCTTCATCCATGGACACATCAGACTCTGTGGCCTCTTCATCTAAATGTAGTTCCTGCTCATCTGAACTGTCCTGTCCCTTAGATTTCCTCTTTTTCCTCTTAACTTCCTCTTCCTGCAGACTTGCTTCTTCATCATCACTAGATAAGTATGAGCCATCCTCTTCAGTGAACACTTGTTCATGGCTCTTCTCACTGCACTCGTTACATGAAGACCCAGTCTGAACCACAACCTGCAGGATAAAACGATGTTTTCATCAACCAAGATGTTTTAGTCCATGGTGCTCAGCCCTATCCTTTTTTTTAATACATGTTTATGATGTGGTACTGCTTTCTGTGAACAACTGCTTCTGCAGTCGATGGCGTTTAGGGTCGCCGATTACATGAATACACACCCCTTCATGTTTCCGTGTTTGTTGTACCTCATTATGGAAGGTCTGTGCAGGTTCGGCTGAGGCTGGGTGACTCCTCCAGTCTCTGTGGTGGCCACAACTCTGGCAGTCCTGCGTGACTGAAAACAGCCTCTCATTGCCCTCGATGGTAATACAGCACTCTTTCTGACAAAGCCAGCAGAACTGGAAAAGCTCCAGCAAACACTGTGTGTTCACCATCACCTCACGACTCCTGGAATCGTACACAAGTACACTTTCAATGAATACACAGCATAAAAACCAAGAGAATAAAAAGCTATTGATCTTAAAAAGACATGGGTTGCTTACTTAAAAATGTTAGATCCTTGAGGAGTCTGAAGGCTTTTAATAGCTGTGGTGGGGGGGGAGGGGAATAAAATATTAAAACTATCCAGTTCAATCCAAGGACGCAAACATATTGCATTCAACAAGCTTTGCACTTAAGCCTCTACCTTTAAGCCATGACATCTCTTCCACCTCAGAACATGTTGAGAGTGTAGTAGGTGCATTTTCTTTTTCAGATGACGCCTATAAAAAAAATAAATAAATAAAAAGACCTTTCTAAAAATGGATAGTCCACTGTAAAATACATGATACACACATAAATGTGTACAACAACTGAATTCCGTATTAACGCTCCGATTTGAAAAACATTGTTCTGTCCACAAAATACACCAATCTTTGCCCATTATTTTGCTCAGCAACCAAAGCGTATTGCTAACAGATTGTATTGTGTGGATTGTTTATTATGACCATTATTGTTAATATACTTTATGATACTCTATTTTTTGTGTTTGTCACCATTTTATCTTTTACATCACTGTAGTTCCATCATGCCCTCCTGTGGATTATTGCTTTATTGTAGCCATAGTTGGTTATCAATCCTTGTCCTGATGAAAAATATACCACCAAGTCATGAAAAATCATCAGTTATTTAATGCAATATCAATCCTTCCTTTCCAGCAGGATGACCAAATTGGTCCGTCTGATACCATCCTTATAAAACACACGCTTTGGTTATGCTTTAGGAAAGTCTGAAGGAACTTCTTTCAATGGACAATCTACTGTATCTCTGCTTGCATGTCATCTTGATAGTCCTCTGGAGTTAAACATTAACCCTCACATTTGAACAACCGGTGCGTCTTCCAGATACACTATATGGCTAACAGTTTGTGGACACCTGAACACCAGACCCATATGTTGCTTGTTGAACAACAAATTCCAGATCGATTCCTCTCTTTCCTGTTATAATAACCTCCACTCTTCTGGGAAGGCTTTCCACTAGATTTTGGAGTGTGGCTGTGGTGATTTGTGTTCATTCAGCTACAAGAGCTTTAGTGAGGTCAGGTAATGATGTTGGGTGAGGAGGCCTGGGGTGTAGTCGGTGTTCCAGTTCATCCCAAAGGTGTTCGTTGGGGTTGAGGTCAGGGCTCTGTGCAGGACACTCGAGTTCTTCCACTCCGACCACACACCATGTCTTCATAGAGCTCGCTTTTTGCACAGAAACATTGTCGAGCTGGAACAGGTTTGGGCGTCTTGGTTCAAATTGTAACGCTACAGCATATAAAGACATTTTGTACAACTGTGTGCTTCCGACTTTGTGGAAGAACCACATACGGGTGTGATGGTCAGGTGTCCACAAACTTTTGGCTATATAGCGTATTGTCAGATGTTGTTTCCTGGTAAACATCGGTAGACAACATGCCTGTCGTTGCACTCTGGCACGGCTGTTTTGAACTGCTAAACAAACTCGCACAGCTCTTTTCTGGTAGG